>CAUYUJ010015989.1:120000-230000 GCA_963575745.1 Prorocentrum cordatum
ACCACCACTTCCACAACCACCACCACCACCACAGCCCACCACCACCACCACCACCTGACCCGAAGCCAAAACACGGTGGCGGGAAGACCCGACGGCCACAACACCACCACCACCGCCACCCACAAACCACCACACCACCACCACCACCATTATTACCGCCAACCCACCACCACCACCATCGCAACCATCACCACAAACCACTACACCACCACCAAAACGCCACCACCATCACCACAACCCACCACAACCCGCCACAACCACCACCACAACCATCACCACAAACCACTACACCACCACCAAAAACGCCACCACTACCATAACCCACCACAACCCACAACCACCACCACCATAAACCACCACACCACTACCACCATCACCACCACCACCGCCACCACCACCACCACCGCAACCCACCACCACCACCACCACCACCACCACCACCCCACCATAAACCACCGCACAACCACCACGAAAACCACCACCACCACCGCCACCACCCACCACATCTACCACCGCCACCAGCACCACCACCAGCAGCAACACCACCATCACCAACATCACAGTCCACCACCACCACCACCACCACAAACTACCACACCTCCACCACCACCGCCATCACCAAAACCACCATCATCACCACAACTCACCACCACCACAAACCACCACGCAACGACCACCACCGCAGCCACCACCACCACCACAACAACCCACCACCACCACCACCACCAGTCCCACAACAACCCACCAACACTACCACCACCACAATCTACCACACCACCACCACCACCGCCACAACCACCACCTCACCACCAGAACAACCTACCACCACCACCACCACACAACCACCACGCCACCACCACCACCGCCGCCACCACCACCGCCACCACCACCGGCAACACTACCACCACCCCAAACCACCACACCACAACCACCACCACCACCGCTACCACCACCGCCACCACCACCCACAACCACCACCACAAACCACCACCACAAACCACCACACCACCACCACCACCGCCACCACCACCACAACCACCAATTCAACCAGCACAACCCACAACCACCACCACCACCAGAAATGGCACCACCACCACAACCCACCACAACCCACCACAACCCACCACAACCCACCACAACCACCACGACCACCATCACCACCACAAACCACCACACCACTACCACTCACCACCACCCCCACCACTACCGCCACAACCCACCACCACCACAACCACCACCACACCACTACCACCACAACAACCCACCACCACTACCGCCACGATGATGATGATGATGATGATGATGATGATGATGATGATGATGATGATGATGATGATGATGATGAGGATGATGATGATGATGCTGATGCTGATGCTGATGCTGATGCTGATGCTGATGATGATGATGATGATGATGATGATGATGATGATGATGAGTTTACAGGCACGCCTGCGAAGCAGCTGGGGGTATGGAGGCCCTTCTGGCGCTGTGGCAGGACACCATTTCTTCGGCCACGGCGTGGCGGGTCGCAGTCAGCAAGCATTGCGATACCACCTGATAGTGGCTATGTGCTCATGTGCGTTTCATGCTCCGCATTTTGCTTGCTTGCTTGCTTGATTCCAGGTCGATGTATCCCCCTCCCCGAGCCGTCCCCCCCCCCTTCGATCGCTCCCGCTCCGATCTGATATAGCCAGGACCCCAGGTAAGGGGACCCGGTTAGTGGTGGGGCCCTGAATCCCCTAAATTGGCCAGAATCGCTAAACCAGGTCTGCCGTAGCTGGTGTTTTTTCGGGTGACGGCAGTTGGTTGGTGGAACGGGGCGGGGGGGCGTCCCCCAGCACACGACACTGAGCCAGGTCCCACGAGACCCGGTTCTGCCACCGCCCGATCCAAGGAGCCGCGGTGGGCGCGGCGGCGCGCCCAGGTCGAACCAGGTCCTGACCGACGACCACTGCCAGTTTTTCCTGTACCAGGCGGCGCGGACCGCCCGCACACCGAGCGGGGAAGTGATCGGCAGAATACGTCGTCGTCGTCGTCGTCGTCGTCGTCGTCGTCGTCGTCGTCGTCGTCGTGGTCGTCGTCGTCGTCGTCGTCGTCGTGGTCTTTCCGGGGGGTCTAACAATTTATGCCCAGAGGCTAGACCGAAACGTCAAACGATGCTTCTGGGGGGGTCTGGATTTTGGTGCGGTTGCACCGCCCGGGGTCCCACACGGGCTGTCAAACACTTTTTGACACCCCCCACTACTGTGAGATTTGAAGTGCCCGTCGGTCGTTGAAAGTCGGTATTTTTGGACTCCCAGATCCCAGTCTACTTTAGGCGCCTTCTTGCTTCAATGATCGAGCGTTTTCCCCTCTTCCTTCCTCTTCAGGGGGCGGGCGGAAGTCCACTCTGTTTTCACCGCCTTCCTACTTCATGCTTGTACCCACTTCTTCCGACCGACGGGCACTGCCAATACGCCGAAAGAGGGTCCACTTTGGGCTCTGGAGGGGCTTTGGTTTTCGGGCCGTTCCTTAGATCGGGGAGCCTGTTGCGAAGGCCTTACGGCTGGTGCCGCCAACCCTGAAGGGGAACGACGACGACGGCGACGGCGATGACGACGACGACGCTCACGCTCAGGAGCCGAAAGCTTCTCCCGGAGGGACGCTCCCGCGGAGGGGGGTGTCACAACCCTTCTCTCCCCCCCCTGTGCCTCCCCCGCCTCGCCCCCCCCCACCTCCCCCCCCCCCCCGGCGGGGTAGGGATCGAAGGGACGTCTAGAAGGGACGTCTAGGCCTCCCAGATGGGGTCCGAGTGGGGTCGGAGGACCGCGCCGCATCGCCAATGCATCGGCGATGCGGCTCGATGTGGGGCCAGAATTTCTGCACGCCGATGCGGCGCGATTTTTCCACTCCATCTGCTCGGACCCCTTCTGGGAGGCAGCTCCTTCCTCCGCAGGAGCACGGGAAGGAGAAGCGCAGGCTGGACGCCGCGCCGCGAGCGCGTCGCGCGCTCCGCGCGACCGGGAGCACGCGCGTGCTCACCCTGCCCCAGCGATTGCTCGGCCACGCGCAGAAGCCGTCCTGCTTCTTGGAAGGCGCGGGCTTTCTCTGTACACCTTAGGCGATGCTTTAGAAAACTTAAGTTTTCGTCCAGAGTCTCGATTATTCTTAACTTTTCAATGTAAATCCCAAGATTTCAATGGAAATGTTGGGTTTTTAGTCAAGTTCCGAGACTATGAATTTCTTAACCCATGATTTCTTAAGCACTTCGCAGGGTGTAGATACAGGGCTGGCGCCTTCTAAGAAGCAGCCTTCTTCCAGGAAGCCTTCCCCCCTCCCCCTCCCCCCTGGTGTTCGCCGCCAGCTCGTGTGACCCTTCGTGGGAGCCTCAGAGGGTCCCATAACGTCTTGCGCTTTGTTGGGTTTCGTCTGGATCTCGTCGATTTGGTTGCCATTTAGACGACATTTGGACGAAGTCCGGACGAAATCTGGACGACACCTGGACGAGAGGGTGCATATGGGTGGCCGAGAGGGTGCATTGGGGTGGAACTCGTGTGTATGCTGGGGCTGGGCCGCGGAGGCCCACGGAGGCTCCCACGAGGGCTCACCCAGCAGCGCGGCCGAGGTGCTGCGCGGGATGAAGTACGTGCCTCTGCCGGCAGCCCGCCGCCTTTTCTCGGGGAGGCCGGCGCGAGGACGACGACGAAGACGCACGACGACGACGACGACGACGACGACGGCGGCGACGGCGACGACGACGGCGACGACGGCGACGACGACGACGACGACGGCGGCCTCGCTGGCTGGTAGCCGCCCGCTCCAGAGCGCGTGCAGGCGGCCAGATGGGAGCCCAGAAGGTGGTGGGGGGGTCGTCACGGACGGGGTGGTCGGGCCGCGCACGACGCGAGAGCGCCGCACGCAGCCGGCGCAGGCAGGGAGGGAGGAGTGGTGAGAGGTGGGGGGCGGGAGGACGAGAGGCGAGGGATGGGAGCTGAAGGATGAGTGATGATGAGAGGTGAGCGAGGGAGGTGGCAGGAGGGAGGTGGAAGGAGGAGGAGGAGGAGGACCAGGAGGCGGAGCAGGAGGAGGAGGAGGAGGAGGAGGAGGAGGAGGAGGAGGAGGAGGAGGAGGAGGGCGAGGAGGAGGAGGAGGAGGGCGAGGAGGAGGAGGAGGAGGACGAGGAGCGGGGAGAGGGGAGCGAGGAGGGCGAGCGAGGGGTGAGGGCAGTGCCTGCATGGGACTCTACCCTTCTGTATCCCTCCGCCCTCTTCTCCTCCTTCCTCCCATCTCGCTTCTCTTTCTTCTTCTCCCCCTCCTCCCGTCCTCCTCCCCCCGGAGCCAGTTTGGCTCAAACAACCGTGGGCTCAAGGGCTCCGACCCTAGCGCGTTTTAGCCGCTGGGCGCAACTGGCTTGACAGGCGCTCCAGTTTTGAAGAGGACCAGAAGCAAAGCCGACATCGTGCTGCACGTCCCGCGGGCGCTGCTCGCCGCAGAGTGTGGGGATCGCGTCGCTCAGCTTTTGGAGGGATTCAGCGGGCAAGGAGCATGCAGCTGAAGCAACGTGGTGATCAGGGATGGCCACGGGTAGCCCAAGGCCCAGGGCCCTGAGCCCTGAACCTTACGCCCAGGGCCCTGGGCCCCGCGCCCTGGGCATCTAAAGGAATCCAAAGGGATCCCAAGGAATGCAGAGGAAGGCCCCCGCAGGGGGCCGTTTTTTTTTTTTTTTTTTTTTTTTTTTTTGTTTTTTGTTTTTTTTTTTTCTTCTTCTTCTTCTTTCTCAATGAACATACACAGAACGTCCGGCATCTTGAGTCCCCTACCAGTCTCAAGTAAGACCACGCGGACCACTCGCGTGCGCCGGCCGCGCGCGCATGTCGAACTTCTTCAAAAACCTTCATCGCCGGCGCGAGGACATCGTCATCGTTATCGGCGGGCGTGATCAACATCGGCGCCGTCATTGGCCTTGTCGTCGTCATCGCCGCCATCATCACCATCATCGCTACTTTCATAATCGTGTCTACCGTTGTCGCCGTCGCCATGATACCGCGCCCGCCCAAATCGCCGACTCGCACTGAAGTGCCCGTTGGGAAGTGCCCAGCGGTCAGCGCCGCCGCGGCCGCGTCGGTCGCGCCAGACTAGCTGGCCGCTGCGCGCGCGAGCATGCGCTGGCTAGCGCGGCCGCGGGGAAGCACCAGCCAACGCCAAGCTCACATCGCAATCGCCGCCGCATGGGTTTCTGCAAATCAAGTTGCGGGTGGGTGGGCGGGATGTTTACAAGCACGTGGGAATTGCCAACCCGTTTGCGCAAACCAATTGCACAGCATGTGTTGCACCACGTATATCTCATAAGTCGCCCCGCGTATTTTACTTCACGTATAGAGCACAACGTGCATTTCTAGAAACACAGTATGCGGGGCCGACGCTGGCCAGCATACGTGTACATACGCGTGCACACATGCGTGTGCACATGTAGGCGTATATGCAAGACATACGTGCTCTGTACATGTGAGCGTTCAAATATGCATATGTTGTATATACATGTACATATTATCATACGCGCCTCTCCGAGGGAGTAGAGCTCAGAGCCGATTAATTGAAGGCGGCGTTCGCGATTTTTCTTGCCGTTTCGCTAGGGACATCCTCGAACTTCAGAAAATCGGTGGCACCCCTCACGCAGATGGTGACGTCAGGGTCCAACAACACACATGGGAATTTCAACATTCTAACATAAAACCTTCAAAACACATTGTAATTTCAATGATTTGACCCCGATTCTCAGAGAATGGCGATTTCGCCTGAGACATCCTCCCAACATCGAGCCCCGACGTACCTTCTGGTACCCCAGACCCCGCCTCGGAGCCTCCTGGGGGTCTCCTGGAACCTCCTGGGGCCTCCTGCGGCCTCCTGGAGCCTCTTGGGGCCTCCTGGAGCCTCCAGGGGTCTTCTGGGGCCTCCTGAGGCCGCCTGGGGCCTCCTGGGGCCTCCTGGGGCCTCAGAACTACATGCAAGCACAGAGACACAAATCACACCCAACACATCACACGCTAGACTAACATAACACACACAACACCTACAACGCACAGAAAACACGCACAACACAGAGCACACATCACACACAGAACTCACAATCCCGGGGCCTCCTGGAGCCTCTTCCTGTATCCAAGTCGGGCCTCCTGAGGTTTCCTGGGGGGCCCTGGTACACACATCGCAAGGTGTGGCAACCCCACTTGCGCTCGAGTGCGAGCTCGATCTGAGATTCTTTTGCGTTCACCTCCTGCCTGTTCCCCTTCTCTTCTGCACGCCCTGGCGGCGCCGCCCCAGCTTCCCCTTCTCCATCTCCGATCCTGCAGTCATGGTGTCTTCCTGCTTCAAACGCCCTTTCAGTTTTTTGTATGAGCCTGGGCACACACGTGCCACTTGTATTTATATACACGAATATATGTATATATATACACATACATCTGTACACATATATATATATATATAGATATAGGTATGCATTTGCTGGTTCGTATGAACACTTGTTAGATACATCGGTATGCATGTATGCATGCATGTATGTATATATGGTTGCATGCATGTATGTATGTATGTATGTATGTATGTATGTAGGTATGTATGTATGTATGTATGTATGTATGTAATGTATTGTAAAGTAATGCAATGTAATGTAATGTAGTGTAATGTAATGTAATGGAATGTAATGTAATGTAATGTAATATAATGTAATGTACTGTACTGTAATGTAATGTAATGTAATCGAATGTAATGTAATGTAATGTAATGTAATGTAATGTAATGTAATGTAATGTAATGTAATGTAATGTAATGTAATGTAATGTAATGTAATGTAATGTAATGATTGTAATGTAATGTATGGATGGATGTATGTATACACGTCTGTGACCATATATCGTATACGCACACCCGCGTGACCAGACAAAACACGCAAACACCGCGAGGGCAGAGGACCATAGGCTGGCCAGAGGCGCCCGAGGACACAAAGATAGCCAACGACAATCGTAAATGATGGAAGCGCGCGGGGCCAAAGTGCGGCCAGAGACAAGGGCAAAGCATTGGAATGATCGAATACATGCAGAAACAGTGCTGGTGGCGCCATGGGGCCCAAGGCCTGGTGCCCGAGGGCCTTGGGACAGGCAGTGACGGACGCGAACTAATCGTGTCGCGCGCATCAGCGGCCGCAGGTGCGCCAGGATGGCCAATGCAAACCAGTGGCGCCCGAGGGCCCAACGGCAGCTATTGATGACCGCATCCGGTAGAAGCGCGTAGAAGCGGCGTGAGCGCAAGGCCCAGGGCTGCCTGGGGGCCCAAGGGCAGCTGGCGACAAACGCAACCAAACGAAGCACGCGCAACAACCGATCAGATGGCGCCACAGGGCCCCAATGGCCAGCATGTGACGCCCGAGGGCCCAAGTGCCAAGTGCAGCGAGTGCCAGCCGCAAAGAGTCGAAACGCGTGCGTGAAGTTGTCGAGGGGACGCCAGAAGGCCAGAGGCCAGCCGGGGGTGCTCTTAGTCCGACCAGCAGCCTGCGATGACCGCGGGCATGCGAAGCGCGCAAAAACCGTCCAGGGGCGCCAGAGGGGCCGAGGCCAGCAAGGGGCGCCCGAGGGCCCGAGAGCTGCCGTGCACAACCGCAAACAACCAACATGCGAGAAGAAGCTTCCCCAGGGGCGCCAAGAGGCCAGAGGTCATAGATGCTCCTGGGGCCGACGGGCAGCAAGTGACAACCGCAAAGAATCGAAGCGCGTACAGAAACGGCTTAGATGGAGGGCCCAAGGCCAGCCAGTGGCACCCGACGGTCCAGTGACAGCTCGCGGCCGCAAAGAATCCAAGCGCGCAGAAACGGCCCAGGGGCCCTCTGGCCCAAGAGCAGCCGGCGACAACCGCAGGCCATCAAGGCGCGCGCAGTGCCGGCCCAGTGGTCCCCAGCAGGTCCGAGGTTCCCGAGGGCCCGTGGGCATCCAGTGAAGACCAGAGGAAAGTCGAAGCGTGCGCGGAAGCGGCCGAGGATCGGGAAAGCGTAAGACCCGAGGGCGCCAGAACTCGGGTTAGCCGACGCTTTTGACGAGCCCGTCTTAGATTTGGTTTGGACGGTCCAGTTTTTCTTGGGAGGTTTGCAGTGGGAGGTCGCGTTGAACTACAGACTGGGTCTCGTCATTCTCCTGACGGCCCCGTCAGGCCAGCCCGAGTCCCCCGAACCCGAGTCTTACGTCTCCCCGATGAGAGGGCGGGGGGCCCACGAGCTAGCCAATGACGCCCAATGGCACACAGGCTGCTTCCGACAGCCGCACACAGTCGAGGCGCGTGCGCAGCAGCGGTCCAGGGAGCGCCGGAGGGCCCAGGGCCAGCAAGGGATGCCCGAGGGCCCAAGGCCAGCGGGCGACCGCCTGGGGCCATCCAGTAGCGCTCAGGGCCCAAGAACAGCTGGGACCCAATTGGTGACCAATCGAAGCGCCCACAGAAACGACCCGCGGGGCCGCCGCGGGGCCCAGGGCCGCCCAGCGACGCCCAGCGGCCCTAGGGCGGCCGGCGACAGCCGCAAACAATCGAAGCGCACGCAGGAACGGGTCAGTGGCCCGCAGGGGCACGAGGGTGCAGCCATGGCACAGACGGAAGAAGCTGATGCAGTACTACGCCCGCCAGGTGGGGAGAGGGGGGGATCCAGGAACCTACAAATGGGCGGCCTCAACATACGCATACATGGATCCAAGCAGATGTGCCTGCCGGGGGGCGAGGGGCACGGCTATATTGTAATGGCCTCCGGCCAGTGCCGCTGATCCGGGGGGCTCCGGATCCGGTGATCTTCGCGGCTTTCTGGCCTCCTCCCTCCTCGATTCTTCCGGTCTTCTTTCTTCTCCTCTGGGGGGTGCCTGGAGCGGTCCCCAGGGGAGGGCAGTAGCGGCTAGATCTGAGGGGGGTCCCCCCCGAAACATCTTGGGGATGCGCAAATCATTAAAAACAAACGCCAGATGGGGGACCGCCCCCCCCCCCCTTCCCCCCCTTCCCCGGGGGGGGTCCGGATGCGCAAATCATGCAGAAAAAGCCAGATGGAGGACCGCCCCCCCCTCCTTCCCCCTCTTCCCTGGCAGAGCCACCCCGGCGACCCCCCCCAAGCAGAGCTGAAGCTCTTGCGTAGGCTGAAGCTCTTGCTGAGGCTCCTTGTAGTTCACGCGCCGGATCCAAGCAGATGTGCCTGCCGGGGGGGGGGGCCGCGGCTATATTTCCGCAGGAGCAGAAAAGCAGGCACTGAAAGCGCAGACGTACGGCCCAACATGTAAACAAGATTGTGCCCGCGATGCTTCTGATATCTCAGCGCAACCTCTGCGAGACGTGACGTAGCAACCGTCGACAAGTATTGAGTTCATATCGGGCCTCCCTGTGTGAACCTGGAGGCCATTCTCCTCTCTCTGGCGGGTCCCCCAGCACCGGCCCCTCGTGCGCGAAGTGGTAAGCGACGCGACAGCTGCGCTGACGAGAGAGGCTCCTGCGCGAGCGCAGAGCCATGAGGCCCTCTCGCCTGACACTTTTGCGCTCTTGGCGTTCCCGTGCCGGCCCAGGCTTGTCACGCCCCCGACCCGTTGGGCTGGAGAGTTATCCTTCCGCTCTGCCTTTTGCTGCCGCTCACATTTTGTTCAATTCCGTCCTCTCCTCTGCCGCCACCTCCTCCGCTTCTTCCTCTTCTTTTGCTTCCTCCGTCTCCTCCCTTGTTCCTCACCCTCGTCCTTCTCCTCTTTTCTCCCTCGTTCTCCTCGCTGCATCCCCGTTGTCTGCGTCCTCTGCTGCAGTTTGGGGCCAGGGCGATCCCAGCACCCTCGCTGATACCGGACTCCAAGCACAATTAATGCACGAGCAGCTACGGGCCCCATGATCTTCCGTGCTTGGGCGTGGCTCGCCGTTGTCGCCGCCAGGGCTGTCCTGCCGCTCGTCGTGAAGCCCGAGAGGCGGTCTTTGCTCGGCACCGCGGAGTTCACCACTGGGCGAGCGGTGGACTTGGTGCCCGGAGAGCCGCAGTCCACGAACCTCCCTGGCACGGGCGCGAGCGGGAATGGCTCTCGGAAGCACGGCCAGACAGGAAGCGACGGGGCAGCATTCGAAGAAGAAGAAGAAGAAGAAGAAGAAGAAGAAGAAGAAGAAGGATAATCAGAAGAAGACAAAGAAGAATAATGACATTTATAAGAACAAGAAGCGGCATAAACAACAGCTGTCGGAGCTCCGCGCGGATTTCTTGGGTCGGCGCTGGGCCCCCTTGGCGGTGCTTCCGGCGCCGCCGCCAGCGCGCTCCGTGCGCCGGGGAGTGGGGCCCAGCGCCGATCCGAGAAGTCAACGCGGAGCTCCGAGAGTTCATGTTTATGTCGCCTGTTCTTCCTCTAAGGATCCGGGAAGCTCAGCCGAGCGAAGCCGCTGCTTCGGATCCAAGGCAACATCTCCCGGGGGCACCCGGTCAATCTGGTGGAGGGGTTCGGCTTCCACAAGCAGCTCGGAGGGTCATTTTCGCTGATGTGCACAGTAATGATGGCTAAAGTAAACCCTTGGCAGCGAATATCTGAAGTGCTTCGCCCTTTTCCGCCGTCCCCCATTTTTGATTGCTTGCATTGCTGGGTTGGCAACTGCAAGTTGTCTGGTTGGCAGGTTGATGAACAGACACTAATTGCCTGGCTGGCTGGTTGGCAGGTTGGCTGAATGTTCGATTTGATAGTATTGATATGCTGGCGGGTTCTGTGAATAAGGAAAAAAGTACGCAATACGAGTATGTCCATGGTTTTCTAGGTGGGATCGTGGCCTCGGCATCGCAGATTAAATTTCCTCTTTCGAGGGATTGCTTTTGGAGAAACAGTCCATCATCTCTTATCGTGGCATCGGGAGCCTCGGGACCGCGGATTCATTTTGTATGAGGGGTCATGGCCTCGGGAGCGCGGAACCATCGTCTGTTCCTAATCTTGTCAGTGTAGGTGTCGTTTTTAGAAGCCCCCTGCTCTTCCCCCCACTTGCCCTGGTCAATCGAATCACCCTCATCGTCACATCAAAACTGCTCTCGCTCGTCCTCATCGTTATTCATTCTCGGCTGCCCTCACTTTCACCACTCCAGTCATTCACGGACCGCCCGCTCCCCCAGCGCCACGATCCCTCGACACAGATGGCGCGCCCTGCCTAAGGGTTCCGACTGACGACCTTCGAATCCGAGGGTTTATCGGTGGACCTTGTGCTTTCACAGGTTGAGTGGACCTCCCGCCCTTCCGTGGCTGCGGATGCTTTTTAAGCGGATGCTTTTTAAAACCATTATCCCTAGAGGTCACGACCTCAGACCGTTGCATCCGACTGGGTATCGGCCGACCCTGTGTTTTCATATGTGGAGTGGGCGCCCCGCTCTGCTATGGCCACGACACATCGTAAGCATACAGGTGGAGTGTGAAACGCCCTCCCAGAGGCCTCAGCTCAAAGACCGTCGAATCCGAGCGGCTGTTCCAATCTCAGCGAAAACACGGGCTGAGTTGACCCCGCTCTCCCAGCGCAGCATCACCTTGCAAATTAGAATGGGTCCGTTTTCCAAGGGCCACGATCACTGGCAAGTTGCAACAGAGCCGCGCTCTCAGGGCCACGATCATTTGTACACTCCGGGGCGTCTGTCCTCGCAGGTGTGATTCTTGTTGCTTCCCTGCTGCTTATAGCTACCCCTGACACCCTTTCCCCGCTGCCATCTGTGCCCAAAACATTTTAGGGTACTTGGCCTTGGAGCTACGTGCGTTTGTACCAGCGATGCTTACAAACACCGGATCAACGATCATGCCATGTCACAGTGGTAGCGGAGCGTGCTCCCTCCACCTGCCTGGTGCGCGGCGCCACTCATAGTCCAGCCCCGCGGGGCCCAGGGTTCGCCAAGACGGTTGCCGTCGAAGAGAACCACGGCATCGAAGACCAGCGTCTCTCTGCTGCTGCTGCTGCAGCTCAGCACCTGCGTCAGCGAAGCCGCCGACCAGTCCATGCGCGTATTTTCCGCAGGGCTACGTCACGTTCCTTGTGCTCTCATCCATGTGCAGCGACACGATCAGCACGATGACGGGCTTTAGTAAGAATCGCGAGAGGCCGCTGAGAGGCCCATCGTACAAAGCCGGAGCGGTGATCTGGAAGAGTGGCGCGGTTACAAACAAGAGGTCGAGCTTTGGGAGCTCAGCGATAACCTGGAGGCAAAGCAAGGCCTGGCGTCCAAAATAGTACGGAAGCTCACGGGCGCCGCGCGCGCCGCCGCGATCAACGTGGATGCCGACATGCTTCGCCCAGCAGCCGAGGATGGCGTCGACGACGCCAGCTACAGGAAAATAGGAGTGACCAGGGTATCGGAAACGTCCCGCGGCATCTGGAGGAGAGCCTTGGCCAGCAGAAGCTGGTTCAGAAGGGCGAGACGCTCGAGAAGTTTTTCGAATCCACAACTCACCACGGGCGCCGCGGTGAGCGCGGGCTCATCAGGTTCGGCGCGGGCCCGCGACAGCTGCGCAAGAGCAGAGTGGGAATGCCGTCAACGATGCCGCTGGCTGGTTCTTGCCGCGTAAGGCCAGGCACAATGCAGAGCGACGCGAGCGAGGCATCGGGGACCTTTCTGGCGCGCGCTACGGGTTCCAGCGCCCGCGGGGAGTGCTGGTGCGCATGCTCCCGGACATCCGCGCCCGGGAGAGCGCGCGTTCTCTGCCGCCGAGGCCATGGGGGGATCGGTCCCGGTCATCGTGGCAATGTTCATTTACTACGAGGGGAGCTCGATCGGCCGGCGCGGTAGGCGAACCCGACGATGAGGACTTCGACGACGGCGAGGGTGACGAGGGCGAAGCTCAGGAGGGCGACGCCGAGGACAGGGCGCGCCACGAGCTCGAGGTTTTCAGTGCCGAGCTCGAGGCGTCGGGCTCGGGCGTGTCCGAGTTAGTCGACAACGACGACTCCGCGCGAGTTGAGGCCGCGGCGGCCGCGCTCGCCGTCGCCCCAGAGGTCGTGGCGCTCTCCGGTCGGCTCGAGATGCCATCGAGGGCCGCGGGAAGAGGAAGTCTGGTCGCGGCCGGGCCGCGGGCGAGGCCGTGATCTCGAGGGTCGACCGGCGGGAGAAGAACGCGAACTGCTGGGGCTACGGCGAGGCTTGGCGCTGGGCCGGTGGCCCGGACTGCCTTGCGCCTGGCGCCCGCCAGTTTGCGCGGCAGAATAGCAATCCAAGCCAGGTGCCAGGCTTAAGCCAGGGCGGCCGCGCCGCTCGACGAATCTCACCGGGCCGAGCGGCCCCGAGGAGGAGACCCGGCTCCGCCCCGAGGGCCTGGGCGCGCCGCCCAGCGAGGGCGCGCTCCCGCAGACGTGCGCATCCGAGCAGGTCGCCCCCGACCTTCTGGGCGTCGACCGGGCCGACGGCGATGAGGAGGCCAACGACCGCGGCGTCGGCGTGGTCGACGCGGCTCGCCTCCTCTGCGTGGCGGGCCAGTCCAGGCGCGACGACTGCTTGAAGATGCTCGTCAAGATGGGCTTTGGCGAGTAGATCTTGGAGGGGGCCGAGGGCGAAGCCAGCAGGTTCGGCAGCGGCGGGGCCCCGCCGAACAAGCCGCGCGTGACCGCGCCGCTCGTGCTGTGCGGGCGCGCAGGCATAATCGTTTTCAGCGTCGCGGACAGTCTGGAGCTCGGCCTGCTGATCGGCGGGCATGTCACTCGCCCCTCCACTGTCGACGTCTCGCGCTGGAAGGGCCAGTTCCGCATCGCAAGTCATATCCAGAAGCTCGCGGCGAGCGGCGCGCGGCATCCCGCGACCGAGCTGCGGCCTGAAGAGCGGCGAACTATCGAGGCAGCGGGCAGCGAGTCCGGCGCCGCCAAGGGGCACCGCGAGAGCGCGGTGTCGGACGTCAGCGTGGCGGAGAAGATGTCCTGCTTGGTGGGCGCCATCAATGGCCCAATCGCCAAGAGAGAGATCATAGTGCCAAAGCGGCTTCAGACCCGCGAGGTCAAGGGGTCGCGCCTCGTGGGCGCCGAGGCGTCCGCCCTGGCATGCTGCTCGAGTGCGACGCCTGCTGCGCCGCTCGCGCTGGCGACGCCCGCGATGGTCAACCTCGCGAGCGGTGCCGCGCGCGCTGTCGCGCTGTCGCGCTGAAGCCGCCGCCGCCGTGCCGGACGAGACCACGAACGCGTCGTAGTGCTACTCTTGTGGCCAAAGGGTTCGCCAGGCGTGCTGCAGCGTGCGGTTCTGCGCCAACTGCGCGTTCGGCGCCACCGCGGACCTGTGCGCGCGTGCCGACGCGAAGCCGAGGGAGGTCGACGTTGTGCAGCTGCGTGCGCGCAACCTCGCGAAGGGCTCGAAGACGCTCCTCGCTCCTCGCAGCTGGGAGGCGTCATCGCGCCGCATCAGGTCGGCCGGGTACTGCGAGCAGACTTGGCCCAGTCATCCACGACGCCTCGTGCGACCGCTGCCAACGCTACCATTCTCTACGAATGGTGCTGCAAGTCCGACAGCAAGCTCCGCGCTACCTGGAGAAGGAGAAGGGGAGCTGCTGTCCGGTGTGGATTCCCTGCGGCAGGGTAACAGCGGCTGATTCTGAGCCTGAGCTCGAACCGCAAGTGCGAGTTGCGCCAGGTGCGGCGGAAATTGGAAATCATGGTGAGCCTCTTCCTCGATGCCACTGGCCACCTGCGCGAGGAGTTCGGGTCGCAGCTGGCCGTCTCATTCGAGTGGCCTCGCTATTGGCGGATGGGGTCCGATCAAGAACGCCGCGGCGAAGCGGCCTGCGTTGCCCTTCCCGCGCGCGATCGACTTTGACGGCTGCGCCTTCGGCCTGACCAGCGAGGAGGGCGCGCCGATCAAGAGGCCGTGACGGATCATTGTTGACAACTTCGGGTTCGACGATTCGCAGCGCGAGTTCTGCGACGAGAGCCACAAGCACGCGGAGCTTCAAGTTTGCGACGCCAAGAACGGCAATACTTACGCGCAGCAGCTGGTGAACAAGCTCGCCGCGCAGCTCCGCGGGCCCAATCGTGGACCGCCAGCTGTGCGAGAGTCGATCCGACCTCGACGGCGAGGAGGAGGGCTGTGCGACGGACGCCCGCGGCCCCAGCCGCTCCACAAGAGCCGCCAGTCACGGCGGCGGAGGAGCGGACGCTGAAGTCAGCCACCATGCAGCTCCACGCCAATGCAATGTATCCTTCGAAGGACGCCCTGCCATGGGCGATCCGCGTGACTGGCGGGTCTCAGTGTGCGGTCGAGATGGCCTCGATCTTCATTGCGAGGTTTGTGCCTCGCATCAATGACTGCTGTCCCGCCTGCCAGGTCGCGTCAGGTTAGATCGCGATTCGAACGACTCCATCGGCGTTGACCTATTCACTCTTGCCGACTACGCTGGCCACCAGCTGATGTTTTCGAATGTGGTGGACCTGGCCTCAGGCTTCATTGTGAGTCGGGCCGTGGAATCAAGGCGTCCGACGATCGCTTTCGCTCGACTGCTCCAGTAATGGATCGCGCCATTCGGCGCTCCCCAACTAGTTCTATTTCGCGGCGGAGGAGAGTTCGAGCCCTAATTCTCGAATGCGCTCCAGGACATGGGCTGCCGCCTCATGGCCACTGCGGCGGCCGCGCCGCAGCGGAACGCCACCGTGGTGAGACGTGGAGGCCCGTGGAAAATCCGCGCCAGGAAGCTGATCAACAAGTTCAGCATCAGGTTCGACGAACGCCCTCAAGATCCAGTGGCTGCTCGCAGCCGTGCGCATGCCCATGAACAGCTCAGTCAATGCTGGCGGGTATTCACTTGCTCAGTGGGTTCTCGGGCGCGGACTGCGACTGCCCCGCCGTTTGCAGGATAGCGCCAGGCGCCTTCTTGCGCGAGCGCGTGGTGACCGACAAACAGTTCTCCGGAAGGATTACGATGGTGGAGGCCGGCCAGGGCTCCATCCAGCATCTGAGATCTAACCAGTCCCTCTCTCGTGCACTACTTGCCCGATCGAGGGCGGATAGCGCCCGGCGTGCGTCGGGCGTCTACTAGACGGGCGACCAGATGTTTTACTGGAAGGGGGATTGGGAAGCCCAAGCGAGAGTGGGCTTTGCAGTGACATGGCCCTGGGGTCAACATCGGGATCGAGCGGGCCTCGACTGTGTGGGTCAGCAATAGGTCGACGACAGTGAAGGTCAACCGTTTCCATCTTCGAAACGCGATAGCCACGGAGCTCGCCCCGTGGTGACGAGTGCTGTAAGCACTCAGTCCCAGTGGCGCGCCCGTTGCAGGCCAGCCGCCAGAGCCGCCAGACGGGTCCGCGTCAGACCTGCCGGGCGACCCACCGTCCGCTGACCCCCCTCCAGGCCGTGGAGGAGGTTGGGGGAGGTGGCGCGGGCGGTCGGCCAGACGCGCCGGGGGGCGACACTTTCATGGACCGAACCGGTCCAGGTGCGAAGCGATCGCATCCGGACAAAGGAGCGCCCGCCGTGCCGCGAGCACCTCCTGCCATTGTCGTCCGCAAAATTGGCGACGTCGAGGGCGCGCTCCGCGCCAGAAAAGCACGCGAGCTTGCCGCGTGAATGAGACGACGCCAAGAAAATTGCGAATGTGCGACGAGTGGAGAAGCTGCCGCCGGCGGGTCTGCACCAGCCCCTTCGGGGGGGGCCGTGTGCCGGCGCGACCTGCGCCGCCGCTGGCGCCAGCTGCGCCCGCCCTTCGCGAGCGCGACTCAGGCGCCGATGCGCGGCCGGCTGCGGCGCCGCCGCAACTGGCCGAAGCGTCGCCTCCGCAAGCCCGACCTGAACCATGGCAGTTTCAGTCATGCGCCGTGTCCAGCCGGAAGCAGATGCCAGGTCTGACGGTTCATCCAAGATGCCCCAGGAATGGGCATGGGTTGCGGAGGCGATCGCCGCCGCCGAATATCGCCGAGAAGCTGCCGCTCGGAGACCCCAAGCCGCAGGCGAGCGGCGTGGGGCCGAGGCGCAATGCCAGAAACGCTCAGGGGCGGCAACCGATGCTCTCCAGCGCAACCGCCTCGGCCAGCTGGCCACGAGGAAGTGTTTGCTTGGCGACTTGCCGCGCTGGGTCAGGCGACCGATGGACACCGGCCGCGACTACCTCGACAACCATTTCAAGGGGCCGAGCCACGACGAGGAGTTGGAGGCTCGAATGCAGCTTCGCCTGGTGTTCCTGACCGGCAAGGCCGCGGCCCAGGAGCTTCGCCACGACGACCTGAGCACCGGGGAGAAGAGGGTCATGGACACGGCTATTCAGCTCGAGCGGTCCAAGTGGACCGAGTTCGGCGCCGACAAGAAGCTGCCCGCCAAGGAGCTTCGAGAGCTCCTGCGCCGACGCCCCGTCATGCGGCCAGTGGGCGCGCGCTGGGAGCTCGCCAGCAAGGGCCAGAGCCTCATGGGGGCGAGGCGCGTCGTCCAGGGTTGCCAGGAGGACATCTCGCACGTCAGAGCGGACGCGCCGACGGCTTCCCTCGACGCCTTGTGCCTCGCACTGGCAGCGGCCGCCCGAGCTGGATGGGGCCTGGCCTCCTAGGAATCCATGGCTGCCTACCTCAGGTTGGGCAACATCGAGAGGGTGCTGCTCCTGCGGACGCCGGCCAAGAACCCGCCGCTCGGCCCGCGGCCTGGCGAGATCGCGAGGGCCACGTGTGCCATTTGCGGCGCGCGGGATGCAGGGCGACCGCGGTGCCTAGACGCGCAGGAGGTGTTCTGCGAGCGCGGCCTGATCGAGAGCAGGCTCGAGAAGAGGCTCTAGTAATACTACGACGAGAAGGGGCTCGCTGCTGTGATCCACTCGTGCGCGGATGATTTGCGGATCGTTCAGCGCCGGAACTCGAGCGCGCAGAAGGCCGCGATCGCCGCTCTGGAGAACAAGATCCGAGGGCATCATCAAGTATCAAGTACTGTGGCTGCTCGATGAACAGGGAGGCGGACGATTTCAGGGTGGCCTAGACGACGGCCGCCACCTAGTCGGACTACGTCGACTTCAGCCACTAAGCAGCGGGCGCCCGACGACCGACCGGCGCCGGCTGAGGTGTCGAGCTGCCGACGCGCGCTCGGGCACCTGCTGTGGCTCGCATGCCAGACCCAAATGGACGTCGCCTGCCTGGTGAGCTTCGCCGCTCGCCGCGCCGCCCTCGCCTCCGGGGCGGGCGCCGAGACGCTCGGCGATGCCGTCGCTTGCGTGCGCTCGATGGCTAGCTTCGCGATTGCGATGAAGCGCAACTTGGTGGACCTGAAGACCGGCGACGCCGCGTGCTTCAGCGACGCGGCTTTCGCAGACGCAGACGGCGTTGAGAGCCGGGGGGGCATTGCGATGGGCCCCGCTCAGGGACAGTCGAGACGTCCGTGAAGTAGACCCTGGCAGCTGAGGGCTACGCGACGCTGGAGGGCGCGGAGATCAACGCGTGGTTCTGCCAGCTGCTCGCCGAGGCCTCCAGCCTCAAGGAGCCGCTGAGGGTGATCGACGTGCTCGGCGAACAGCCCCCCGGCGAGATCTACAGCGACAGCAAGGGCCTCGCGATTCGCATTTAATGCGGCGTGGGCCAGTCCTCGGACAAGCGGTTAAGGATCGTCGCCTCCATGATCAAGGAGGCCGTGCGCCCGCGTGGTCGCGTGGATCCCGACTTGGGCCATGGTCGCGGACGCGCCCGCCAAGGCGATGGAGGCAAAGGTGCTGCTGTCATTCATTGGGCTCGCAAGCGCAGCTGCGAGGTCGGCCGCGCGCTGCCGTGCTCGCGTCTGTGTTGATGACCTGCGTCAGCCGTGTCAAGGGTTAGCCGGCGCCTGCGACTCCACCTGCCGAGACTGGCTGGATCGCGTGGTGCCTCCAGGGGCTCATGAGCGTGCGCGCCGCCGTCATCCGCGCTCTGCGGACCAACGGCTGCCCGCCGCAGTGCCCGAGCATCACGAACGCTGCGCGCGAGGACAAGTCTTGGGGTTTCGGGCGTGAGCGCCGCCATCCTGGCTGGGCTGGGAGGTATCTTTGCAGGACTAAACACCCGGGGGCCGCAGCCTCGTCTGCGGCGACGGTGCGCCCGAGCGGGGCACCGCGAGGCCCGGCGCCGGAAGACCACGGCATGACGGCAGCGCCGTCGACAGCAGCAGCGTCCAGCGGGGTATTGGACGGGGTCGCCCCATCAGCTCCAGCATCGGCAGCGCCATCGACACCATCGAGCGCCTCATCAGCGTCGATCGTGTCCTGGAGTGGCTGGACCCCTACGGTGCGCATAGACGAGATCAACGCGTGCGCCATCGACGGCTGCAACATCAGGGTCGGCCACAACAACTGCAGCGTGTGCGCCACCTGCTGGACGTGCCAGAAGCATGCCGCCTAGCTCAAGCGGAACGGCAAGGCAAAATTCAGCAACCTCCATTACACGCTGCGCTGGGACGCCGAGAACAGGTGGAGCATCATTAACAACCTGACGAACACAGGGCCCGACGCCAAGCCAAGCTTGCACGACAAGACGAGCCGCGAACGCCATTGAACGTTCGTCCGATTTTCATGGAAGCATCTTCTACACTAGGCATTTTTTCCATGTAAGTCGGCATGGCAGAATTCCCGACACGTGGCATTTATTTCATGTATGTCCGCGTTGTAGAGTTTTCTCTACCCCGAATGTCTGAACGTTCGTCTGCAGTATTAGCTGCAACATTTTTCAATACATACTTATATATATACATATAATGCACATGGCTAATATTTTTCAGAGGTGATGACGATTATCTATGTTTGCTTATGTCTTACTACAACGTAATAAGGACCAAGAGCCTTCGAGAGAATTTGACCCACAGGCTTGCGCAGTTCATCCAGTAATAGCCGGAGACAAGCCGCTTGCCTACACCCCATTTCGCCTCAATGAAGTTAGCGCCAAGGGCTTCGCCCCATGCCGCCGGCCCCCTGTCTCGGAAAATGGGAGATGCAAAAGCTAAATCATGAGGTTTGGGCGCCGCCGTGAAGCGGTGTCGGCACCTGTTTGTTTTTCGACCCTGACCCTACGGATCTGCGTGAGGGGTGCTGCCGAATTTCAGACATGTGGCGAATTCCTTGTGTTTTTGGACCCTGACCCTACGGATCTCCGTGAGGGGTGCCGCCGAATTTCAGACATGTGGCGAATTCCTTGTGTTTTTGGACCCTGACCCTGCCGATCTGCGTGAGGGGTGCCACCGAATGTCAGAAATGTGGCAAATCCCTTGTGTTTTTGGACCCTGACCCTGCCGATCTGCGTGAGGGGTGCATCCGGACTTTATAAATGTGGCAAATCCCGAACCTGACCCCGTCGATCTGCGTGAGGGTTGCCATCGAGTGTCAGAAATGTGGCAATGCTATATGTTTGTGCGCCCTGACCCCGCCGATCTGCATGATGGGGTGCCTCCGAATGTCAGAAATGTGGCAAATCCCATGTGTTTTTGGAGCCTGACCCTGCCGATCTGCGTGAGGGGTGCCACCGAATGTGAGAAATGTGGCAAATCCCTTGTGTTTTTGGAGCCTGACCCCGCCAATGTGCGTGAGGGGTGTCAATTTTTATTCACCCCAGCAATTCAGACAACACGCTCAGGGCGTGGTAGAAATGCCCGTTTTGGGCCTCCCCCCCTCGCGCGGTCCATCAACAAGGAACAGTAAGCAGCAAGAAGCAGAACTGTAACAGTAAGCAGCAAAAAGTAGAACTGTAACAGTGGAAACTGGAAGCTGCAACTGGGACAGGAAACTGCGAACCTTCGTCCTACAGCCTGGTGGCCCCACAAGGGGGCGGGCGGATCTGTGCCTGGTCGCTCTTGGCACCAATCGCGCGGCGCAGGAGCAGTGTGATTCCTGTCGCTTCCCTGCTGCCTTTAGCTATGCCTGACCAACTTTTCCCGCTGCCATTTCTTCCCAAAACATGTTAGGGCCCTTGGCCTTCGAGCTACGTGCGCTTGTACCAGCGTTGCTTACAACAAAACAGGCCTGAGCAGCGACCGTTCCAGATCACAACAGGACCAAGACCCCTTGTAAATTACGAGGGATCCGTGCTCCAAGGGGCGTCGTTCTCATGCAATCACGGCGGATCCCCGCTCTTAGGGCCGATATTTGTCCAAGGGGGGCCACTATCTCTGATAGGGCATTCGAGATCACATAAAACAGGGCTCTGAGTCTGGGTAGATCCTGATATATCTTGCGCTGCTGGTCCTCCTCCTCCTCCCCCTCCTCCTCCTTTCACTCAGTTCATCTTCGCCCTCCTGTACGTTCTTCTTTGAACCAGGGCGCGTGTGGGAGGAAGCGATTGAACAAGTCATAGTTCATCCTTGCCCACGAGGTCGCCAGGATGTGCTGGTTTGGATAGGGGTAGGAACGAATCCTTCCCTGAAGGGAAGACGGGAGTCGGAAGAGGGGGTTACCAACACAACCTGCGCCCAGAGGACTGGTGGGATGTATTGAGAAGGTTGGTGGCGGAGTTGAGACGGAAATGATGATCGCGGTCGCCAGATTTGTCGAGCGCCACATCATAATGCGATGCTTCGAATTGCGTCGTTGAGCTGACTCAAAGCTGTTTGCTGAAATCTAAAGGCCTTCGCATCCATATGGTCCCAGCAAGGGGGTCTGGCAGATTTGACTTCTCCTTCAAAGCTGATGTCGACAGCATCACCGCTGGGGCCCTCGGCAATTCAAGCCACTTGCATTTCACAATCTTCAAGGGCAAGAAAAAGAAGACAGTGAAAGTGTGGAACTTCTTCGAGCCAGGCAAAAGCATCAGGGCGCTTTTCAGCGTGAGCCGCGCGGGGCGCATGCGAGTCTGGAAGAATGGCCACCTGGTCGGTGAGATAGAGGGGCACGCTCCGTACTTCAACGAGCGGCCGCATCTGTTTATCGGCGGCCACTACCAGTACAAGGACCAGGTCTTCCGCGGAGTGATTGGCAACGTGAAGATCTGGAGCGAGGATCGGCACCAGCCAAACATTCTTACACCATGTGCGCGTCGGCCACGCAGGGCGGCGCGCATGCCCAGAACTCTCATCCTGCAGATGCTCCGTGGCGGGCGCTCTCCGCCCATGACGCGTGGGAAACGATGCGCTGCCATCCGTCTCTGCTATATGTTCGGCTCGGACGTGCGCCTCCGACGAGGGCACGCAGTACCAGTACACCTTAGGCGATGCTTAAGAAAACTTAAGTTTTCGGCCAGAGTCTCGATTATTCTTAACGTTTCAATGTAAATCCTAAGATTTTGATCGATTTTTTAGGTTTTTATTCAAGTTCTGAGACCATTAATTTCTTAACCCATGATTTCTTAATCATTTCGCGTGGTGTAGGTCCTTCTGCGCCCCCGAGGAGGTCGTCTGGACGTCCGGCCCCGGTGCCGGCCCCGCCGGCTCCGCGAGGCACACCGCCAGCCTGGCGGCGAGGGCCCCGAGGCGGCAGGCTCCGCCCTCGCCTCCCACTCCGGCACCCCACGCCTGGAGCAGGACTCGGGGGCGGCCCAGAGGGGGGGTGATGACCAGCTGGGCGGGCATCGTGGCGGGGGCCATGGTATCTCCCCAGATCTCATGGCCCCTCCTCTTCCTCTTCCTCTTCTTCTTCTTCTTCTTCGTCTTCTTCTTCTTCTTCTTCTTCTTTCAATGCGTCTCCTGGCCACCCCGGGTCCGCGCACATGCCTCAGGCCATGATTTGCGACCCCCCCTCTTGGACGCTCCCTTCTCGGATGCTCCCGAAGGATCCTGATGTCCGACGAGCCGCAGTTTCTGCTGCCCACGACCACCACCCGTGCCACCGCGCTGTGGGAGCTCGCCGAGGGGCAGATTGCCGGCCCGCCGCTCCCGAAGCCGCCCCCGCAGCACTGGGACTGACGCGGCGCTCCGGCTGCACAGCCGGCCGGGCGGGGCGGCCAGGCTCAGTATCGTTTAACCAATCCCCATCCCCATCCCCTTCAAGACCCCCAGTTGGGGATACGCTCCTCGAAACCCGAAGAGAGCGACCTGTATCCCCATCTAGGGGGGTAAATCGGCCAGTGGGGCCCAGGCCACGCCGCTGGGGATGGGGATCGGTTAAGAGATACTCACAGGCAGGGCTGCCCGAGACGCCTCCGCCGCGGTCAGCCTCGGCGTGTCCACGAGGCGGTCGCGAGCGGGCCGGTCCGCGGTCCGACGGAGTGCCCCGAGACCAGACCGCCAGGCCCTGGCGAGCCCGCCCTCGTGCGTTTGGCACGAGGCGGTGGTCGCCCAGGGCTGCTCTTTCGGCCCGAGCGCGCCCAGGTGCGCTGGCGCGGCGGGCGCCGGCAGCTCGTCTGCTGCCCGGGATTCTAAGTCCCTTTTGTAACGGGGCTGGGGCGACGAGGGCCCAGTCGAGACAGCGGCGGGCCTCCCTGGCGGTGCTCGTCCTTTCTCCGGGCCTCTGGGGGGGCCTCCCGTCGCCGCTGTTGGCCCCGTCTCGAGGAACGGGTCAGGATCCCCGGTAGGGGTCTGGGGGCCGATTTTGAGCTGATTGGGGCAGGCTGGAGAGCCGCCGTCGTCTCCGCTGGCCCTCCTCCGACGTTCGGAGTGGAGCGACCAGCCACCCCGTCTCCGCCGGGGGGTCCAAAGAGGGGGAGGGACTCAGGAGAAGGGGGGATAGATCAGCGAGCACGAGGCGGGGAGATGAAGGAAGGAGGAGGCAGTACATGAGGAGGAGGAAGAAGAGGAGGAAGAGGAGGAGGAGAGGGAGGACAAGGAGAGGGAGGAGGAGGAAGGGGGGGATGAGGAGGATGAGCAGGAGGAGGAAGATAGGTGGAGGGAGTAGAGAACAGGGAGGAGGAGGAGGAGGAGGAGGAGGAGGAGGAGGAGGAGGAGGAAGGATCATACGACTAATACTATGCATACTAGTAACAAGCATGAAACGAA
Source organism: Prorocentrum cordatum (assembly GCA_963575745.1). NCBI lineage: Eukaryota > Dinophyceae > Prorocentrales > Prorocentraceae > Prorocentrum > Prorocentrum cordatum. The sequence continues at coordinate 143,804 of CAUYUJ010015989.1, forward strand.
TGCTACTAGGAATGCGAGTTATGATAATAAGCAAGGCACCTAATACTACGACTGCTACATTGAGACGAGCCACAATACCAATAATATTATAATGTCACGGATAGTAGCACCAATGCAACGCAACACTACTATTACGACTGCTATTACTACAACGCATACTCATAGTACAACTTCTACTAATACCACTACTAACATCAATGTCAGCACCTAATTTTAGTTACAGGATTAACGTCAATCTTTTTATTTTCGATAACAAGAATATTTTCACGAGCTGTATCAACGTCATCATGATTACTTGTATGTTTGTTACGATCAGTATCATACGTTGCAGTCGTCTTTGTACTACTAGTCATACTACTACGACCACCACTTCTTCGTCTCCTCCTCCTCCTCCTCCTAGTAGTAGTAGTAGTAGTAGTAGTAGTAGTAGTAGTAGTAGTAGTAGTAGTAGTAGTAGTAGTAGTAGTAGTAGTAGTAGTAGTAGTAGTAGTAGTAGTAGTAGTAGTAGTAGTAGTAGTAGTAGTAGTAGTAGTAGTAGTAGTAGTAGTAGTAGTAGTAGTAGTAGTAGTAGTAGTAGTAGTAGTAGTAGTAGTAGTAGTAGTAGTAGTAGTAGTAGTAGTAGTAGTCGTAGTAGTAGTAGTAGTAGTAGTAGTAGTAGTAGTAGTAGTAGTAGTAGTAGTAGTAGTAGTAGTAGTAGTAGTAGTAGTAGTAGTAGTAGTAATAGTAGTAGTAGTAGTAGTAGTAGTAGTAGTGGTAGTGGTAGTCGTAGTAGTACTAATACTATTACTTGAGTGCGAATAGTACCATCACTATTATCAGTACTCTCATTCATCGTGCTATTATTTATCATAACAAGACCAACGCTTCTTATAATGTTGGTACTATTCATTATATAACTGTTAAGGACATTAGCAGTACAATTCGTGACAATACTTTGAAACATAATAAGAGACGGAGGAAGAAGATGCGGAGGAGAGGGAGGAGGATGAGGAGGCGGAGGAGGAGGCGGAGGAGGATGAGGAGGAGGACGGTGGCAGAGGATCATGATGATGATGATGAGGAGGAGGATGAGGAGGAGGTGCAGGAGGAGGAGGAGGAGAAGGAGGAGGAGGAGGAGGATGGTGGCAGAGGATGAGGAGGAGGCGGAGGAGGAAGAAATCAGCCGTCCGCTGCTCAGCGCGCCGCCCCCGACGCCTTGGCGTGCCCCGACGTGTCTGGGTCGCCTGGGGGAGGGTCGGCTGCGTGCTGCTGCTCAGACGATTCTGTACAGTCAAGGCGCTGAACTAACGCCCAGTTTGGGTTTGGAAAGGGCTCGGTGGTTCCTTGGGTTTGCTTGCGTTCCCTCGCAATTTTGGCAGGGAGCCCCCCTCGGCGTTCCTTGGGCGGGCAGGGGCCACTTTCAAAACGAGAGGCAACGACGAGTGAACGCCCCTCAAAGGGGGCTCGACCGCTCCTCCCCGAAAATGTATGGCTTGATTTTGGGAAAATGGGCTTCGTTTCTTATTTCGCGTCCCTTCTAGCAGCGCCATGGCAGTATTCTGCTTGGGATCGATCCTTTGGTCGCTGACTCGCTCGTTCCCTCTCTCGGCTCCCTCCCGAGAGACGCCGCGCGCACCTCGATGTCACGAAGCTCCTGCTCACGCTGGTCAATGAAGGCAGCGTACGAGGGGTCGTGCTTGTACATCCAGCGCTTGTGCTTCTCCAGTTGTCGTGCTTCCTGGCCACCCCTCGACTCTGATGATGAACTCGAGCGTGGTCGTCGACTCCTGTGTCTGTCCCGATCACGATCCCGGTCACGCTGGCCCCTGTGGTAGCGGTCACAGTCACGGTCACGATCCCCTGAACGAGAGTCACCTTTTCTTCCGTCGGAGAAACTTCGGCCTGCTCCTCCTTTGCCCATGAGTGCAGACCTCAGTGCGTCCAGTTACACCGTGGCCCGAATCCAGAACTGAGACTTTCTCGAGTCAAACGGATGGCGGGATAGTTGGGTAGGGAATGCACGAGAGCTCGGAGGATATACTTGGGGTGCCCCAACAAGAACGACTCCAATAGATATTCTTGGATATGTAGCAACGTAGTGAGGTGACTCAGCTGTAAACGGCAGGCCCGGCACATGCGACCGATGAGGGTCCCGCGGAGCACCCCGAACGGCGTAGGCAGGGCCCCGACCCACGGAATCGTGTTCGTGCAAACGCGGTCCCGAACCTCAGGCCACGAGTACAATCATTGACGATTCACATTCTGAGGAACGAATTACCCCAGTGCGACCCTACCTAGAAGTTGGAGCCCCTAGGAAAGCAGCATTAGTTGCTATGCTATGCTGCGCTATGCTATGCTACGCTATGCTATGCTATGCTGCGCTATGATATGCTGCGCTATGCTATGCTATGCTATGCTATGCTATGCTATGCTATGCTATGCTATGCTATGCTATGCTATGTAAGGCTATGCTAAGCTATGCTATGCCATGCTGCGCTGTGCTGTGCTAAGCCATGCTATGCTATGCTAAGCTGCTCTATGCTATGCTATGCTATGCTCTGCTATGCTCTACGCTATGCTATGCTATGCTATGCTGCGCTGTGCTATGCTGTGCTGTGCTGTGCTGCGCTATGCTATGCTATGCTAAGTCATGCTATGCTATGCTATGCTGCGCTATGCTGTGCTATGCTGGGCTATGCTATGATATGCTGTGCGGCGCTATGCTATGCTACGCTATGCTATGCTGTGCTCTGCTATGCTAAAGATCAGCGACGCTAAGATGAAGCTAAGCTAAGCTAAGATAAACCTGAGCTAAGATGAAGCTAAGCTAAGCTAAGATGAAATAAGCTAAGCTAAGATGAGATAAGCAACGCTAAGCTAAGGGGACGTAACTGGGGGAACCGCGGGGCGGATCCTGGGGGAACCGCCCGGGGCGAGCCTCACTGCCGGCCCCTTTAAGCAAACCCAGTAAGAACCCTTCTAGGCAGAGCCTAGGTAGGGATTTGCAAGCTATAAGCACATACACGGCAAGATACATCAATCCAATCCAAAGGTGCTTTCGGATGTCCGTCAGAAGTGAATATTACACTCAAGGGCTCCTCAACAACTCCTTGGAGATACAAGACCATACAGGAACAACATAAACCCAGACTCCCAGCCAACACATCGTCCGCCTAACGACTCCACCAAATCGTCCTCCTGGGATCTCCAGGAAACTGAAACCCAGGCAATCCAGGCGATACGACTGATTCCCGAGCACGACCTTCTTCCGAGCCAAGCTTGACCGAAACCGCTGCAGCCGACATAACTCCACCTATAGCCATCGCAGCCATTTCCAAAGCCACCTCCCCCATCATAACTAGGGTCTGGTACGACACCATAGCTAGAGACTTCCGAAACATCGATAACGACAAAGCCCACCAGCCACGACCGTACTGCCTCGTGGCCATCCCGTGCTTGGCGATGAAACGTTTCCCTCGACGAATGAGAGGTTGGTCCTGGCCTCCGCTCGCACGATCTTGGCGAGGAACATAGTCCCAGGCAGGGATGATCGAGCTGGCTTTGCAGCTCTCAAAAGCTTGGTCGATGTCACGGTCACTATGTGTAGCCCTGGGTCCATAGGGCGCTGGTAGCACATGCACACAGATGGGTTCGCTGGGCTCTCCAGCGACTGCAAAGACTCGGCGAGGTGGTCCTTCGCATGGTTAATGCCGAAAGTCTCGCGTGAAACTCCAGACTCGTCGACGACCGATCATATCCCCCTGGCAGCGGCCTTCTATCCAGATACATATGGAGTCCCCGACATGTCCAGAATCCGACGCCAGTGTGAGTGTCCCTCCTTCTTGCACATAGGCTCCCCCGAGTCCGGACAATACGTGCTGTTGACCAGAGGAAGCAACAGCTGTGGAAAAAGCTTCCGCCCAGGACGCCCAGGCCGCCTTCGTAAAAAAAGGTGGCAGGCCCAACTGAGCCCGAGCATACCCCCAGATCTCCACCTGCTTGTAGGTTAAACTGGCACGAATACTCCAAAGCGGGTCTTCCAGAACACCTCTGAGCAACGTCCAATTCAGGTCTGCCCGATTCATCCGACGGGGGCCCCTGCTGGGATGGCATAGGCACGGCATTCGGGCCAAACCTGCTTGCCTCGACGGAGGACCCGAAAAGGAAGGCGAACACGGCGTGACCACTCGGACCACCGAGCATTGCATTGCCGCCAGAGCGTGGCAGGCGTATGCCAGACGGGCAGACGCCACGGAGGAACGACAGCGTGCAGCGAGCGGGTTTGGCAGGCGCGGCCGATGTCCTCAGGATCTGCGAACCTCCAGTCGTACTTGAACCCGCGGACACCCTTCTTGGCACTGACTTTGTCGACCCACCGATCAGGTCGACCTTTGCGTACCCGAAGACGCCGTCGTAGCCAATCCCGAATGTTGCTGGTCCTGACTGATTTCAGGATGGCGGAGATACGTCGCCGAAGTTGTGGCAAGTTATCCTCACCATACGCGGCAAGAACAAGCGGTGATACACTGAAAGATGCGAGACGATGCAACCGTAGAAGATATTCAATCACTGTTGCAGCTGCCAAACGGCGCGCACCACCCGAGATAAAATCAACGACCAACTCCCCAGCTTGATACAACAAGTCCGCAATTGTGCCCGCACTCCATGTGGGGGGAAGCGTGACACCTGGCTTGTACGCTGCACAATACGTGCCAAACAAGTTGAACGAACCCTCCTCGAAGATTCTGATCGGCCCGAGCTGGCGTGTGGCCACCAACCTTAGGCGTACGCTGCACCAGTAGACGTCACTGAAAGCACCTCTGAGTTGTCCAGGATGCTGAAGCTGCTGTTCTCGACGTAGTCGTTCGGTGTCCAGCTGCTCCCTTACGTCCTGGAAGACAGGAGACCCAAATAGACTGGGCCCGTTTTGGGCCACGAAGACGAGGTGGATGTCGGCGCCGACGTTTCTGGGGACGGGGGGCAACGAGTTGCCCGTGGTTGGTCCCCCTCCGCTGGTAGCCTCTGTCGCAAGTGTTGCTCTCGGGGTTCGCGAACTTGATGAGAAGAGACTCCAGACCAAACGCCTGCGCCTCGGATGGTAGAACTGCAACCGGTAGCATGCACAAGGTCCCTAAGGACTTCCGTAATAGATGATATCTGGGCCAGCTGCCATCCCCCTGGTGCGGGTATGTGATGGCATGAAGGTGCGCTCGAAGTCGAGCTGCCAGCCCTGGTATCGCAACGGTGCGAGTGAGATAGGCCTTCCCCACGTGCGCTCCTGCCGCACACCAGAGTACGTAGACCGAAGACTCCGTGGACGACTGCCTGCGTGTCAGACAACCTCGACACCACTGCAACCATTGAGAATCCAAGCTGCCAATCGCCACCTTTGCATATGGAGGTAGCGCTCGAAAAAACCGTGCGGCCCATCTGGGGAATTTCGACTGTTGAAGTGCTTGGTTGAGTCGAAGGATACCCATGGCCATGAAGATGTATGTTATGACCGTCCAAACGAGAGGGTCATTGATGCCTGACTTCTTGCCAGGAGGAAATGCGAGTGACAACAACCGATATAGAAGTAGCTGAAGAGCGGGTAGTCCTCGTCGACCAACCATCGTCCATACCCATTCTTGAACTGAGTTGAACATGGTCGGCGTGGGCTGCGGAATGAACGGCATGACTGGTTGGACCTCCTACATTGCCCAAGAGAAATCTGTTGTCGGATACGACCATCGAAATGTACTATCAGAAACCACGGACTGGGAAGAACGGGAGGTAGTACTTGCTGACTGCGTGCGATCTCGCGGAGGGCGAGGTGGCATGTAGAGCGTGTAATGACGAAGATGTGGAGAATGAATCGTGCGCCACCGTCGCTGGGGGGCCAGCTTGACACACGTGCGTTGTGTTCTCCAAGGCGATTTTTGGGATCCAGAGCGGCGGCAGGCGAAAGCTTGAGACCCGTTGCGTTTTCCTGTACCAGCTAGGCCACTCAGGGTTCGATGTGCATCGAACGACCGCCAGCTCTTCCTTGAGCGTCCATGCGGAAGAGCGGGCTCCCCTGGGCTCGACCTCGAGCCACACGCGCCCACGGAAGGGCAAGTGTGTGTGTGTGTGTGTGTGTGTGTGTGTGTGTGTGTGCGTCTGTGTGTGTGTGTGTGTGTGTGTTTGTGTGCATGCGTATTCGTGTGTGCGCTGCACAGTCCGGCTTAGCGGAGCCGTGCTTTCCATATCCTTCAGCTTTGTATTTTCCCGCGGCGCCCTCGGACCATTAGCGACGGCTTCACTGCGGGGATCGACGGCCCGCCTTGTCAAACCGCGAGGCCTACGCGCCTCTTCGCCCGCCTTTTTACGCCGCCATCGGATCAACAGCGGCGGCTTCGCCGAGAGGATCGATGGCGTGTCCAGTCCTGCACCACGATCGGCGCTTGGGCTCCACCTCCGCCCCTCCATCCCCCGCGCTGATGCGTTCGTTTCGCACAGTTGCGCCGCCAGGATTGTCGGTGCTCCGCCACTACCTCTCGGCTGTGACGGTTTCGCCACGAGGATCGTCGACCGTTTCCGCCCCTGCGCCGCATGGCCTCGGGCTTTGCTTCCGTCCCGCCACTCGACGCCCCACGCCGTCATCGGATCAACAACGACGGCCTCGCCGAGAGGATCGATGGCGTGCCCTGCCCCCCGGCGCACCCAGCGCTCGGGCTGCCTCCCGCTTTCGTTCTGCGTTCCGTCGGATCGAGAGCTACAGCCCCGCGGTGATGATCGATGGTCTTTTGCAGTCCTGACTTGGTTTTCTCAGTGGCCGCTGCCGCCCCTGTGGAACGCTGCCTGCCGACCCTACCTGGGATGACGTTCGCTGCTCTGGGCTCTGCTGGCTGCCCACCGCCCCTCGAGGCGTGTCCCCTCGGAGCACACTGGTGCTGCACCCGCCTGCCGACGCTGCCAACCCCGCTGTCGCCACCCGCTGCCCGCCGCCGCCCTTGGGGGGGCCTGGCCCGCCAGTGCCTCTTTGGCGCCGCCGCCCTCTGCTCCCCGCCGCTGCCCACTGCCTGCCGCCCCCCGCCACTGCCCTGTGCGGGGCCAGCGCTTCCCCCCTTCTCACCAGCTGGTTTTCCAGGGTCGAGCCATGGTCTCCTCGCTGAGCGCGGCTTTGACTCTTCGAGCGCTCGAGCGGTTTCCGCCCCAGCTGCGTGCGACCGGCTGTGTGTGTGTGTATTTTCGAAGAAGAGCGCGCGTTGTTTTCACCTTCGAGCGCCGTCCTCGATGCAGGCGGGCAGTTCACTTCGACGCAGCCCATCTTAATATTGGCCGCGACTCTGGTGCCACATTGCCGGCGGAGGTTCGTTGTCTAAAAGTGCGTTCGAACAAGAAATGCAAAGACGTAAACATTCGGAGGTCCCCGCAGATTGTTTGGATCGGCGACCAGCCTGGCGGCTCCAGTGGCCCCGCCGCTGGCGCGCTCTGTGCGCAAGAAAAAGGGGGTCCAGCGCCGATCCAAGAAAGCCGCGCGGACTCCCGAACATTTATGTACATGCTGTTGTTTACCTTCCTAATGTTAGCCCATTGTGTGTTGACCCCGTCCAGCTCATCGATGGCACGCAGCCTTTGTCGGCCCTCATTGCACCAGCTGCGTCATACTGAAGGGCTTCCGTGGACAAGTACACGTTGGCGCCAACACACGTTCGGAGGACCATCGCGAGGAGACCGTCGTCGCAATCTCATTTGAGTTGCAGGTTCGGCAACCGAGATGGCGCAAGAGCTGGCAACACTGTACACACACATGCGCGAGCGAATCGGCACTGCCCGAACGGCGACGTCGCGCAACACAGCAATTCCACTCCTCCTGCCCCTCCTCCGGCTTCTCATGTGGGGCGCGGGCGGAAGGGGAGGGGCAGGGAGGGATTGGGATTGGTGGGCGTGACGATTGTTCGTTATCGGAAGTTACCAGACGCGGTCCTGGCCCAAGGTGCCCCCAGCTTTCCGCGCCATTTCGGAGCCTCTGGGGCCCCCTGGGCCCCGTGAGGGGTGCTCTGGAGGCCACGGGAGTCTCTCTGGGAGACCTGGGGCCGCCCTTGACCAGGGGCGGCCTTGAGCAGCACCCGAGAGGGACCTGGAGGAGGCGATTGGACCGTCGTGCGGAGCGGCTGCCCGTCGTCCCTGGAACTCCTCTCTTGTCAGGAGGAGAAAAAACACACAGACACAATTAATCGGTGATCCCCAGGAAAATATGGGAAAATATGGGAAGTGGGGGGGAAGACGAAAACCCAGAAAATATGGGAAAATATGGGGGATATTTTTTTTTGTGTGTATTTATTTGTGTGTTCCAGTTCCCCTTCATCTTGGGCCCCCCTGGCTCGACCACAGATGGCACCGGCGCCTTCTGCCCGCTGCCGGCCGTGTGGCCGGGCAGCACCGCGCGCGGGCTCGGCTCGCCTGCCGGAAACGGCCGTCCTCGTCCTCGCCCTCCTCCGCACCCGCGTCTCGAAGAACAGAAGGCTGCACGAGCACAACCTTTCGGAGGCCCGCGTGGCTACTTTGGATCTGCGCGGATCTCTTGGGTCGGTTGTTGTTGTTGTCGTTGTTGAACTCTCATTCTTGAAGAATAGTTATTGTTGATCCCCCCCCACCGGTGCACATTGATTTTTTTCGATTGAAGTGCCACCCCCGGGGCTCGCACTTTGTTTTTTCTAAATGAAAGTCTTCCTGCTCAAACTGTGCCCCTGCCCCCCGGGCTACAACAACAACGGCTCCCGCCTGAGACTTCCTCGATTTTTACTCAGGACCCCCGCTCCCGCCTGAGACTTCCGCGCAATTTACTCAGGAAAGGCGCTCCCGTCTGAGACTTCCTCGCAATGTAATCAAGACCCCCGCTCCCGCCTGAGACTTCCGTGCAATTTACGTGGGAACGGCGCTCCCGCCTGAGACTTCTTCGAATTTTACTCAGGACCCCCGCTCCTGCCTGACATTTCCGCGCAATTGACTCAGGAACGGCGCTCCCGCCTGAGACTTCCTCGCAATTTAGTGAGGACCCCCGCTCCCGCCTGAGACTTCCGTGCAATTTGCTCAGGAACGGCGCTCCCGCTTGAGACTTCCTCGCAACTTAGTCAGGGCCCCCGCTTCCGCCTGAGATTTCCTCACAATGTACTCAGGACTGCGCTCTCGCGTGCGACGTCCTCACAAATTATTCTGGAATTGCGTTTCGGCGCTCAGGAACCACGCACGCGCCAAGGACGCCTTCACAACGTGGTATCTTCCCTCTTCCTTCGTCCTTCCCCCTCCCCTTCCTCCCACTCTCCCTCGTTCTTCCCCTCCTCCTCTTGCAGGGCCCGCGCCAATTCCAATGGCGGGCAGAGAGATGTACGCCCCCGAAGGATTGTCCGCCCGTTCCGGTTTGCCCGTACGTCTAAGCCCGCCGGCCCCAGCAAAGAGAAATAATCCCCCCGAAAGGGGTGTGATCGAAGACGAAGAGGGCGGGTATCGAGGGTGTAGGGTATACGTGTTGAATGACTCGCGGGCAAGTAAGAGCGTACAGCCTTAAAATTGTTGTTGTTGTTGTTGTTGTTGCTGTTGCTGTTGCTGTTGCTGTTGCTGTTGTGGTTGCTGTTGTGGTTGCTGTTGCGGTTGCGGTTGCTGTTGCCCCTTTTGTTGTTGTTGTGGTTGTGGTTGTGGTTGTTGTTGTGGTTGTTGCTGTTGTTGCGGTTGTTGTTGTTGTTGTTGTTGTCGTCGTGGTCGTGGTCGTGGTTGTGGTTGCTGTTGATGCAGTTGCTGTTGTTGTTGTTGTCGTTGTTGTTGTTGTTGTTGCTGTCGCTGTTGCTGTTGTTCTTGTTGTTGTTGCTGTTGTAGTTGTTGATGTTGTTGTCGTTGTCGTTGTCGTCGTCGTTGTTGGCGTTGTTGCTGTTGCTGTTGTTGTTGCTACTGTTGTTGTTGCTGTTGTTGATGTTGTTGTAGTTGTGGTTATTGTTGTTGTTGTGGTTGCTGTTGTGGTTGTTGTTGTTGTCGTTGTTGTTGTTCCCTACCTAGGCTCTGCCTAGAAGGGTTCTTACCCTGTATGCTTAAAGGGCCGGGCAGTGCTCCCCGCCCCGGGCGGTTCCCCCAGGATCCGCCCCGCGGTTCCCGCAGTGACGTTCCATTAGCTTAGCGTTGCTTATCTCATCTTAGCTTAGCCTAGCTTAACTTTAGTTTAACTTTAGCTTAGCTTAGCTTAGCTTAGCCTAGCCTAGCTTAGCTTAACTTTAACTTAGCTTAGCTTAGCTGAGCTTAGCCTAGCCTAGCCTAGCTTAGCTTAGCTTAGCTCAGCTTAGCTTGGCTTGGCTTAGCTTAACTTAGGTTAGCTTAGCTTAGCCTAGCCTAGCGTAGCTCAGCTTATCTTAGCATAGTTTAGCTTACCTTAGCTTAGCTTAGCGCAGCGCAGCATAGTGCGGCATTAGCACAGCACAGCGTAACATAGCATAGCCAAGCATAGCACAGCATAGCATAGCATATCATAGCATAGCATAGCTCAGCATAGCATAGCACAGCATATCATAGCATAGCGCATCATATCATATCATATCATATCATATCATAGCATAGCATATCATAGCATAGCATAGCATTGCTTAGCATAGCACAGCGCAGCATAGCATATCATATCATATCATAACACAGCACATCATAGCATAACATATCATAGCATATCATAGCATAGCAGGTGTAGATGTTAATGTAGCTGTCGGTGTAGATGTAGATGTTGCTTTCCTAGATGCTCCAATTCCTAGGTAGGGTCGCACTGGGATAATTGTTGTTTGTTGTTGTTGTTGTTGTTGTCGTCTGCTGTATTTGAATCTTAATTGTTGGACACCCTGAAGGCGCTTTGGCACTCTTGCCTAGGCGCCGGCTACATCTCTTGTGAAAATTCGGCTCGCGCTCAGGCGTTTCGGGGTTCCACCCAGACCAGCCCCCCAACAGCAAAAACAACAATAATAATGTTGATCTTGTTCGCTCTTATCTGCTCGAGTTTCCCTTCACGCGTATTTCCCAAACCCTCGATGCCCGCCCTCTTCGTCTTAGATCGTACACTTTTTTTGGGGAAGATTTTACTTCCTTGCAGGCCGGGCCCCGGCAAGCGGCGGGGCGGCCGCGGACCGTCGGCCTGGCCAGCAGCAGCGCTGATCTGCGGCAACCCGACCCCAAGAGGAACGGACAGGGGACCGACCACGACGACGACGACGACGACGACGACGACGACGACGACGAGCGAGAGCGAGAACGAGAGAGAGAATGACAGCAGGGCCACGAAGGGCACGAAGTAGGCCACGAAGGGCGACAGCGGGGACACGAAGGGAATGCGTATGGGGCCACGAAGAGCGCGAACGAGCGGGGGCCACGAAGGGCAGATAATGCGTGGCCACAGAAGGCAACGATTGGGCCACTGAGGGTGGCAACTGGGCCACGTAGGACAGCGAGGGGGCCACAAAGGGCGACGGCGGGGCCACGAAGGGCATGCGCATGGGGCCACGACGGGCGCGAACGAGCGGGGGCCACGAAGGGCAAGCGTATATTGGGCCGCGGAGGGCAAGGACGGGGCCGCTGAGGGCTGCAACGGGGCCACGGAGTACAGCCAGGGGGCTTCGAAGGGCATGCGTATGGGGCCGCGACGGGCGCGAACGAGCGGGGGCCACGAAGGGCGTGCATTTATGGGGCCACGAAAGGCAGCGATGTGGGCCACGAAGGGCTGCAACGGGGCCACGAAGGGTTGCAACGGGGCCACGAAGGGCAGCGAGGGGACCTCGAAGGGCTGCGACGGGGCCACGAAGGTCAGCGAGGGGGCCGCGAAGGGGTGCGACGGGGCCACGAAAGGCAACGAGGGGGCCACGAAGGGGTGCAGCGGGGCCACGAACGGCTGCAACGGGGCCACGGAGGGCAGCGATGGGGGCCGCGAAGGGCTGCGACGGGGCCACGGAGGTCAGCGAGGGGGCCACGAAGGGGTGCAGCGGGGCCACGAAAGGCAGCGATGGGGCCACGAAGGGCTGCAACGGGGCCACGAAGGGCAGCGAGGGGGCCACGAATGGCTGCAACGGGGCCACGAAGGGCAGCGAGGGGGCCACGAACGGCTGCAACGGGGCCACGAAAGGCAGCGAGGGGGCCACGAAGGGCAGCGACGGGGCAACGAAAGGCAACGAGATCCCGATGCCTAAGTAATTTGTGAGGGAGTCCCAAGCGTGAGCGCGACTCCTGGGTGCCTGAGTGTCGGGAGCGCGGCGCTTGAGTAAATTGCGGGAAATTCCAATGCAAGGACGCTATTCTTGAGTTGATTGCAATCGCGTTTCCAGCGAGAGCGCGACTCCAGAGCGCCGAGAGAGCGATTCCTGAATAAATTGTAAGGAAATCCAAAGCGAGAGTGCGATTCTTGAGTGAAGCGCGAGGAAGTCTCAGGCGGGAGCGGGGTCCAGGCTAAATTGTTGTCGCTTCGCGAATCCCCACCAGCCCATCCAGAAACGATGCCCAGAGGAATTGCCTCGATCAGAGAAGTGGGCAGCACACAGAGGAAGCCATTATGAGACATCTTGGGATATCTTGAGCCATCTTGGAGGTCATTTTGGGCTCTCCCAGACGCTCTTGGAGTCATCTTAATCCGTGCCCCCCCCCAAGAGGCCTCCATGTGGCTAAAACCTGTGTAGAATCAATGATTAGGCATTCTCGCCGAGGCCTCTTGGAGCATCTTGGGTGCATCTGGGGGGGCTCTTGGGGCCTCTTGGGGGTCTCTTGGGGGCCTCCGGGGGGCCTCTTGGGGGCCTCTTGGGGCCATTTTGGGGCCATCTTGGGACCTCTTGGGGCTTCCTGGGCGCTTCTTGGGGCCATCTTGGAGGAGATCGATCAAACAAGAGGGGGGGTTTAATTAGCGCCCCCCCTCGGAAGCCCCTAAAATCGCCTCTTGGACCCCTCTTGGAACGCTCTTGGAGTGCTCTTGGGCGCTCTTGGGGCCGTCTTGGGGCTCTTTTGGGGCTCTCTTGGGGCCCTCTTGGGCCATCTTGGAACCATCTCCAGGCCTCGGATGGCCATCGGAAGCGAAAAGGCGAGAAAGCAAAAATCATTGATTTTCCTTAGGTTTTGGGACGATTTTGGCCTCTTCGGGGCCTCCTTGGGGAGCTGTTTGGCCACTTGGAGTTATCTTGGGGCCGTCTTTGGGCTTCTTGGAACCATCTTAGGAGCCATCTCGAGCGATCTTGCGCTATCTTGAGCCATCTTGGAGCTCATCTTGGGTTCTCTGAGGCGCTCTTGGAGCCGTCTTGGGCCATCTGGGACGCTCTAACTACCCGCGGCCCCCCCCGTCCAGGTCCAGGGGAGGGGGTAGGGGGAGGGGTAAACCCCTCCCCAAGGGGGAAGAGGGAGGGGTGGAAGAGGATCTGCTCTAGACCACCTACGCCCAGAGGGCTGGTGGGATTGTGAGGAAGTCTCAGGCGGGAGCCGTTGCTGTTGTCACCCGGGGGCCAACAACACAGTTTGAACTTCATTTTTTACTAAAAAAGCAGGGTGCGAGCGCCGGGGAGGGCACTTCGATTGACAAAAATAAAATGTGCACCGGAGGGGGGATCAACAATACTTATTCTTCAGTATTGCGAGCTCAACAACAACAACCACAGCAACAACCACAACCACAACAACAACAACAACAACAACAATCATTTTACCCGAACGCTCAGTGTTCTCCCCAGTGCCAGGGTTTTCTTGCGACACCAGCCAACACCCCCACTTCGTGGGGGGGCCGTTCAAGCTCTACCAAATATCCAAACGACTCTTCGAGACCACCCACACCCAGCTTCCCGCCCTATGACGTTGGGACACTTCACTTCGTGGCGTGCGGACGACCCTGGCTACTACACTGGCGTGGGGTACACACCCACAGAGGTTGATCACATCTGTTACATATGATGTGGTACACGGTACACGTGAGATGGTACGCAGTGCCAAGATAGTTGGTCACATTTTTGGGGCAAATTCGTGGGGATGCGATTACAGAAGTACATGTGTTACACTGATGTTATACAGTCCCAAGGATGACGCATGCATTGCTCATAGACTCATGGCGCTATGATCCTAACTCTCAGTGCCCAACGCGCGCGTGCACAGCCAGACGGAGGGAGAGAAACACATGTATACAAGGTTCGTGACATACGCACGGTCCACCATGTTGTAAACGACCGCACGCACGGTAAGTTCTGAACTTATACGTATGTACAAGCAGACATGCGAGGGAGAAAGGGAGATGGCCATCGACAGTTCCAATACGGCTCCAAGGCGGAAGAGGGGGAGGAGGAGCAGGACAAGGAGGAAAGGAGAGAAGCGAGAAAGGAAGAACGCAGACGGCGCGGCTCTGGACACAAAGGGGTGCCATACTTTCTCCTGCTTTCGCAAACAGGTCCAGTCACACGTAGGGGTATACTCAACCGAATGGTCTTCGCATCCAGAAGCATACTAAAGGCGCGACGCATCGTCGTCTGCGATGGCGCGCGGAGCGGGCGCGTGGGTGCCCGGCTGCCTGGCTGATACACGTGCGGGCCTGGCTGATACCCGTGCGGTCCCAGATGCCCAATGAGATTGCCGATGCGCCTGCTGGTGAGGCCGCGACAGCTCAGGGCCATACTGCTCGTGAAGGTCTTTCGCCGTCAAAGCCATGATCCAAGAACACAGGCGATACCTTGATCCGAGATGGCTACGGATATGTGCGTCAGCAGTCGGGGGCCTTCCTGGGGCCGCTTGGGGTCCTCTTGGGGAAGGGGGGAAGCCTCCTGGCGCGGTTTGGGGTCCACTTGAGAGCCTTTGGGGGGCTCCTTGGAACCATCTTGGGGCCTCTTGGGGGCTTATTGGACCCTCACGGCGGACTCTTGGGGCCTCTAGAACGCCTCCTGGGGCCATCTTGGGGGTCTCTTGGAGCCACCTTGGAGCCTCTCTGGAACCTCTTGGGGGCCTCTTGGAGTCCTCTTGAAGCCTCTTGGGACCATCTTGGGCGCCTCTTTGGGCCTCATGGACGCCTCTTGGGGCCATCTTGCGCGCCTGTTGGGGCCATCTTGGGTTTTAAAGATTCATCAAGAGACCGCGAATGGATTTCGAGATTTTTCGGATGAGAAAGTAGTGCGTTTTCATATGTTTTCTGAACATCGCATCTTGAAATTATTGAAAACCCATTGTGTTTGGCAGGATTTCGACATGCGCGCGCGGCGGCCGCGCGCATGTGCACTTCGTCTCATTTTTTGCAAGGGATGGTGGCCCTCGCAGGCGCGCAACCGTTGTTGGAGAAGTTCAAAGCACCTGAAGAAGTAGCACGCAAAGACCCTTTTGACAGAAATGTTTAAAAAGTGGTGTGTTTCCTATGAATCCGCAAGAGCGCGCGGAAGGACATTTTGACAATTTTTTCTTAAAAAACCATTGGGTTTTTGATGTTTTTATGTTAAAATCGCTACGAAACCTAAGGTTTTGGAAGGATTTCGTCTTGCGAGCGCGAATGTCCACTTTACCTTATTTTTTGCAAGGGATTCTTGAAATTTGATCAACTAAGAACAAGAATTTTCATTTTCTATTGTTTTTTGCAAGGGAAAACGAGCGTCAACAAAAAACCGGATCCGGGGGTAATCCACTTTTCTGAAGCTTTCGCAGAAAAATGATGAAAATGTAGCTGCGGCCTAGGTTTTGGGCGGGGGGCGTGCACCAGGGGGTCCAACAATAATAATTCTTTAGAAGTAATAGTGTTCAACAATTACTAGCACGTGGGGACACTCCGTTCTCACCAGTGCCAGGGTTTTCATAGGAGGCGGGCAATACCCCCACTTTGTGGGGGGGCCGGTTCAAGCTCTACCAAATTTCCAAACGACTCTTCGCCACCACCCACACCCAGCTTCCCGCCCTATGACGTTCGGACACTTCACTTCGTGGCATGCGGACGACCGTGGCTACTATTCAGGGCCCCGCGGCCGACGACGACGGCGTGCGCGCGCGAAGAAAAAACGAATGTGTCCCGCATGGTATTATTTGACAGGGATGATGGCCCTGGCAGGTGCGCAACCGTTGTTGCAGAAGTTCGAAAAAGTTGCTCGCAAAAGCCCGTTTGACAGAAATGTTTAAAAAGTGTTGGGTTTCCTACAAATCCGCAAGAGCGCGCGGGATGAATTTTGACATTTTTTTTTTTTTTTTTTTTTTTTTTTTTTTTTTTTTTTTTTTTTTTTTTTTTTTTTTTTTTTTTTTTTTTTTTTTTTTTTCATTGTTGTTTTTTGATGTTTTTATGTTGAAATCGTTACGAACACTAAGGTTTTGGAAGGATTTCGTCTTGCGCGCGCGAATGTCCACTTTACCTTATTTTTTGCAAGGGATTCTTGAAGTTTGGTTATGTTAGAACAAGAAATGTCCACTTTAGCTTATTTTTTGCAAGGGAAAACGGGGGACAACAAAACAACCGGATCCGGACACCCACGTTTTGCCTGAGACTTCCTTACGAAAGTGATGAAAATGTGGCTGCGGCCTAGGCGCGGCGAGGGCGGCGAGGGGGCCGCGCACCAGGGGTCCCAACAATAATTATTCTTTAGAATAAATAATGTTCAACAACAACAACAACCACAACCACAACCACAACCACAACCACAACAACAACAACAGCAACAACGCTCCGGCTAGATACTTCCTCTCTTTTTACTCTTTTCCTCGCCGCCCAAAGCCGCCTTTCCAGCAAAACCGACGCTCCCGCTCGATGCTTCCCTGCTTGGCTTTTTACTCGGGACGGGCGCTCCCGCCTCGGCGCCGCAGACGGCCCCCCCATTGCAAGCCACGATGCTCCCGCTCGATGCTTCCTCCGCTTGTGCTCAAGACTCCCAGAGGCCCCAGGGCTCCCTCAGTCCTCAGTGCCGATCCTCAAGAGTGCAGCATGCAGTGTCGGAGGTCTGCACCGGTGCTTCCCTGGCGCGCTCCGCGTGCCAGGGGCGGCCCGAGAGCTCGCGGCGGCGGCCCCGTCGTCCTCGCGGCGGCCGCGTCGTCGTCGTTGTCGTCGTCGTCGTCGTCGTTGTCCTCCTCTCCTCCTTCCCCTCCTCTTTTTGCTCTCTCCTACTCTGCCTTCCCCGAGGCCCAGAAGTTCCTCCGATCCATGCCTTCTCCAAACATGCCTTGAGGCCTCCATCGAGATGCCCCGACATGCTCCAGCTCAGTTTTAAAGCGTCTCCCAGTGGCCCTCATGTTTCCCACAAGGGTTCTGACGCTTCTCTGAGAGGCTCTGGGGGCTCTCCAAGGGGCTCCAGAGGCTGTCCAATGGGCTCTGGGGGCTCTCCTAGATGTTGTGGGGCCTCTCCCAAAGATTTTGGGCCACTCGGGCGTGGTGATACCCAGAAGCATGGCATGGCCAGGGCGATTGCGAAGGCGAGGTACCATCTGGGCTGGAGATGTTGAAGTGCCTCTGCTTGTTGAGTGTTAAGTACGAAACAATTATTGTTGTTGGACCCCTTATAGGCGTCCTGGCGCTCTCGCCGATGCGCTGGCTACATTTTCATTGAAAATGAGACTCACGCTCGAGCGGTTTGGGGGACCGCCAAAACCGGCCCCCCCACAACAACAACGCTCCCGCTTGAGACTTCCTCCTTTTTCACTCAGGGCTGGTGTACTTGCTCGCTGCCGAAAGCCGCCGTCCTAACAAAACCAGCGCTCCCGCTCGAGACTTCCTCCCGTTTTACCCTGGACTGGCGCGCTAGTCTTTCTTTCATCGGCGCCGCCCCCAGCAAAAACAACGCTCCCGCTCGAGGGTTCCTCCCTTTTTTACTCAAGGCGGTGCTCCTCCTCGCCGCCGAAAACCGCCGCCCCGACAAAACCAGCGCTCCCGCCCGAGACATCCTTCCGTTTTACGCTGGACTGGCCCCCAATTCTCTTTTGAATTGGCGCCGCTCCCAGCAAGAACAACGCTCCCGCTCGAGGCTTCCTCCCTTTTTCCTGAAGACGGTGCGTTTCTTCGCCGCCGACAACCCCCGTTCCGACCAAACCACGACTCCCGCTCGATGCTTCCTCCCTTCTTACTCAAGGCGGTGTTCCTCCTCGCCGCCGGAAACAGCCGCCCCGACAAAACCAGTGCTCCCGCCCGAGACTTCCTTCCGTTTTACGCTGGACTGCTCTCTTTTGAATCGGCGCCGCTCCCAGCAAGAACAACGCTCCCGCTCGAGATTTCCTTTTTTTGTTTTTTTGTTTTTCCTCGGGACGGTGCGTTTCTTCGCCGCCGACAGCCCCCGTGCCGACAAAACCACGACTCCCGCTCGATGCTTCCTCCTTTCTTTCTTAAGGCGGTGTTCCTCCTCGCCGCCGAAAGCCGCCGTCCCAACAAAACCTGCGCTCCCGCTCGAGACTTCATTTTGCTTTACGCTGGACTAGCGCCCTACTCTCTTCAGCATTGGCGCCGCTCCCAGCAACAGCAGCAGTCCTGCTCGAGACTTCCTCCCTTTCTATTCGGGGCCAGGTCCTCGCCTCACCGCCGACAGCCCCCATCCCCACCAAAGCAATCCTGTCGTTCGATACTTCCTTGTGCTGTACACTGCGCTGGGGTTCCACTGGCGGTCTCGCATCGGTACAGCAAGGCGCGGGCATGTTTTTTCGAGACGGGATATGTTGAAATTCCTCGGAGGAGGTGTTTGCAAGACCTCATTGGGCGGGAGATCTGGGAATGGGAATAACGGACCCAGCTATAGAACAAGGGTCCCCCATGATGTGGATGATTATCATGATGGTCGCATGCTTCGTGTAGAAACATCGCGCATGAGGGTAACATGATTGTTGTTGTTGTTGTTGGTGGTGGTGGTGGTGGTGGTGGTGGTGGTGGTGATGGTGGTGGTGGTGGTGGTTGTGGTGGTGGTGGTGGTGGTGTGTAGGTACCTTTGACGCCCTCAGTGTGGCTCGCGGGCCTTAAGTCGGGCCTCCGGCAGCGGTTTGGGACGATTCAGGTACCCCCGGAATGCTCTCGGCGAGGTGCAGCTGCTGGGAAGCACCCTGGGGTGAGAGCACATTCAGGAACCAGCGACACATTCCGAAAACCTCCGAGGCTCTTTCTGCCCTCACCTCTGTCCTCTCCCTTGTCCTCGCTCCGAGCGCCTGGCCAAGCGAGCAGCCCAGCGGGAGTGTCCCGCAGGTTCGGGCGGTGTCGGCTCGGCGGCGACCCCATCGCGGGCATTCAAGG
This sequence comes from Prorocentrum cordatum, assembly GCA_963575745.1. NCBI lineage: Eukaryota > Dinophyceae > Prorocentrales > Prorocentraceae > Prorocentrum > Prorocentrum cordatum. Next base: position 162,948 of record CAUYUJ010015989.1, read on the forward strand.
TTGAACGCCGCCAGCGGCCCGGAATGGGCTGGCATCGACCGATCCTGCGCGATCGGAGGGCCACGATCGTTCGCAGGGCGACGAAGAATGACACAAACACAGAAACCTCGGAGGTCCGCGCAGATTTTTCGGATCCGCGCTGGACCCCCCGGGCGGCGCCTCCGGCGCCGCCCCTGGCGCGCTCCGCGCGCCAGGGAGAGGGGTTCCAGCGCCGGTCCGAAAAATCCGCTTGGCCCAGAGCGCTTAGCACGCGAGGCCACTCCTGGGTTTGCAGAGTCCCAGGGGGCCAGACATACCCGTGTCACGAAGCCCCGGAGCTTCAGCAAGAAAGGTGCATCCATCATCATCATCAGGGTTCCAGCGCCGGTCCGAAAAATCCGCGCGGACCTCCGAGGCTTTTGTGTCTGTGTCACTCTCCGTGCCCCTCGCTCGAGGCTGGGCGCTCCACGCGGTGGCAGAAAAACCGCCGCGCGAGGCGAGCCGCCGCGGCGCGACCGCGCCGCAGCGCAGCGGAGGGCCACGGCAGCAGCGGGAGCAGCGGGAGCAGAGGCGGGGCCTCCCTGCGGGCGCGCGGCCGCCTGCCATCGCTCCTTGGAGGCCCTCTCCTCCGAGCTGCCTTTTCGTAGTGGTAAGTCGGGCACGTCCCTCTACAGGAGGAGTATATACTCAGAAAGAAGTAGAAAATAGTCAGGGGACGATTTGTTGACCGTTTTTGACTGTTTCGTTTTTTGTTGTTGTTTTGTTTTTGGCTATTCAAAAACATTTCTTTGAATTTCCCCTCCAACAGCCGCCTGGCCCGACCTAATTGTAGTGACGTCGGCACCCCGGGCCTTCGACCAGTTTTCGGTCTTGGGGGCCGGGACAGGAGCTGAAGACGAGGAAACCGTGACCGCCGCGATTCCGTAAACAGCTTGTCTGTCAGTGTTCCGCGTGTGGCTCGTAGGACCGGGGGGGATGGTGGGGGTTGCTGGGTCCCGGATCGGTGACTTGATGGTCTTCTGTATCGTCTCGCGTATGCTCTCCATTATGGTCTCCCGTGTGATCTCATCCCATCTGAGCGACGCCAGAAAAATTGGGTCATCTTCGCCGACGTTGGCGCGTATGCTGCCCGCGTAAGGTCGCGCGTAAGCGCCGTCGTCTCCAATGCAGCATGCCGCGTTGGCGGCCCGCGTAAGCCACTGCGTCAGGTCGCTACAAGACCTGTTTCTTTTCATCGCTCATTTGGTCACCCGAATTGTCGCCCGTATATGCAGTACAGTAAAGTGTTTTCGCTCCTCGTTAATTATGCGGAGGAGGAGGAGGAGGGAGGAGGAGGAGGAGGAGGAGGAGGAGGAGGAGGAGGAGGAGGAGGAGGAGGAGGAGGACGAGGAGGAGAGGAGGAGGAGGAGGAGGAGGAGGAGGAGGAGGAGGAGGAGGGGCAGGAGCAGGAGGAGGAGAAGAAAGAGGAGGAGGAGGACGAGGAGGAGGAGGAGGAGGAGGAGGAGGAGGAGGAGGAGGAGGAGGAGGAGCAGGAGGAGGAAGGAGGAAAAAGGGAACGAGGCTGAGCGCTGCCGTCTGAGGACAGACAGCAGGCGGCAAGGCCGGGCAGGCCTGTTTCAGACCTCCCAGGAGGCCACGACGTGGTGCAGGACCCCACGGGGTAGCACCAGCACAGGCGGAAGAGCACCAAGCTTAAGTCGAACCTGTCCCTCTACAGGAGGAATCTTCAACAATAGTGTAAAACCAGTCAGGGGACGATTTTTGGATTATTTTTGGGCATTTTTGTGGTGTTGCTTATTTTTCGTCCGAAATCCGCCTGTAGGGGGACACGCCGGACCTAAAGGTAGCCCCGCACCACAGGACTCGCGGGGACCTCCCGCAGCCCACTGCCACAGGACTGGCAGCCGAGCAGGCCCAGCAGCGGCTGGGCCTGATGAAGCAACCTGCTGGGTCAAACACCTCAGCAGATGAAGACGAGGCCAAAACTAATCCCAAGTCGGATCGCAGTAATGACAACGTCGTCGAAGCATGTGCAAAGCCAAAATGTCAACACGCAATCCAGTAATGGAACCGGCAAGAAAAGGATAACATTGAAACTGATGGAAGACACCCTGAGGCACAGCCACTAGAGCGCTTCATTCTTCTTGTGGTGCCGCGAAGCCATCAACCTTCGAAGCCGACCTCGCAGGTTGGACAAATATGTCGACGCCCGCCCTTGGCCAGCCAGGAAACCTGCACAAGGATGATGGAGAGACGATGCGTGCCCAGTGGAGGACTAAGCCACGCACCTCTCACAAAAGAAAGTAGCACAAGCACGTCGAAACTGATGCCCGTCATGCTCAATAACTTCCTCAGATTGCCAGCGAGAGGAGACAACACTTTCAGCAGGAGCGAAGTCCTCACCCTCTTGGAGCTGAGCCTGTCGAAGACGGTGGGTTTGCAGTCCGACCGCAAGAAATGCGCCAAGGTGGGCCAAGCGTTCGCCGTGGTAAATTTGCAGCAGAGGTGACACATCAAAGACCCGCACCAAGACATGTTTGGCCACAAGTGTGGGCCACAAGCAACTTCGGTTGAGGAGTAGCCTTTGCCACCAGCTTCACGTGAGCTGCCTGATCCCATCTCAACATTCGTCGCATAGCCCAAGCCATATACTGCGCCACATGCTGGTACTGCTGGTACTCGAACCAAGAGAAACCCTCGTAGACCTGGCTGACCCGATGCTGCTGCGCACCCGCTCGAGCAAACCAGTCAGCCCACACATTACCAAGAACGAATCTGTGTGGAATGCCAATCTCACCATACTCAGCCAGTGACTGATGTGACGGCACCCAGAAGAACTTCGGCCTTTGATCACCAGCCGCAAGCTTAATCTGCTTCCAGGTAGTAGCATGAGTACCCGCTGCCGATTCCAGAACATCAGACCAGTTGTTGCCCTCGTTGCAGAGGGCCAGCATATCAGTACACACTTATTCAAAGCCTGCCAACAACCGAAAGGCCATGAGCACTGCACCGCGTTCTGCCCGACCAGCAGACTGCAACAATCCAGGGAGGGCCATGGGCCCCACGTCCGCGAAGGCCAGCGTGGCTTATCATCACGAAACCCCAGCCGCAGCGGATAAGTTCAGGCACCGAAGATGAGAAACCATATCCATCCGTAAAGACAAAGCCGCCCATCAGAGGTGACGGCGTAGACCAATCCCCCAATCTAGACACAAGCACATTGGTAGAAGACACCGCCACCTCGAGAGGTATATAAGGTAGCGCAACACCCAATTCGAACGAATCCCACGAAGGGTAACTCAGCACCTTGATGCCTTGATCATACATGAAATCACGCGTTGCTTGCAACCCACTGTGTACCACACTGCTGTCTATCTCTTGGTCGTCCTCCTCGGGATGGAGACGAGACTCGTTGCCAGAAAACCTATGGCCAGGTGTGTCAGCAGCAGCCCCGCACTTGTAACACTGTGGCGACGAGACAGGACCCACTGAATGACGCTGTGACTGTGTCCACTGCACGCCTGACCAACGAGCCCTCAAAGACGAAGCCGACGGTCCCTGAACAGCAGCACGTGGTCCACCTATGCAAGCACGAAGGGCACGCATCCACAAACGAGCCTGGTCACCATTGGGATGGTCAAATCTTTTCATGATGCGAGCAGCCTGCCTTCGTGCAATGCCCTGACGAAGCAATTTGCGCACGTCCTTCGGCGCGGGGGTGATAAGCGAAATGTATTCGCTCTGATCTGATGTTAGAACAATAGACGAATACATAGACCATCCAGTGCGCCACAAGCTGAGAGTCACCGCCCCAATCGGACCCCTCGCGTGCCGCCAAGACTACTCATGACACGGCGTAGTGGTGATCGCTGACCACGAATGGTGCAAGCGGGAAAGCGATGTGCGAGCATCCCAGATCCCGCCAGCATGCCGAACCACCACAACACACGTTGCATAATGAATTGGGTCACGCTCAGCGTTCCGCTGGGCAGCCAAATACGAAGTCGAGGAAGAGGGGCCTGGACGAGCACCCACCGAAAGACCTGCAGCAGAGCGAAGTTCGGCAAGCACCTCCTCACTCAAGCCAGAGGCCCCTTCTCCGTGGACCGCCGCTGGTAAAAGACCCGTCGTCCACAAACGTCTAACCTTGTGTCCAACCGAGCGCCTGAATAACAGCAGCCTGGCACGCCGGGCCGCCAAGTCACGCATGCGCTTCTGGGTCTGCTTCCGCGAAGCACCCTTGCCATGATGATCGTGTCCTGGATTGCGAATCGCCTTGCAAGCAACCAGGCAGCCTGCTCCAGGACGACGTCGTGCCTCGTGCTCAGCTGATGCCGAAGATGCCACAAAGCCGGACTTCTCAGGCAAAACAACAAGCCCAAGTTGAAAAGTGCCTGCCTGGAGTTCCGCAACAGATGGCCAAAGTCCAGCCATGCTGATGTACCAGTCCATTGCTGTGATATGCCGTCGATGAGGGCGCGCGGGGCCACGCCTGGACGACGGACGCGGTCAAGAAGCCTGAGCAGTAGCACGCATGATGCCACAGGCATGCGAGTAACCAGCCACGATACCTTGAAACACATTAACGGCATAACTTGCAGAGCCGAAGGCCTGCAACCTGCGCGGTAAAGCATAGCACTGACAAGGCATCCCAACATTCGCAGATCATATCCAACATGTCGAGCTTTGTGAAAGAGCGCAGGGCGAAGAACCAATTCAAAGCACTTCCATGCATCAAGTAATGCTGTAATGGAGTGCTCGTTGAGCGCCCCGAAGCTTGTGCTTCCAAGTGAAGACTAAATGCCGAGTCCGAAGACGATCGCGAACCTCCCGCGCCCACGATATCAGCCGACGGGTTCGCCGCAAGCCAATGTTTTGTGACGGAAGATCGCACCCGTGACCACACACGAAGAGTATAATCCATCAGTGTGATGAGCCAGTTACCTCCCGAAGGCTTAGGTAATCCAACCACGTCGTTCCATGCGCGAGGAAAAACGCAATTTTTCCGAGGACTCGCACTTCTCAACGAGCCGCGCCAAAGTGAACAATGCCATGTCAGAGACATGGGTAAAACTTCGCGTAGCAATGTTGCCAGGAGAAACCACAGTCTTTAAAGGAAGCGACAAGATTGCCTCCTTCATCATACGTAAGGAGATGCGCGGTAACAGCGGCCACTTCCCCAATCCTGGAGGACGCTCCATCGGACTCGCACCATGATATCGCCAATCCTTGCACCACTCAACCGTCTCCCGATCACAAAGCGCCTTGGCCGTGGCCAGTAGTGCACGCGCCTCCTAAGTGTCGAGTACCTGCTGCGCGTCCCTGACCTTGGTCGCGCGGTGAGCAGCACGAACGCCGCAGTTAAAGGACTGCTGAGCAAATGACTCCCGCTCCTTCTGTTTATGCGCAGCCGCACTGGCAGACTGGTCATCCGCAAACTGAGCCACATCGCCTGCCTTGCGTCCAAAATCAAGAAGCAGAAATGTGCTCAATCCCCGAAGGAGAAAATCACGCACCCAGGGTTCAAGACGCCGAGAACCATCGTGCCTGACGACCTTGTGACAGTAAGAGCTGCGCCACCTTGTTGTAGTGGTTCCAACGGGATAATGAGTTCGCCGCATACAGCTCATGCACACAGCGACGGAAATACGCACATACTGACATCAAGTGCTTGGCCCAGCGCGCCGCCGCCTTGTGAGCAACGACCATGGCACCAATGTGTACGCGACGAGCAGGGCGTTGCGACCGCACCTTGGATAAGGCCACCTGATGCTCACCGGCCCGCGGAACAGAAGCCATCCTGCCATGCCCAATGAAGTGATAGCGATCAAACAGTTCATGCTCCACGGAAGGCATCGCAGCATCCCACGCTTCAGGCAGTCCCGTGCTCAAAGTAGCACTTGTCCACGCGCCGAAGAGAGCCTTCCCAACTTTCAACACCACGCGAGCAACCTGGCCGAGGTGGAGGAGGGATTCCTCCTATCATTCCCTTTCGCTTCTCCTCCTCCTCTTCGTCGTCCTCCTCTTCCTTCTCCTCCTCCTTGTCCTCCTCCTCCTCCTCCTCCTTATGCGCCATGGAGCCAGGGCCACCCTGACTCGCATATCCAAGTCATCAGCCAGCAGCTCAAGAGGAGCAGGAAGATGCGGCGATGTCGTGCAAGCCTCCTGCACCATTTGTTGTCCAATCCTGGCAGCGAAGTTGGTGGTGCAGGTGGAGCCAAGAGACCACCCAATTCATGCAACCAGGATACCTCAACCTGGTCTCTACCCATATGGAAATCACCAGCAACAATCCAATCGTACTGAGCAACCGTCAACTTGGCAATGTACTTCGCTAGTTGCCACGACGCTTCTTTGTTGACATCATTCATGTCAGCGGAGTCCTGCAAGTAGATGCCCAAAACAACAATTCCACCCCAGACTCCCCAACGCACACGCCCAGCAGCTGGCCTACCAGGCACAAGAGTAGGGCCGGACACACATGGGGGAGCAGTAATTGGAATCGAGGTTCGCGCCAACACAGCCACGCCCCCTGAAGTGCCCAACTGTCAAGCCGAAGGAACCGCGGGATACCCAACACCATCATACCCATGATCACGAACCTGGCGCTGCAGCGTGCCCACCTCCGTGCCAAACTCAGAATTCTCCGGAATAGAAGCAACGGCAACCTTTCTGTCAAAGGATTCCAAGCATGGCTCGACTGAGCCCCAAGAGGTGACGTTGACCGTGGTAATGATGCCTTTAGACTTAGCCGTTAGGACAATCCAGACAATGCAAAGAGGGAATATGTCGAATACCTTAGTAGGGATCCGCACTGCCACGCCGAAGGTGATAGCCGTCCTTAGCCAGCAGCCTAGCCTTGTCCCGAATCTCATCATCAGATCCCTCAGCCGGTACAAAGAGCCCCAATATTTACGTAGTCGAGCAATATCTTTGCTATCAGGTTGCCATGCCTCAGGGACCTTTGCACGAACGTCAGCCTGAGACGGAGAAGAAGAAGAAGAAGAAGAAGAAGCGCCAGGAACATCGGCGCCACCTGCATCAGGAGACTTGGACACCTTCCAAATAGGACCAATATTCATCTCGCGCTTCTTCTCAATGGAAAGCTCTCGCAGCGCTCCGCCGATGCCCTTGGACAGCTCAGCCTGAGCAGCCGCTGAGATATCACCACCTTCCGCAGCCTTGGATACCAACTCGCCAACCTTGTCAACAAGAAAAGAAGTCAAGAACAGCCACAAGCGCATCCTGCGGCAAAGAGCTCTCGAGCTTGCCCAACTGTGTCTCCATGTCCAGCAGCCTCTTCTGCGCTTCGCCGTGCTGCTCGCAAGCCTCCTTCAAGACCGCCTGAGCTGAGCGTATATCTTCCTTTGCCTGAAAGGCACGATCAAGCAATTTGGCTGCCTTGATCTCCTGCGTCCGAACTGTTCGCCGACGAATGCTCCTGCGCATGCAGCGGCTTCGCTGCATGCACCTCCGCGCGTGGCCTTCCGAGATCAGCGGAAAACACCTGGCGCTGAGTGACAGCCACGCGCTCGAAGAAGGCCTAAGCACACCCGGATCAGTTTCAAGAGATTTGGTGTCCTCCGGCTTCCTCTCGAGAACATCTTCAGCCCCACTTTGATTGTCAGTATCACCAGCAGCACCATCCACCTCCATGGCCGCGGGCTGCAGCTGAGCACCAGTAGCAGATCCAGACTCGGCGCCACGAAGCTCAGCGATCTCACCCCGCAACTGCTGAATGAGCTTACTATGGTCGTCAGAATAGCCACCAGGACCACGCACACCGTCGGCAACAGCCCCGCCCTTCGACTTGCGTGCACCACCCCGCTGCGAAACGGCGAAGCAGGCTCGACATTGGCCCCTTGAACACATCTTTCTTGGCCATGCGACGGGATAAGCACTTGAGATTGGAGCCCCACTTGATAAGCGGCTTGCCCGACCTTGGGTAAACATACTATTTGCGGTACCCATCCCTCCGCTCCTTCTCTTTTCCACCACCACCACCACACATGGCGTTCTCTGCTCGGCCTTGGGAGCCCCACGCAGGTGAGAGAAGGCCAAGAGGGGCCGCATAACGCAGGGGACTGGAGGAGCCAGGAAAACCAGGGGTCCCCGCCCTGACCTGCCCGGTGTAGTTGATCAACTTCTGCCCTCCGGCGCATGCCGCTCTGAAGAATTGCGTCGGCGAGCTCAGGGTGCAAGCCTGAGCCAAAACGGCTGAGGAGGAGGAGGGAGGGAGGGAGAGAGGGTGGCAGGGCGGGAGGACGGATACATGGATGGATGGATGGATGGGTGGATGGATGGATGAACGGATGGATGGATGAACGGATGGATGGTTGGATGGATGGATGGATGGATGGATGGACGGATGGATGGATGGAGGAGGAGGAGGAGGACGGCGGGGGAGGAGGAGGAGGAGGAGGAGGAGGAGGAGGAAGAGGAGGAGGTGGAGGAGGAGGAGGTGCAGGAGGAGGAGGAGGAGGAGGTGGAGGAGGAGCCGCCGTTTCCCTCGAGCGCCCGGCCGGTGCAGGTGCACTCCGCGCAGGCCAGGCGCGGCCCGCTCGCCCTGCCAGCGCGCCTCCTGTGCCCTGCCGCACCTCCTGGGGCTTCGGGCTGTTCAGGGCCTCACCTCAGAGGGCGGGGGAGGGAGGGAGGGAGAAGGAGGAGGAGGACGAGGAGGAGGAGGGACGAGGAGGAGTCAGGGACGAGGGACGAGGAAGGATGAGGAGGAGGAGGAAGAGGGACGAGGAGGAGGAGGAAGAGGGACAAGGGACGAGGAAGGAGGAGGAAGAGGGGCGAGGGTGATTATGATGATGCTGCTGATGATAATGACGATGATGATGATGAGGATGATGATGACGATGTTTGATAATGACGATGACGAAGATGATTGTACATTTTGATTTTGATAATACTGATTCTGCTGATGATGATAACGATAATGGCGATGACTTTGAGTATGATGATGATGACGATGATGATGAGGATGATGATGACGACTGACGACGGCGATGCTAATGCATGAATAGATGTATGAATGAATGAAGATAAAGATGACGATGATGATGATTATGGTGGTGGTTGTGGTGGCGATCATGATGATGGTGATGATGATGATGGCGATGATTATGATGATGGCGATGTTGTGGTGACGATAATCACGATGATGATGGTGATAATGTTGATCGTGTTGATGATGATTCTTGAGTTCGATGCTGATGCTGCTCATGATGCTGATGCTGATGATGGTGATGGTGATGACGACGATGATGCTGATGATGCTGATGATGACGAAGCTGATGATGCAGATGCTGATGCTGACGATTATTGTTGTTACTATTATTATTATTATTATTATTATGATTATTATTATTATTATTATTATTCTTATCATTATTATTATTATTGTTATTATTAGTATTAATATTATTATTATTATGTTTTATTACTATTATTATTATTTTCTTGCTATTCACATCAATCGCTGGCTTATTTATCATGATGCTTATGCTAATGGTGATGAAGATGATGATCATGCTGATGATGATGCTGATACTGATGATGACGATGGTGAGGATGATGATGATGATTCTGCTGCTGATGATGATAACGTTGTTGATGATGGTGGTGATGATGCTGCTGATGATGAAGAAGAAGCATCCGATATCATTATGATGCTTCTGCTGCTGCTGCTGCTTATGCTGATGATGATGGTGATGCTGATGCTGATCCTGATCCTGATGCTGATGCTGATGCTGCTGATGCTGATGCCTCTGCTGCTGCTGATGAAGATGATGAAGGAGGAGGGTGAGGAGGAAGACGAGGAGTGGGAGGGGGATGGTGAACTTCGGTCAGCTCTGCAAGAGGGGGATGAGGTTTTGCCCCGCCCCTTTGAGTTCGCGACTGCACAAGTCGACCGGTCAGCTCCTCTGCGGCTAACCTCACGGGGCGCGCTCAACAGAACAGCCCTCAGGTGACGTGCAAGACTCCCAACGCCTCGAAGTGCACAAATGGTTCAAGACAAAGGCTGGCCCGTGCACGGGGTAATCCAAGTCACAGGAAGGAGCACCAGACAAGACTTGAATCCACTCACACCTCTGCCATTCGGAAACAGAAATCGGAGGTGAGGGGGTGAGATCGCAGGGTCACAGAGAGCCCCCTACCGGGAAGGCGGTTTCGGTTTCGTGTTTGTGTCGTCGAGGCGAAGCTGCGTGGGCGCGTGAGAGGAATGATGCCGCCGTGGCTGGGGGCTGTGGAGTTGGTTGTCCGTCCCCCCCCTCCCCCGGCGCGCGGTGGCCGGGGGTGTCCTGTCGTTGGCGCGTGGAGTCCCGTCGGTGTCCCCTCGGTGGCGCGGCGGAATCCCTTCTCTGGCGCGGGGTGTCCCGTCGGTGTCCCGTCGGTGTCCCGTCGGTGGCGCGGCGGTGTCCCGTCGGTGGCGCGGGGTGTCCCGTCGGTGGCGCTGGGTGTCCCGTCGGTGGCGCGGCGGTGAGATCGACAGTGAGATCGATAGTGAGAACGATAGTGAGATCTGCTGTGAGATCGGTCGTGAAATTTGTTGTGATATCGATCGTGAGATCTGTTGTGAGATCGACCGTGAGATCTGTTGTAAGATCGACGGTGAGGAGCGCACGTGAGATTTATAGTAGTGGATCGACAGCCAGATCGATATTGAGATCGATCGTGAGATCGATTGTGAGTTCGATCGTGAGACCGATAGTGAGGTCGATGGCGAGATCGATGTGAGATCGATCGTGAGACCGACAGTGGGACCTGTTGTAAGATCGATAGTGAGTCCGAATGTGAGATCGATGCTGAATTCGATTGTCAGGTCGATGGTGAGATCGGTTGGGAGGTCGATCGTGAGATCTGTTGTGAGATCTATCGTGAGATCGCTTGTGAGATCGATGGCGAGTTCGATGGTCAAATGGATAGTGAGATGTGATATTGATTGTGTGATCGATAGTGAGATCGATTTTGAGATCGATCGTGAGATCTGTTGTGAGAGCGAGAGTTTGGTCGATGTGAGGTCGATTGAATGAGACGTGGGTTTCCCCTCACCCCCCCGAACCTAACCCGAAGGGTGGTCGTATAGGTACACTGGGCTGAGATACCGCGAACACATGTCCGACATAACATTCGAAGTTCCTCCACCCGCTGGCAGATGAAAGTGCACACACACACCGACAACACGACTAACGCCACAGTACTGGAACCACAGGGGTTGGGCATGGCTCAAGGCCAGAACGTGCACCCTGCCGACTTTGAGGCCCTCCTTCATCACCTACCCCTTTCAAGTCAAGTCGTGCGAAAGGAAGAGGGCAGTACGGGCGCCCTCCGCGCCTGGAAGCCGGCCAGGTCATCCACAGGGACCTGAAGCCCCGCAACCTGCTCGTCAACAGCAACTGCGACCTGAAGATCTGCGACTTCGGCCTGGCCCGCGTGCGCTTCCGCGACAAGCGCGCCCTGCCGCCGTGTCGCCTCCCCTCGGATCCGGGCGCGGCGAAACTCAAACATGAGAAATGTTTCATATACACGGACTCCAAGAAATGCGCGCGGATTTCCGAAAGTGAATGTTCATACAGATCTTTCCTCTAAAATCTCTGTTAGCCAGCGTGGACCACAAACATTGTTTCTAGCGATACGTGTTGCGTAATCCATGTGGTGCAATTCATGCTTTGCAACCTATGTTGTGCAGTAAAAAGTGGTGTGACCTATGAGGTGCAATATAGCTACGTGGAGAAGTTTATGTCTTGCAATCTATGTGGTGCAATATGTGTTTTGCAACATGTGGTGTGCCATCCATTATGTGAGCTCTATGTGTTGAGATCTATGTGGTGCAATCTGGGTGAAGCAAACAGTGTGTCGCAATATAGGTTGAGCAACAGGTGTTATACAATATAGCTTGTGCAATCTATGTGGTGTAGTACACGTGGTGCAACTCATGTTGTGCAGTCTTTGTGGCGCAATTTATGTCATTCGATTGATCTATGTGGTGCACTCTAATATACGGTGTGCAGTTCATGTGGTGCACTCCATTTGGTGAATGCTATACTTTGCAATCTAGGTTGTGCGTTCTATGCTGTGAGTGATCAAAGAGCGCACCTCAAGTGCGACATTTTTTCCTGAAATGTATGTGCTGTAATCCAGCAGCGGCGACGGGCGGCGACGAGGCGGCGACGGTTCGGCAACGGCCGGAACGGAGACGCCAGACCGGCCAATTGGCCCAGTTCCGTCCTCGGTGCCGGGCCCGGTGCCGTCACAGAACGGCTCGCGAGGATCGGGGGCGTCCAGGAGGGAGGTGAGGACTAGGGGCGTGTGTCAGCATAGGTCATCCGATTCCTAGGCCCAATGGGCCGTAGTCTTTCAGCATAGCCATCACCCCGTCCCAGTTGGGGGTGTACCTCTCGAAACCAGAAGGGAACAGCCCACATCCCGGACTAGGAACCAACCGATTGATCGCATCCCCACCCATGGGAGATGGGGACGCATTCTGTTAGCTGTGCGAGAAGTCATATTTTTGTTCATGTCCGCGGGAATCAATGTTGCGTTTCCGGGGTATGAGGTGCAGCGTAATCCGCAATCCACCCAAATCATGCCAGATGCTTATGCTTTGGACTGTTGGATCCGAGCTGCAGTAGAGACATTTGACTTACTGCATAATTGGATGAACGGATTAGGAAATGAAGTATCGGAGACCGTACGACGGAATTCCTCGCGCATTCAAGAGGCCATGGTCTTTATACACGCGTCAACGGAGTCTCAATTTAGTGTCAAGATTTGTCTTGCCAATCGCCTCTTTGGGGTCTGCAATATTGATGACTCCATTTGGATCACCAATTGCGTTAAGAAGAAAAAGGAGGAGAGTGGCTCAGCCAACTCTCCAACCGAGACAATCCCAGCCGAGTTGCCAGCAGATGCTGTGACCCCAGTTGTTGAAGGCATTGCCCCGAGCGGTACCGCCGCCCCGGGACAGCGAACTCAGCAATGCTCGCGCCCGGCATCGCGACCGAGGTTCCAGTATGAAGGCAGTCTCATCGGGCCGCCCCCCATGCTCCTGTTTCTGCCGGCTCAGCCGCGTCAGGCGCCAATGCTGGCTGGATCGATTATGACAGGATCTAATCGTGGGCGGATGAATCCTGGACTGATGAGCCCATCCCCGAAAGACTGGCTGTACAGGTGGTCGGCGGCCGCTCGCGCGATGGCGGCGGCCCCGGGCCGGCCATGGACGGCGTCTACGACGCGACCGTCGACTACGAAGACAAGACCGAGAATGGAGAAATTCGAGGAGACTATGTACATGTATCCCGGCATCATCAAGGCACCAGTCAGAACACAACGTGGCAATGGTTTAGTCTGGACGAGTACAGCGACAAGTTCCAGCGTGATTCTGGGATGCCAAGTACCTTGCCAGTGCCTCCCCCGCCGCCTACGCCGAAGGCGAGACCGCCGGAGAAGGGCCAGGGCAAGAATGAGCCAAGTGGCTGGAGCTCGAGCAGAAGAGAGGACAGCTCCTCCAGGGACCAGAACCAGTGGCGCTGGAGCAACAGCGATCCCGGGATGACTCTCGTGAATGGAGAGGTCGCTGGAGAAGGTGATGTTGCGCAATGGAACCAGTACGACAAAGTTGATGCTGGTCCGCACTACTTCGTGGAGCGGGTGCACCAGGTGTGCGTGGGCATTGAGGCCAGAGCTGGAAATATTCGCTCAGGCGGGGAACGCCGGGCTTCTTCGGCCTCCCGCCACCTGGCTATCACCGTTGAGCGGTAAAATGCTTTTTGGGGTTCGCTCCGGTGGCTGTACATATGTACAGGCCAAGCGGGTTGGGGGTCGGGGCGGCTCTACGGATCCCGCCGCGGGGGGAGTCAATGCACCTCTTCCGCACCACCATTCTTTCGCCCTGCCTGCTCTCTCTCCTTGCACGCGTTGTCCGTTGCTGTACTGACTGACTTCTTCTGCTCCCGCAGCTATATACTTTCGCTTTAGGGAAACGGAAAAGGAGCGAGCCTGCGGCGCGCGCGCGTGCGTCGGCCGGCGGGCCGGCCTCCTCCCTTCAGTGTTACCTTAGTGTATGCTTGACGGCACTATCTTTTCTTACCCATGTCATCTGCGGAGCCCACTGACCAATGATATATCATCGGAACATCTTGCAGGGATTATGAATGTCCAGGCAAAAGACTCCCCGGCTTGGCTTGGCCACAGCCGGCCCCGGACATCCGAGGTCTCGTATTCTTCCGTGCGGGTCTTCCGAAGTCCCAAACCTCTTCCCGGTGCCGGTTGTCCGAGCCGTTTCCCGAGAGTCCCGGGGCGCGGCGAGGGCGCCCAGGGGCCGCGCCGTGTGATTCGGTGCGCTGGAGGTCAAGGGCGGTCGCCGTCCTGCCAGGTGCGATTCGCTCGGCGCCGCAGCTGGGGTCGTCGGGCGCCGCTCCACGGCCGCGCGGCTTGCAGAGGGGGTGCGTGAGCGTCGCGGGCGTTCTCGCGCCCCCCCATCCCCGAGACGTCCCCCGAAAAATGAGGCCGCGCAGAGAAGAGGGGCAACTCGGAGATACGGTTGGGGGCTTTCGGTTAGCGTGTCGCGCCGCTGGTTCTGGCCCACTACGCTTCGGCGGGATACGCTATCCACGTCCCAGTCTCCAAGCGTCAACGGCCTGAGTCTTTCCCAGCCTCCTTTCCCACAGAGTAGAGCGACACGCTACCCCCTCGCAGGGTATAGCGTGTCGACGGGGCCGCCGCAGCCGCGAAACGGCAAAGCAATTGTTCCTTACCGTACACCCACGGGGGCCATCCGGACGAAGTGCTATTGAGGATGTGCGCCCCCCATCGTGCTCAGAGTCGGGGATCGGGGTCTCCATGCGTCCCAGGGGTGGACGTATAGTCTCTGCTTTCACGGATGCCGCCCCGGGGATAGAAGATGGGGAGGACGAGTGGGGAGGGGCTCTGGGTGTGGAGGAAGAGGAGGAGCACACCCTCCCGTCCAAAATCCCCTCCGCATGATGCGCTCTACAGGTGCTCCTTGTCACCGCGGGGGGCGCCCCCATGGAAGGGCAGACCGTGCAGTGTGCGCGCGTGCAGGCATGGCCATCGGCCCCTCAGCCACTCAGGGCCTGGAGGTTGAGCGCGAGAGGCCTTAGCCGTTCCGATGTAGACCGATCCGACCCACACTCTGATTTGATACGATTTCCCGATTCGGCGCTGACTGATCTTGCTTGGGCCCTTAGAGGCTCGCAAGGCTCAACACTGGGGCAGAGCTGTCCCACGGGCCTGACCACTCTCTGGATGTTTTCATAATGAGCTCTTGGGCACATGCAATTCTGCTCAAGAGCGAGATCTTGCATCCCTGTGGGGCCTGCGGCTACCCTACCCCGTCAGCGCGCCCATGCTCTTCCAGGCGATGTCTGCTAGAACCTCTGGGTGGGGGTCGCCGCCTCGGCCCCAGAGGCCACTTCAAGAGACGCAGGAGAGAGTCATTGTCAGTCAGGCCGCCGAAGCTGCTTGCTGCTACGATTGCACCTTTATGCCGCCGTCAGGGAATGGGTATGCCCAATGACCGAGTATGTCTGCACGCGGTGGTATCGAGCACCAGAGGTTCTCATTTTGTGGGGGGTGCGCGGGCACAGCCATTTCCGAGCGAAGACAAGGAGTTCAAGGGACAAGGTTTCAGCGATACGCGCATGCAGGGGAACGTGTGACTGTGTTGTCTGAGGGTGTTGATCAATCGAGGCTGATCTGACAAAGACACGCTGTGCCTTAATCCGTAGTCTGCGCGTTGGAGGAATAACGCTGAACGTAGCAGAGAGCGTTCGAAGCTAGCGCTTGCATGCTTGTGTGCGGTGCTGCTGGTCCTCTGCTCCTGGAGGGAGACGGCCAACAGAGATGTAAGTCAGGGGAGAGCTGCGGGGTAACCGGGAACCAGGGATCACGAGGGGCGTGAGGGGCGCCAGACGAAAACCTCGTCCCTTCCTCTCTCCCTTCTCCCTCCCCTCTTCCTCCTCACTTCTTCCGCTGCCGGGGGGGTCGGGTGTTTGGCAACGGAGGGGAGGAGGCTTAGGATGGGCTAGAACAGAGGGGGTGGGAGGAGAAGGAGTAGGAGTAGGAGTCAAGCTAGCCAGCTCGGGCGAGTCGAGCATGGCATGCCCAGTCCCACCCGCCCTCCCACAACATAAGAAACAGTGCTGGCGCAACTGGGGACCGAAATCAGATCGGCAAGGTGGTTTGCCACAGCTGATGCAGCCGCGATGGCGGTTACTGATAAGAAATCCCTGGCGCGTCTCAAAGATTGCGCTGGCATTTCAGCGCGAGCCGAGGAGGCCCCAGGAAGCCTCAGGAGGCCTCAGGAGGCTTCAGGAGGCCTCAGGAGAAACCCCAGTGACCCCCAGGAAGCCCCAGGAGGCTTCAGGAGGGCCCAGGTAATTCCAGGAGGCTTCAGGAAGCCCTAGGAAGTGTCAGGAAACCTCCAGGGAATCCCAGGAAGCCCCAGGATGCCCCAGGAGGCTCCAGGAGGATCCACGAGGCCCTGGGGAAGCCCCGGGAAGCCCCAGGATGTCCCAGGAGACCCTGGAAGGCCCCATGGGAGCCCTAGGCGCTCGACGAATTGGCGAGCGAAAAATGTGCGCCGCGCCTTAGCGGGAGCGCAACTTTCAGAAAACATGCGCGCGACGCCGAAGCGAGAACGACATTTCGCCCTGTCGCGCGCGATGTGCATTGCGCCCCCTTCCTGCCACGCATTTCGCAAAGCCGACGACAAGAACATCCCCACTGAGAAGAAACATGTCGACAGGGAGGATGGCCCCTCCCAGTTGGGGTTGCCCCACACGTCCGCGCGCGATGTGCGCCGCGTCCTATTCCTACGACGAATCTCGCATCGCCGACGACAAGGAAGGCCATGTTTAGAGAAACAACGGCGACTTTGTATTGATTTTTTACAATTAGGATGGGCGGGCCCGGATTGACGGCCGCGCGCGAGGTGCGCCGCGTCCTATTCCTGCTACGCTTTCGCATCGTCGACGACAAGAAAGGCCATGTTGAGAGAAACAACGACGGCTTTGTATTGTTTTTTGCAATTAGGATGGGAGGGCCCGGATGGAACCCATATCGGCCGGCCAGAGGGGGGGGGTAAGAGTATATTCTAACAAGGGATATGGATGCGGAGGAGGAGGAGGAGGAGGAGGAGGAGGAGGAGGAGGAGGAGGAGGAGGAGGAAGAGGAGGAGGAGCTGGAGCTGTGGGCACAGGCCATTTTGAGGTTGCCTAAGGTTCTTCGGTGGCCCTGGCAAATGCGACCGCGGACTGGCAGGAAATCCACAGTGATGTCCACAGTCGCTTTTCCTGTAGCTGGCTCTTCTTCTAGTGATGGGGAGGCGCCTCCTTGCCGGTGTCGTCATCGTCGCCGTCGTCGTCGTCGTCCTCCTCCTCCTCCTTCTCCTCAGCAGGCAGCTTGGCGAAGGGACTCCCAGGAGGCATCGTCCTTTCTGCGCGGGTTCTGGCTTTACGTGTGCCCCGATGCCGCTTGCACGACCCATTCTCTCTGCCAGCTCCAGCGGGGTTGGGCAGGTTCTTTGTTCCTGGACTGACTACTCCGGCTCCATCGATATTTGGTCGATCGGGTGCATCTTGGCTGAGATGTACACGCGGAAGCCGCTCTATCCAGGTCGGTGTGCAGGGAGCGCGCACGTAGTCGATGGGGTGAGACAGCCAAGCCGTAGGGGATGAATGCAGTGCGATCTTGAAGGCAAGCCAGCATCGGAGGGCGTGGGGCAGGGGAGGAGGGCGGGGGAGGAGGGTGGTGAGAGGGGACGGGGGCGAAGGGGGGAGGGGGAGAGAGAGAGAGAGAGGATCTCACCCTGGCAGCATTCGTCACTGTGCACCGGTGCTGCGTGGGCTGGCGGTCTCCCGCCAGGCCCAGCAAAATGGAACCGGCACGAGTCGGCACTCCAGTTTGCCGGTCAGGCGCCGACAGAGTGCCGTGTAATGGGCGCTTAATCGAGGCGGAGTGACGCACAGGGTGACGGACTTCTTCCGCAGGGGGGCGAGAGGGAGGGAGAGGTAGACGGAGAGCGGCCAGCACGCGGTTCACCGGCTTAGGTAAATCAGTGCGGAGTGATCCTGCCGAG
Organism: Prorocentrum cordatum; assembly: GCA_963575745.1. NCBI lineage: Eukaryota > Dinophyceae > Prorocentrales > Prorocentraceae > Prorocentrum > Prorocentrum cordatum. The sequence goes on from CAUYUJ010015989.1 coordinate 181,033, forward strand.
TACGGCCGTGCATGGGCGAGCGGTGATCGGCGACGCGGATGAGCAAGCGGAAGCGGAAGAGGGGCAGTGGTGCCAATCACACAAGCATGAAAGTGTTGGGCAACCAGTCGAGCTGGCACTAGTGCCTCCTCCTCCTCTAAGTACAAAGCCTCCCTTTTGATTGTGCGTCGGACGATGGGGCCATGGTTTGGAGCCAGAATATGGTAAAACACTTCAGTCTGCGTCCAGAAAATAATCCCACCAGCCCTCTGGGCGTAGGTGGTCTAACGATATCTTTCTTTCTTCTTCCAAAGAAGCCCCTCTTCCCTTCGGGGAGGGGTACTCTCCCCCTCCCCTCCCAGTTTTTTTGGGGGGAGGGGCCGTGAGTCATCACAGGGCCGTTTTCGCTCAAGATGGTTCCAAGAGGGCCCCCGATGCTCCAAGATAGCCTCCAAGATGCTTCAAGATAGCGCGAGATCGCTCAAGATGACTTCCATCATGCCTCCAAGAGGCGCCAAGAGGGCCACAAGACGGTTCCAAGTGCTCTCGGCGACCCCTCTGGACCCCTCCACGAGCCCCAAATCCTTCAAACACCTGAGGGAAATTGTTGATGTTTGCTGTCTCGCCGTTTTGCTTCCGATGCGCTCGGGGGGCCTCAAGACGGCCCCAAGATGGCCCAAGAAGGTCCCAACAGGGGCCCCAGAGGTGCCCAGGACGGCACCAAGAGCGCCCAAGAGCGCCCCACAAGGGCCCCGAGAGGGTCCCAAGAGGCGGTTTTGAGGGCCCCAGGGGGGGGCACCTAGATTTGGACCCCCCCTTCTTTGATCGATAGCCTCCAATATGGCCCCAAGAGGCGCTCCAGGGCTCTCAAGAGAGCCCTAAGAGAGCCCCAAGGGAGCTCCACGAGGACCCCAAAAGGGCGCCAAGACGGCCCCAAGAGGGCCCCAAGACTCCCCCAAAGAGCCGTGGTCGTCGTCGTGGTCGTCGTCGTCTTCCTCGTCCTCCTCCCCTCGCTCCCACGCGGCCCCCAGGGATGGCCCGAAGAGGCCTTCCAAGGCCACCCCCTTGCTCCCAGAGATCTCTCTGTTGACGCTGGTTGCTCGCTCTGTTTCGATAGATGTGTCTCTTTGCCCCTTTTCCCGTCAGCTCTCAAGGTCAGGGTCTCTGAACGGGTTGGTGGGGATACTTTTTTGTTCGCGAGCGTCGCGGTCCAACCGCGCGCCGTCAAGAGAAAAGGCAACCGCGCCAAGCTCTAAATTCTAGACGCTTCGCGTAACCCCACCAGCCTCCGTAGCCACCCTCTGTCTCAAGCCGTCTCGGCTCAAGCCCGCCCCTCGCTCAGGTGCGCGCTCGGGTCGGGGCCATGTCCGCCCCCGGGGCGGCCCTCTCCGGGGCCGCGCTGCGCCGCCGTTAGCGGCTGGTGGCCGCGCGGCGGGACGCCCCGCGGGGGTTTGGCGGCCCTCCGCCGCCGTCGCCCTCGCCGCCGCCGCCGGCGCCGTCGGAGGCGGCCGCCGGCCGCCCCTGCTCGGCCCCCGCGGGCGCCGCCTGCGCCGCCTGCGCCGCCGGCGCCAGTGGCGCCGCGGGGGCGGCTGGCGCCGCGCCGGCCGCTTGCCCCGCCGCTGCCGCTGCCGCCGCCGCTGCCGCCGCCGCTGCGGGCTCCTCGCTGGCGCCGCCGCTGCCGGCTCCTCGCGGCGGCGGCGGTGGCGGAGGGCGCGGTGGCTGGCGCCGCCGCGGCCGCCCCCCCGCGGCCGCTGGCGCCGCGGCCGCCGCCTCTGCAGCCGCCGCCGCCGCCGCCACGGCTGCTGCCGCCGCCGCCGGCTCCCCTCCAGTGGCGGCGGCGGCCGGCGGCGCCGCCGCCGCCGGAGGGGAGCCGGCGGCGGCGCCGCGGCCAGCGTCACGGCCGCTTTCGCAGCGGCCGCTGCCGCCGCCGCTGCCGGCTCCCCGCCGGCGGCGGCGGCGGCGGAGGGTGCGGTGGCCGGCGCCGCGGCCGCCGCCGCTGCCGCTGCCGCCGCCGCCGCCGCCGCCGCCACACGGCCTGCCCGGCTGCCAGCTCCTCGGTTCGCCCGACGGCCAGCCCGTTGGCCCGCCCCGTGGCCAACCTGACTGCCTGCCCCACGGCCGGCCCCGCGGCCCGCACTACGGCCAACCCCGCGGCCAGCCCGACGGCCCGCCCCGTGGCCAACCTGACTGCCTGCCCCACGGCCGGCCCCGCGGCCCGCACTACGGCCAACCCCGCGGCCAGCCCGACGGCCCGCCCGACTGCCAGCCCCACGGTCAGTCCCGCGGCCAGCCTGGCCAGCCTCACGGCCAGCCCGACGGCCAGCCCCAGGGCCTACCCCACGGCCTACCCCACGGCCAACCCGACTGCCAGCCTCACGGCCAGCCCGACAGCCAGCTCGACTGCCAGCACCACGGCCTGCCCGACTGCCATCCCCACGGCTTGTCTCACGGCCAGCCTGGCCAGCCCCACGGCCAGCCAGGCGGCCGGCCCGACGGCCAGCCCCGTGGCCAGCCCGACGGCCAGCCCGACTGCCAGCCCCACGGCCTGCCCCACGGCCTGCCCGACGGCCAGCCCCACGGCGAGCCCCGCGGCCAACCCGACTGGCAGCCCCACGGCCAGCCCGACGGCCAGCGTGACTGCCAGCCCCACGGCCAGGCCGACTGCCAGCCCCCGGCCGGTCCGACGGCCAGCCCAACGGCCAGCCCCACGGCCAGCCTGGCGACCAGCCCCGCGGCCAGCCCGATTGCCAGCCCCGCGGCCGGCCCGACTACCAGCCCCACGGCCAGTCCCACGGCCAGCCCTGCCAGCCCCACGGCTAGCCGGACGGCCAGCCCGACGGCCAGCCCCGAGGCCAGCCCGATTGCCAGCCCCGCGGCCAGCCCCACGGTCAGCCCGACGGCGCGGCCGTCTGCCTCCACCCCCGTGTCGACGGCGTCTGCGAGCCGTCAGCACCCTACCAGAGAATCAGAGCGCCTGGCGTGCGCGTCAGTGTACACAGGGTTATGGTGAGCTCTCCTCCTTCTCCCCCCTCCTCTCACACCGTGCGCCTGGCGTGCACTTCCTTCCTTCCCCTCCTGCATCCTAATGCTGCAGCGGCTAGCCGCCACACCGGGGTGCCTACCGTGCCTGGCGTGCACTTCCCCTCCTCTCCTCCTGCATCCTTATGCCACAGCGGTTCGCTTCACACCGTGTGCCTGGCGTGCACTTCCTTCCCTCCCCTCCTGCATCCTAGTGCTGCAGCGGCTAGCTGCCACACCGGGGTGCCTACCGTGCCTGGCGTGCACTTCCCCTCCTCTCCTCCTGCATCCTTATGCCACAGCGGCAGCTGCTGCACCGGGGTGCTCTCCCTCCTGTTTCACAGGGTCATTCCCAGGCGGCTGGGGTTCGCTGCCCAACACTGCTTCCTGATGGCGTTCATGCGGTCTGGAATTCATGCAAAAATTCAGGGAGCGGTGGTGCGTCGCATTCTCTGAGGTCAGGTGCCCCCTGGCCTGCTCCTGGCTGGTGACGGCCCCTACTGATGACCGGAAGTTACCAGCCTGGACCCGATCCCTATCCTTATTTTGGGCATCGCCTCGTCACGATGGCGATCTCAGGGATTCCCTCAGCTTCTGAGGGTGCATCCCTAAAGATTGTCGTCGCCTTTTGGCGTGTCAATCTCAGTGATGGGGATAAGTTCGGGGCTGGTCAGGAAGGTTCCAGTGGGTCTCTCGCTACACTGCCTACCTTACGGTACCTGGACCTCGGGTTCGGCAAGTGTGGCTCTGTACGCTCGTTGGCCGACGTTCTCCTGTATGGACTTTCGCTTTTGACAAATGTTACATGTTTTACTGCCATGTGCAGTCTTGTCGGTGATGAGGTTGCCCCTCTTCACTCTTGCGCCGGCACGATGTTTTGGCATTTGTGTCGCCTACTTCACGGATGTCGTCTGGGTGTGCCTGTCGGTCTAGTTCGTCTCTGACGGTGCTGTTTGCCTGGCTCACACCGAGCGATCGACCTCTGCGTGCTTCTGGTCGCGCCGCCGCGCCATTCTGGCTGCGCTTACTTGTTGGTCGCCACCGGGATTTCCAACGCCACCGGGTTTGGGAGTATCGGTTCTGGCTCTCCTTCTGAGTGGCTGCCCGTTCGCTCACTTTGTTTGCCTTTCTGTTCCTGCTGCCTAGTCGCGGCCCAACTAGTGTTCGGACGGCTTTCGACCCGCCTCGCGAGCCTGTTGACCAAAGAGTAACCCCACCAGCTCATCCAGAAACAATGTCCAGAATAATTGCCTCGATCAGGGAAGTGGGCAGCACACAGAGGAAGGGTCCCCCAGTGGAGGCCTCTTGGAGCGTCTTGGGTGCCTCGGAGAGCTTCTTGGGGCCTCTCGGGGGTCTCTTGGGAGTATCTTGGAGGCCTCTTGGGCGCCTGTTAGGGCCTCGTGGGCGCCTCTTAGGGCCCTCTTGAAGCGCTCTTGGGAGCCTTGGGGGCGCTCTTGGGGCCATCTTGGGGGACATCGATCAAACAAGAAGCGAGCGTTAGTTAGCGTTGCCCCTCGGGAACCCAAGCGATCGCCTCTTGGGGCGCTCTTGGGGCGTTCTTGGAGCGCTCTTAGGCGCTCTTGGGGCCGTCTTGGGGCTCTCAGGAGCCTCTCTTGGAGCCCTCTTGGGCCATCATGGAGCCGTCTTTTGAGGCCTCGGATGGCCATCGGAAACGAAAAGGCGAGAAAGCCAAGCACACATACTTTCCTAAGGTTTTGGCTTCTTCGGGGCCTCCTGGGGGAGCTCTTTGGCCACTGGGAGCCGTCTTGGAACGGTCTTGGGGCATCTTGGAGCATCGTGGGAGCCATTATGAGACATCTTGGGATATCTGGAGCCATCTTGGAGATCATCTTGGGCTCTCCCAGGCGCTCTTGAAGTCATCTTAATCAATGCCCCCCCCATGAGGCCAACATGTGGCTAAAACCTGAGTGAAATCAATGATTTGGCATTCTCGCCGAGGCCTCTTGGAACATCTTGGGTGCCTCTGGGGGGTCTTTTGGCGCCTCTTGGGGGTCTCTTGGGAGCCTCTTGGGGGCATCCTGGGGTCCTGGCCACCTGTTGGGGCCCTCTTGGGGCACCCTTGGGAGCCTTGGGGGCCATCTTCGGGCCATCTTGGGTGAGATCGATCACAGGAGGGGGGTTGTCTAATTGCAGTCCTCCCCTCAGGAAGCCAAAATGTGACCAAAACCTAAGTAAAACCAATCATGTCGGCTTCCTCGCCGAGGCCGTTTTGGACGCTCCGACACCTCGCGGAACCCCCTGTCCAGGTACATGGGGAGGGGGTGGGGGGAGGGGTCAAGACGCCCTCCCCGCCCGCAAGCCGTCTCGCTCACTCCCACCCGCTCTCCCAACACGTACGTAGCACCCGAGCCTGGCCCAGCAGTCGTCTTTGGATGGGCAGCTACTGGTGGCCAATCCGTCGCCGCCGCCGCCTCCGCCGCCGCCGCCGCCGCCGCCCGCTGCCGCCGCCGGCACCCCGCCGCCGCCGCCGCCGCTGTCCGCCGCCGCCGCCGCCACCGCGCCGCCCGCCGCCGCCGCCCGCCGCCGCCGCCGCCGCCGCCCGCTGCGCCGCAGTCGCTGCCGCCACCGCTGCCGCCGCCGCCGCCGCCACCGCCGCCGCCGCCGCCGCTGCCGCCGCCGCCCCCGCCGCCGCCGCCGCCCCCGCCGCCGCCACCCCCGCAGCCGCCGCAGCCGCTGCCCCCGCCGCAGCCGCCGCAGCCGCCGCCGCCAAGTGTATTCTGTATTTTTTTGACAGGGATGGTAGGGGGAGGCCGCATCGGGTTCGCTGCGCATGCTCCGAATTAGGAGACAGAGTGTGTTTTATTTTGTTTGCTTACAAGGGAGGGTGGGGGCAGAGAGTGTTTTGTATTGTTTTTTGCAAGGGATGGTGGGCGGGGCCGCATGGACCTGGGTTGGCTCCCGGTCGCCTGGGGGAGGGGGTAATAAGGAACAGTGATAAACCCCTCCCCGAAAGGGAAGAAGGAGGGGTGAAAGAGGAAACGCCCTAAAGGAAACGCCCTAAACCACCGACGCCCACAGCGACCGAAGCGTTGGGTCTGCATGTGTCAACCACCGATCCAGCAACCCATCGCAACCGACATGCGGTGCCGCGTGCCCCCTTCCACGTGGGCGCGCAGCCGTCGATAGGACGTTGAACCCGGTGCTGGGGGGAGTGCCTTCCATCCAGGGAGCGCCTGGTCGGCAAGGGGCCCTGGCCGCGCAAGAGCCGCACCTCGGGGCGAATCTTGGCCCACGAACGAGGGGTGGCATCCAGCGGCCAAGGGCCACGGCGCGAGAGCCCGTCCAGCCAGGTAGGCATTTGGGCTGGTGGGGATACTTTTTCCCAACCATCCTGTGGTGTTGGGTCCTCGTTTTGAAGAGACGGTGCCCCGCGTTCCTCCTCCTTCCTCCCGCTGCCCCCTCCCTCCCCCTTGCCTCTGCCCTCCGCATGTCTCTGTTTCGGCACATCCCTCACGCGTTCCGTGGCCCCATAGGGAGCTCCACCGAAGGCCCCAGTGGCAGGGTCCGCATGGCGGCCCCGCATTTTGGCGCACCCCTCACACGGTTCGTGGCCCCATAGGGAGCTCCACCGAAGGCCCCAGTGGCAGGGTCCGCATGGCGGCCCCGCCCCATTTTGGCGCACCCCTCACACGGTTCGTGGCCCCATAGGGAGCTCCACCGAAGGCCCCAGTGGCAGGGTCCGCATGGCGGCCCCGCTCCATTTTGGCGCACCCCTCACACGGTTCGTGGCCCCATAGGGAGCTCCACCGAAGGCCCCAGTGGCAGGGTCCGCATGGCGGCCCCGCCCCATTTTGGCGCACCCCTCACACGGTTCGTGGCCCCATAGGGCGAGGATGATGCCCACAATTGCGGTATTAACAATTGCTTATGGTTGGGTCTTTCGCCAGGCTAATTTTGGTCGCGGCCGCGAGCGAAGAGCGCAGGCGGCGAACAGGGTGTCCGGGCCGACGGACAAGCCTAATTAGCTACAAGACGCGCCGCAAGCCGGCCGGCCCACTCACAAAGCAGCCGCGGGGCTGCGTGGGAAGCTGACGGCAGGGGACATCCTGGGAAGCTCGGGCACGTGCAGTCTGACAAAATGTAGAGAAATTCGTTGCCTGCCGTGAGGCATAACCCACACAGAGACATGACGTGCACCGGGGCTGACGTGCCCGTCATACTGGGTGGGGGCAGAAAGCGCTGCTGGGGATACGCGAAGCGGGTGGGGATACTTTTTTTGGTCGGCGGCCGCGCGACTACGGTCTGGCGGCAACAAGCGTGAAGCTGGTGGGGATACGTTTTTTTTCCAACCATCCTGTGGTGTTGGGTCCTCGTTTTGAAGAGACGGTGCCCCGCGTTCCTCCTCCTTCCTCCCGCTGCCCCCTCCCTCCCCCTTGCCTCTGCCCTCCGCATGTCTCTGTTTCGGCACATCCCTCACGCGTTCCGTGGCCCCATAGGGAGCTCCACCGAAGGCCCCAGTGGCAGGGTCCGCATGGCGGCCCCGCATTTTGGCGCACCCCTCACACGGTTCGTGGCCCCATAGGGAGCTCCACCGAAGGCCCCAGTGGCAGGGTCCGCATGGCGGCCCCGCATTTTGGCGCACCCCTCACACGGTTCGTGGCCCCATAGGGAGCTCCACCGAAGGCCCCAGTGGCAGGGTCCGCATGGCGGCCCCGCATTTTGGCGCACCCCTCACACGGTTCGTGGCCCCATAGGGAGCTCCACCGAAGGCCCCAGTGGCAGGGTCCGCATGGCGGCCCCGCATTTTGGCGCACCCTCACACGGTTCGTGGCCCCATAGGGAGCTCCACCGAAGGCCCCAGTGGCAGGGTCCGCATGGCGGCCCCGCATTGGGGCGCACCCCTCACACGGTTCGTGGCCCCATAGGGAGCTCCACCGAAGGCCCCAGTGGCAGGGTCCGCATGGCGGCCCCGCATTTTGGCGCACCCCTCACACGGTTCGTGGCCCCATAGGGAGCTCCACCGAAGGCCCCAGTGGCAGGGTCCGCATGGCGGCCCCGCCCCATTTTGGCGCACCCCTCACACGGTTCGTGGCCCCATAGGGAGCTCCACCGAAGGCCCCAGTGGCAGGGTCCGCATGGCGGCCCCGCCCCATTTTGGCGCACCCCTCACACGGCTCGTGGCCCCATAGGGAGCTCCACCGAAGGCCCCAGTGGCAGGGTCCGCATGGCGGCCCCGCCCCATTTTGGCGCACCCCTCACACGGTTCGTGGCCCCATAGGGAGCTCCACCGAAGATGATGCCCACAATTGCGGTATTAACAATTGCTTATGGTTGGGTCTTTCGCCAGGCTAATTTTTTTTTGATCTGCGGCCCAAAGGACGGTTCCAGAGGGCGGGTCAATGACGCTGGTGGGGATACGCGAAGCGTGAAGAATTCAGCCTGCGGGAAGGGATAAGTGGGAGGGAATGGATCTCAGATATGGCGCGATTGTTCCTAGCTTGCCTGTTTTCCCTTTGCCCCTCTTACCCCTCTCCAGTTTCTTGCTATCCAGAGCGACCAGTGTCATGGTCCTCATCGCGGGGTTCAGAAAGAAGCTGGTCAATCAGTGTGCGGTTGATTGGGTTCGAGGATGTGGATACACAGCGCACTCAAGCTCGTTCGACATTGCACGTAACAGTGCTTGGATGCAGTGTGGTTGCGTTTTTGCTGGCGGTGTGGTGCTGTGAGAGCATTCGCTGCCTTTTTTTCGCGCTCGGCGCCGACTCCATACAAGGAATGGCGTCCTGCATATATTCAAGCGTGTATTCAATTTCGCTGACATCGTCGTGAGGTTCTCGCATGCAATTACGCACTGGGCTGGCTGAGGCCACAACACGCAGCACCAGCTGGATCTGATCATCAAGTATTTAGGCTCACAATATGGTCCGCTTGTTTGTATGAGTACGGCAAGTGGTAGGTACGACTATCTGTTGTGGCAGAGTCTGCATGTGCGTGCGCGACTTGATCCCGCGCGCATGGAATACGTGTTTACGTCTCTTAAGACCTCTCAGTTCTTATTCAACCGTTACATATACCATACCCGCTGCACGAGATGCTCCACACACGCAGCTACGAACAGGACATGTGATGCTGTCCTCTGAAGTGCATGTTCCATCTTTTAGGCGGACGCATGTCGGAGTCCTGTGGCTGAAAATATCTTGGCCTATCTGTGAACTGTAGACATGTACGATCGGTCTCTTTCGCGCGGATGTGGCGATGTTGTTTTCACGCACTGGCCGTCCGCTCGACTCGTCAGGCTTTTGATGGCAAGCTGGATGCCCAACCCAGGCTCGCCAGAGCACGACGAGCTGATGAAGATACCCAACGAGAAGTGCCGCAACTTCATCCAGGCACTGCCCGACACCGTGTGCAGATCATTCGACGAGGCGAGCCCGCGTGTGCCGAAGCGGCGGCCACTAGAGCAGTGTGGGCATATCGCGCCGTCGGCAGCAGGGCAGGCATGCCAACGGTTCCGCTCAGTGTCGTCGGCCGGCAGACCTCGACGAGGCCCTGCCAGTTTCAGTCTCAGATCCTACGCCACTCCCTCGACGTCGCGGCCTCTTCAGAACCGCGGTCGTGTTGGACCGAAGTAGCAGGGGCCACCAATTAGTTGAGTCCAGGGGTGACGTCACAGCAGTCCTTACAAGCCGCATCAGTCTCGACTTGTGGGGTGGATCCTCGAAGCTGGCCGCTGAAACAAAGCTGAGTCGGAAAAGGAGTGAGGCGCTTTTTCCTCCAACGACCTTTTTTTTCGCGACGCGAGCACCTGGGGATCACGACCCCTTCCCAGGGTTGAATTTTCCATTTTGAGCCGTTTTTTGACGGCCCTAGGACCTGGGAGCGGCCAAATCTGCGACCTTCGTGCGAACCCTACCACTGCGGGTGCACTCGACGCTGGGGTATCGGACACCCCCACTGGGGTTCACTTGACTGCAGACATCACTTGACTTTTCAGAAATCTGACTTGCAGGGGCAGCGTTCACATGCGGTGAACCATCGAAAACGCAGGAACCCACGGCAGTCGCCATTTTTTGGCGTCGCCTGGATCTGGGAATGCACGGCCCGTCTTCCAGCCAGTGCCTCCCGACCGTCCGGCCTGCGGCGCCCCTGCCCCGCTGGCGCGAGATCTACCCCGGCGTGATGCCGCCCGAGGCGAGGGCTCTGCTGGACCAGATGATGAGGTGGGCTCCTGCTTGTCTGAGGCGGGAATTTGTACATGGCCACCGCCTGGAGGATCAATTTTCGGGGACCTCGGCAGGCGGTGGATATGGATATATGCGGGCCCCTGGGGCCCAAACATATCCGTATCCACCGCCCGCTGGGGTACCAGGACGTCGGTTCCCAGGCGGTGGATGTGTATAAATCCCCGCCTCGCATGCTTCGGCGGCGCCCACAGGGGCGTGGCGCGAGGGGGGCGGCCTTCTGAGATGGCGGCAGATGTGACGAGGTGAGCCTTCCCCGCATGCTTCGGCGGCGCCCGCAAGGGGGTGCCGCAAAGGGGGGCGGCCTTCTGAGAAGGCCGCGGGGCTTCTGAGACGGCAGGCGGGGCTTCTTAGCAGCGCCCAGCTTCTAAGAAACTTTCTTGGAAGCCTCCAGGGCCTTCTAATTCAGAGGGCCCTTCTGAGAACCCCCTCCGCCTTCCCAGTAAGCCGCCCCCCTCGCTCCGCCCTCTGTGGACGCCGCTAACAGCGGCTTCAGCGTCCAGTTCGCTCCCATCTGTCCAGCTCGACGCCGATTCCAGCCGGCCCGTTCCGATCCGGTCCCGGTGCTCCGTCGAGCCGATGCGGCCAGGCTCGATACCCGCGTGGCGTGCATCCTGATTGAGCCAATCTGGTTTGGGGTCGACTCCGTGCCAGTGCAGTTTGATTCGACGTACGTTTCGATTCGATCCGAGTTTCCGATTCTGTGCTGACTGATCCTGCTGCTTCTACTCTTGTGATCTGCTGGGGCATGTGATGGGGTGGGCCTTTCCCTTCCGTTGCTTTCCCGCTGGTGTAGGGGAAACGTAAGCCTCGAGTCTGCCAGAGCTTGGACATGCCGCCGCTTTGTGACGGCCCCAGTACGAATTCTGACGGGCGAGCTTCCTCTAAATTCTTCAGCGGGAGCTCGCGCCAGATTTCGGACCAGGCCCCCCATTTTCTGTACGGCCCCGCTGGGCAAGTTCGAATCCTCGAACTCGAGTCTGACACATCCCAGGTGGTGCTCTGACAGGACAGGTGATGGGGTGGGGTCACTTTTGCCTGAAAACACATGCTTTTGACATGTTTTGTCAGAGGCGGGAGGAGGAAGAGGAGGAGGAAGAGGAGGAGGAGGAGTAGGAGAAGGAGCAGGAAGAGGAGGAACAGTGTAAGTCCAAGACGCATCACCGATGTTGCAATAAGCCCTCCTTCCAAGTTCCCTTTCCATAGGCCACAGGTCTCTCAGAGAATTTTTTTCAATTGCTGGGAGTGGTCCATGAGAAGACAACCGTCTGAGAACCCTCAATCCTGCCAAAACACTGAACGCCACGGATCAATATAACTCTTGCGTCCTGGCAACCTTGCATCGTGCCAGAACACCAGCCTTGAGATTTCAACACCACAAATCAGCCTGATTGTTGCGTCCTGACCTTCCAGAATCGTGCTGGAACGCCATTCCTGGGTTTCCGACCATACGAATCCTTGAAGCTGTAGCAAACTTTTGAGACGACTGTGCGCGGCGCTAAGGCGAGAGCCACATTCTGAAAAAGCAACCGCCCTCCATCTTCGTAATTGCCACAACCTTTTGAGAAGAATGTGCGCGGTGCTAAGGCGAGAGCCACATGTTGAAAACGACCCACCCTCCATCCATGAAGCTAGTGCAGGCTTTTAAGACGAATGTGCGCGGCCCTGCGGCGAGAGCCACATTTTGAAAACGACCCACCCTCCATCCGTGAAGCTGTTGCGAACTTTTAAGATGAATGTGCGGGGCGCTTAGGCGATAATCACATTCTGAAAAGGATCCGCCCTTCATCCGTGAAGCCGCTGCAAGCTTTTAAGCCGAATGTGCGCGGCACCAAGGCGAGAACCATATTTTGAAAACGACCCGCCCTCCATGTGTGAAATTGCTGCGATCTTTTAAGAGGAATGTGCGCGGCGCTGAAGCGAGAACCACAGTTTGAAAACGACGCATAGTTCAAGTTTTCTGATGATGAAAGGCGAGGCAGTCTCAGGCGAGACGCCCGGTCCGCCGTGCTGACCCGTCTGAGGGTGCGACAGGGAGGAATCATTCCCAACCCTCCCTTGGTTGGGTTCTCGTTTTGGATGGAGCACCGTGGTCTCCATCACTCCTTCCCCCTCCTTCCTCCCTCCAGTCTCCTCCTCGTCGTTTTCTTTCTCTTACTCCCTGCCTCGTGGGCTCCTGGGAGGTCCAGCACCATAGACCTCGCCGTCCCCTGGGGGGCTGCGATCTGCGAAGCTGTCGCCACTTTCGTGGGCTCCTGGGAGGTCCAGCGGAGGGGTGTCCCACGCAGATCACCATGAGACCTCGCCGTCCCCTGGGTGGCTGCGATCTGCGAAGCTGTCGCCACTTTCGTGGGCTCCTGGGAGGTCCAGCGGAGGGGTGTCCCACGGGGATCACCATGAGACCTCGCCGTCCCCTGGGTGGCTGCGATCTGCGAAGCTGTCGCCACTTTCGTGGGCTCCTGGGAGGTCCAGCGGAGGGGTGTCGCACGGGGATCACCATGAGACCTCGCCGTCCCCTGGGTGGCTGCGATCTGCGAAGCTGTCGCCACTTTCGTGGGCTCCTGGGAGGTCCAGCGGAGGGGTGTCCCAAGGGGATCGCCATGAGACCTCGCCGTCCCCTGGGGGCTGCGATCTGCGAAGCTGTCGCCACTTTCGTGGGCTCCTGGGAGGTCCAGCGGAGGGGTGTCGCACGGGGATCACCATGAGACCTCTCCGTTCCCTGGGGGGCTGCGATCTGCGAAGTTGTCGCCACTATCGTGGGCTCCTGGGAGGTCCAGCGGAGGGGTGTCCCACGGGGCTCACCATGTGACCTCGCCGTTCCCTGGGGGACTGCGATCTGCGAAACTGTCGCCACTTTCGTGGGCTCCTGGGAGGTCCAGCAGAGGGGTGTCCCACGGGGATCACCATGAGACCTCTCCGTTCCCTGGGTGGCTGCGATCTGCGAAACTGTCGCCACTTTCGTGGGCTCCTGGGAGGTCCAGCGGAGGGGTGTCCCACGGGGGTCACCATCCGACCTCGCCGTCCCCTGGGGGGCTGCGATCTGCGAAACTGTCGCCATTTTCCTGGGCTCCTGGGAGGTCCAGCAGAGGGGTGTCCCACGGGGATCACCATGAGACCTCGCCGTCCCCTGGGTGGCTGAGATCTGCGAAGCTGTTGCCACTTTCGTGGGCTCCTGGGAGGTCCAGCGGAGGGGTGTCCCACGGGGATCACCATGAGACCTCTCCGTTCCCTGGGGGGGCTGCGATCTGCGAAGTTGTCGCCACTTTCGTGGGCTCCTGGGAGGTCCAGCGGAGGTGTGTCCCACGGGGATCACCATGAGACCTCTCCGTTCCCTGGGGTGGCTGCGATCTGCGAAGCTGTCGCCACTTTCGTGGGCTCCTGGGAGGTCCAGCGGAGGGGTGTCGCACGGGGATCACCATGAGACCTCGCCGTCCCTGGGGGGCTGCGATCTGCGAAACTGTCGCCACTTTCGTGGGCTCCTGGGAGGTCCAGCGGAGGGGTGTCCACGGGGACCACCATGAGCCGTCCCCTGGGGGGCTGCGATCTGCGAAGTTGTCGCCACTTTCGTGGGCTCCTGGAGGTCCACGGAGGGGTGATCACCATGAGACCTCGCCGTCCCCTGGGTGGCTGCGATCTGCGAAGCTGTCGCCACTTTCGTGGGCTCCTGGGAGGTCCAGCGGAGGGGTGTCGCACGGGATCACCATGAGACCTCGTCGTCCCTTGGGGGGCTGCGATCTGCGAAGTTGTCGCCATTTTCGTGGGCTCCTGGAGGTCCAGCGGAAGGGTGTCGCACGGGGATCACCATGAGACCTCGCCGTCCCCTGGGGGCTGCGATCTGCGAAGCTGTCGCCACTTTCGTGGGCTCCTGGGAGGTCCAGCGGAGGGGTGTCGCACGGGGATCACCATGAGACCTCTCCGTTCACTGGGGGGCTGCGATCTGCGAAACTGTCGCTACGTTCGTGGGCTCCTGGGAGGTCCAGCGGAGGGGTGTCCCACGGGGCTCACCATGTGACCTCGCCGTTCCCTGGGGGACTGCGATCTGCGAAACTGTCGCCACGTTCGTGGGCTCCTGGGAGGTCCAGCAGAGGGGTGTCCCACGGGGATCACCATGAGACCTCTCCGTTCCCTGGGTGGCTGCGATCTGCGAAACTGTCGCCACTTTCCTGGGCTCCTGGGAGGTCCAGCAGAGGGGTGTCCCACGGGGATCACCATGAGACCTCGCCGTCCCCTGAGTGGCTGCGATCTGCGAAACTGTCGCCACCTTCGTGGGCTCCTGGGAGGTCCAGCGGAGGGGTGTCCCACGGGGATCACCATGAGACCTCTCCGTTCCCTGGGGGGCTGCGATCTGCGAAGTTGTCGCCACTTTCGTGGGCTCCTGGGAGGTCCAGCGGAGGGGTGTCCCACGGGGATCACCATGAGACCTCTCCGTTCCCTTGGGTGGCTGCGATCTGCGAAACTGTCGCCACTTTCGTGGGCTCCTGGGAGGTCCAGCGGAAGGGTGTCGCACGGGGATCACCATGAGACCTCGCCGTCCCCTGGGTGGCTGCGATCTGCGAAGCTGTCGCCACTTTCGTGGGCTCCTGGGAGGTCCAGCGGAGGGGTGTCGCACGGGGATCACCATGAGACCTCGCCGTCCCCTGGGGGGCTGCGATCGATCGTGGGCGAATGCTGTCGCCACTTTTCCGTGGCTCCTGGGAGGTCCATGCGAATGGTGTCGCGCCGGGATCACCATGGAGACCCTCGCCGTCCCCTGGTGCTGCGATCATTGGCGAAGCTGTCGCCACTTTCGTGGGCTCCTGGGAGGTCCAGCGGAGGGGTGTCGCACGGGGATCACCATGAGACCTCGCCGTCCCCTGGGGGGCTGCGATCTGCGAAACCGTCGCCACTTTCGTGGGCTCCTGAGAGGTCCAGCGGAAGGGTGTCACACGGGGATCACCATGAGACCTCGCCGTCCCCTGGGTGGCTGCGATCTGCGAAGTTGTCGCCACTTTCGTGGGCTCCTGGGAGGTCCAGCGGAGGGGTGTCGCACGGGGATCACCATGAGACCTCGCCGTCCCCTGGGTGGCTGCGATCTGCAAAACTGTCGCCACTTTCGTGGGCTCCTGGGAGGTCCAGCGGAAGGGTGTCGCACGGGGATCACCATGAGACCTCGCCGTCCCCTGGGTGGCTGCGATCTGCGAAACTGTCGCCACTTTCGTGGGCTCCTGGGAGGTCCAGCGGAGGGGTGTCGCACGGGGATCACCATGAGACCTCGCCGTCCCCTGGGTGGCTGCGATCTGCGAAACTGACGCCAACTATTTTTCGTGGGCTCCTGAGGGAGGTCCACGGAGGGGTCGCGTTGTCCGCACGGGGATCACCATGAGACCTCGCCGTCCCCTGGGGGGCTGCGATCTGCGAAGCTGTCGCCACTTTCGTGGGCTTCTGGGAGGTCCAGCGGAGGGGTGTCGCACGGGGATCACCATGAGACCTCGCCGTCCCCTGGGTGGCTGCGATCTGCGAAACTGTCGCCACTTTGGTGGGCTCCTGGGAGGTCCATCGGAGGGTGTCGCACGGGGATCACCATGAGACCTCGCCGTCCCCTGGGGGGCTGCGATCTGCGAAGCTGTCGCCACTTTCGTGGGCTCCTGGGAGGTCCAGCGGAGGTGCGTCCCACACAGATCACCATGAGACCTCGCCGTCGCGATCCGCGAAACTGTCGCCACTTTCGTGGGCTCCTGGGAGGTTCAGCGGAGGGGTGTCCCACGGGGCGCCGACGCGTCACGGGTCGGCGCTGGCCATTATGACGATGGTGTTGACGATGATGATGTTGATGTTGACGATGATGATACTGATGCTGCTGCTGATGCTGCTGCTGCTGAGGATGATGATGGTGATGATGATGACGATGATGATGATGACGATGATGATGCTGTTGATGATGCTGCAGATGATTTCGACGATGCTGATGCTGCTGCTGCTGATGATGATGCGGATGCCGATGCTGATGCTGACGATGATGATGCTGATGGTGCTGTTGTCGTCGATGATGATGCTGATGCTGCTGATCATGGTGATAGTGATGATGCGGATGATGCCGCTGCTGCTGCTGATGATGATGATGAGGAGGGGGATGAACGTGATGACGAGGTCGATGATGATGGTGACGGTGATAGTGATTGTGTTGGCGAGGATGATGCTGGTCATGTGGACGTTGTGATGGTGATACTGATGATGGTGATGGTGATGATGATGATGCTGATGATGCTGTTGATGATGCTGCTGATGATGATGCCATTGCTGATGATGCTGTTGATGATGAGGCTGATGCTGATGCTGATGCTGACGATAATTCTGCTGATGGTGTTATTGTCGCTGATGGTGATGATGATGCTGTCCATGGTGATGGTGATGGTGCTGATGATGACGCTGCTGCTGCTGATGATGAGGATGATGATGACCGTGATGACGATGTCGATGCTGATGGTGTCTGTGATGGTGATGGTGTTGGCGAGGATGATGCTGGTCATGTTGAAGTTGTGATGGCGATGCTGATGCTGATGATGATGCTGATGATGCTGATGATGATCCGGATGATGATCCTGATGATGATGATGCCGCTGCTGATGATGATGACGATGATGATGATGCTGATGGGATGGTCTTGTTTTCGCCAGCGATGACGATGACGAGGATGCTGACGATGCTGATGATGCTGATGATGATGCTGATGATGCTGGCGATGGTGGTGCTGCTGCTGCTGATGATGATGATGCTGATGCTGATGCTGATGATGATGCTGGTGGTGGTGGTGTTGGTGGTGCTGGTGATGCATGGTGCTGCTGCTGATGATGACGATGCTGATGCTGATGCTGCTGCTGATGATGATGAGGAGGAGGCGGAGGAGGAGGAGGATGAGGATGGTGCCACGGCGTCATGTCATGCCGCTCCAATCCATGTGATGCGCGTCATTTGTGATCAGGTCAGTGATGCGCATGCCGAGCAAGGAGTATATAGCATTCTCCAGGGGCGCCGTACGAGCTGCGATAGGGACCGACAGAGCGCCCAGGAGCAGTCGCCGCCCACGTATCCCACATTGGCGTCCTTACACAGGTGACCAGTTCATCCAGACGCCTTGTGACGCTTTCACCAGTTGCAGTTTCACCCAGACCCCCTCGAGTCGTGAAACCATCACGACTGAAGTCTTTTTCGAGCGTTGCTGGACGTCTGGATTTCTGGGGGTCCACGTGATGAACAAATCACGGCATCGGGGTCTGGGTTCTATGTTCTGAATCGGGGCCAGCCTTGAGGCGATTTGGGCGTTGCGCCGTGCCGCCAGGGAGCGGAGGTGCGAATGAGTTGTGCCAGTCCTCTTCTTCGCGCCCCTTGTTCCGCGAGGTGGGACCCGCAGAGGCGCATCACCGTCGCGGAGGCGTGCCAGGGGCCGCCCTTTGCTGCAGTCGAATGGTAACTGGCGCAGGCACGGGCGTTCGGAGGGCCGTGCGGGCTTCTTGGGTCGGCGCTATGCCCCCCCCCCCCCCCTTGGCGGCGCCTCTGGCGCCGCCCCTGGCGCGTTCGCGGCGCTGCAGGGAGGTGGAGTTCGCGCCGATCCAACAGCCGCGCGGACCTCCGAACGTTTCTGTTTTTGTATTGTCCCCCCCGCCCCCCCCTCAGTGCACAGCAGTTCCCGCCGCCTGCTCTCTTCTCCCCGTGGCACGCCCTCAGATCGCAACGTGTGCTCGGTTTTTCCCAACCATCCTGTGTTCGGGTCCTCGTTATCATCGTTTCGAAGGGACAGCGCCCCGCGTTCCTCCTACTCACTCCTCCTCCCCCTCCTCTGTCCTTTCCTTTCCGTCCTTGCCTTTGCCCCCTGCGTGTCTTCGTCGCCATCATTCTCATCACCACCATCATCATCACCATCACCATAAGCATCATCACCATCATCAACATCACCACCATCATGAACAGCATCATCATTATCATCGTCATCATCATCACCACCACCCGTCATCATCATCACTATCGTCATCACCATCATCATCACCATCATCAGCAGCATCATCATCATTATCATTATCATTACCGTTACCAGCATCATCACCACCATCATCACCATCACCACCACCATGACCATCATCATCAACATCATCATCAACATCATCATTATAATCATCATCATCAGCATCAGCATCAGCATCAGCATCATCATCTTAGCATCATCATCATCATCCTCATCCTCATCCTCATCCTCATCGTCATCACCAGCAGCATCAGCATCAGCATCAGCGTCAGCATCAGCATCAGCATCAGCATCAGCATCAACATCATCATCATCATCATCATCGTCATCGTCATCGTCATCGCCATCGTCATCATCGTCATCATGCACACATTTGTATGTATGTATGTATGTATGTATGTATGTATGTATGTATGTATGTATGTGTGTATGTGTGTATGTATGTGTGTACGTACGTAAGTATGCATATATGTATGTATGTATAGGTATATATATATACATATATATATGTATATGCATATGTATGTGTATATCTATACGTATATGTATATTTATATGTATAGGTATGTGTATATGTATATGTATTTTTATATATGTATATGTTTATATATGTATTTGTATATGTATATGTATAGGTATATGTATATGTATATGTATATGTACATGTACATATACATATCTATATATATATGTATATGTACATGCATATGCATATGTATGTGTATATGTATATGCATAGGTATATGCATATGTATATGTACATGTATATGTATAGTTATAGGTATATGTATATGTATGTGTATATGTATATATATATATGTATGTGTATATGTATATGTATATGTATATGTATATGTATATGTATGTGTTTATGTATATGTATATGTATATGTATATGTATATGTTTATGTATATGTATATGTATATGTATATGCATATGTATATGTATATGTAAATGCATATGTATAATTAATGTATATGTAATGTCTATGTATATATACATATCTATGTTATGTATGTATGTATTTCTGTATGGTATGTAAGTATGTAATGATATGTATGTATGAATATATATATATATTCCATATGGATTTCCTATGTTTTTATGAGCCCGGGCGGGGGGAAAACCCGTCACCCCCCCCCCCAAAACCAGACTCCCGGGATCTGGGGCTTTGGGACCCTCTGGACGGGCCTCGAAGCGGCCACCGGGCCTCGCAGGGCGTTTTGCCAAGCCTTCCCAGCACACCTAGGGCGATCAGGGGGGTCATCGGAGACGTCCCAGAGACCACCAAGACAGCACAAGAGCGCTCCAAGAGTGACCGACGTGACCTCAAGATGGCCCAAGAGGCCTCCAGCACGGCACCAAATAGGCCTCCAAGAGCACTCCCAAGAAGGCCCCCCGAGGCAAAAATCATTGATTTCAATTAGTTTTTGGTGAATTGTGGGGTTCTCCTCTTTTCGGCTTCCCGACGCTCCAAGACGGCGGTCTTCTGGGCGTCCGAAGCCGCCTGGGAGGCTCCAACATCGCCCCACAACCATCCGAAAGGGCTTCCAGGCAGTCCGAGAGAGCCCCAAAACGACACAACGCGGGTCCAAGATGGCCCTCAGAGAGCCCCATGGCGGCCCAAGATGGCCCAAAGACACCCTCCGAAGAATTCCAGATCGTGATTCGGTCGTTCAGGGAGACCGCGGTTGGAGGCAGGGTGGCCCGAGGAAGCCCCCAGAGGCCCCCAGAATACGCCCAGGAGGCCTCCAGAAGACCTTAAGAAAGCTTGAAACAACTTTTGTGAGGCCCCCAGAGGCTCTCCAAGGAGGAGCCTCCGCAAAAAAAGCTGAGGAGAATGGGGAGAATGCGCAGGGCATGGCGAACATAAAGAAAAAGAAGCATGGAGGAAGGATAACGAATAACATTATTATAGCGGCGATGCCGGAAAAGGCAACCAGGAGTTATCGCTAATTGTCGGCTAGACCTTCCTGCTAGTCCGCCTGCATGCCAAACTTCAAGTACCAAGGTGCATGGCGCGAAGCGCCACTGCAAACTTGTATATATATACATCTATATATATATATATGTGTGTATATATATATATATAGCCCGCTGAACCCACCATGAACCCTTCATTCCTCAAAAACTATATGAATTCCTATAGTTTCCGTGCATTTTCGGAGAGCCCCGGCGGGACCCCCCCAGAAGCCCCCCCCAAGGCCGTTCCCCCGTCATCATCATCATCATCATCATCATCATCATCATCATCATCATCATCATCATCATCATCATCATCATCATCATCATCATCATCATCATCATTCTTCACAAGCATCATGGAGGCTCATCATGCAGTACTCAATTCATCCGAACCGTTTGGGTCAAGTGTCAGTCTCGGCGCTTTTCTTTCTCCCGCATCCCAGATCCCCGGCGGGTGGCATCGAACTCTCCCAAGCATGTGGGCACGGTGCTGTTTTCTATGTGTTCCCCACCCGATAGTCAACAGGACTCCCTCCCCACACTGCAACTTGAAAATAATCCTCACTGATCCACACCCTCTCGTCCACAATCCACACCTCCGTATAGACCCACTCACCGACTCCAACACACCCTCCGGTACTCAACATGCTCCCTCCCCAAGCTGAAACTTCCTCCGTCTCCATACTCCATCATCCTCCATCCACGTCCACAACAATCCGTACACATTCCACTCCACCCGTCCTCCAACACCCCCTCCGACGTACTACAACAGGCTCCCTACACCCAAACTGATCTTGAAAATATCCTCTAACTCCACAACCTCCGTCCACTCCACACCTTCCGTATACTCCACTCCACCCGTCTCCAACACACCCTCCGGTACTCAACAGGCTCCCTCCCCAAGCTGAACTTGAAAATCTCCTTCTACTCCACAGCCTCCGTCCACTCCACAACTTCCGTACACTCAACTCCACCCGTCTCCAAAACACCCTCCGGTACTCAACAGGCTCCCTCCCCAAACTGAACTTGAAAATATCCTTCTACTCCACAACCTCCGTCCACTCCACACCTTCCGTATACTCCACTCCACCCGTCTCCAACACACCCTCCGGTACTCAACAGGCTCCCTCCCCAAGCTGAACTTGAAAATATCCTTCTACTCCACAGCCTCCGTCCACTCCACACCTTCCGTATACTCCACTCACCCGTCACACAACACACCCTCACGGTACTCAACAGGAAGAGGCCCCTTAGCCCCAAGATTGATTTTGAAAATTCCTTCTACTCCACACCTCCGTTCACTCCACAACCTCCCGTATACTCACTCCCACCCCCTCCAACACACCCTCCCCGATATTCAACAAGGCTCCTCCCCAAGCTGAACTTGTAAATATCCTTCTACTCCACGGCCTCCGTCCACTCCACACCTTCCGTATACTCCACTCCACCCGTCTCCAACACACCCCCCCGATACTCAGCAGGCTCCCTCCCCAAGCTGAGCTTGAATATATCCTTCTACTCCACACCATCCGTATACTCCACTCCACCCGACTCCAACACAAAACCTTCCCGATACTCCAGACATGATCCCCTCCCACAGCTGAACTTGAAAATATCCTTCTAACTCCACACACTCACGTCACACTCCACACCTTCCGAATACCCACCCACCCGTCTCAACACACCCTCCGGTTCTCAACAGGCTCCCTCCCCAAGCTGAACTTGAAAATATCCTTCTACTCCACACCCCTCCGTCCAACTCCACACCTTCCGTTACTCCACTCCACCTCCTCTCCCACACACCCTCCCGATACTCAACAGGCCGTCCCTCCCGCAAGCTGAACTTGAAAATACTCCTTCCACTCCACACCATCCGTCCACTCCAGAACTCCGTACACGCCACTCCACCCGTCACCAAAACACCCTCCCGATACTCAACAGTCTCCCTCCCCAAGCTGAAACTTGAAATATCCTTCTACTCCAACCCTCCGTCCACATCCAACAACTTCCGAGTACTCCACTTCCACCCCTCTCCAACACACCCTCCCGATACTCAACAGGCTCCCTCCCCAAGCTGAACTTGAAAATATCCTTCTACTCCACAGCCTCCGTCCACTCCACACCTTCCGTATACTCCACTCCACCCGTCTCCAACACACCTTCCCGATACTCAACAGGCTCCCTCCCCAAGCTGAACTTGAAAATATCCTTCTACTCCATAGCCTCCGTCCACTCCACAACTTTCGTACACTCCACTCCACCCGTCTCCAACACACCCTCCCGATACTCATCCTCCCTCCGTCTCTTTGTCATCTTCCTCATGTGCACGCGCGCGCGCTCCAGCACGACGACCCACCAACCTTTCTTTCCTCTTGGAAGTTCCAGGGGGAAAGAAGGGTTCATGGTGGGTTCAGGGACCTATATATACCGGAGTAGGCCGGGGGGGGGGGGGCTGGCCGGTGCCGTACCTCCCGTGGGGGGATTGGGGGGGTCCCAGGGCTCCTGGGACTGCTCAGGCCCGCTCCCAAACACGCCACGACACGCCCAGAGGGCCTTAAAGATTGCCAAGACAGCCCCAACAGGCCCCGGACACGCCGAAGATGGCCTCAGGACGGTCGACGACGCCGCCAAAACGGCCCAAGAGCGCCTCCAGAGGCCCCTCCAAAGGGCCCCAGAAGCCGAAAATCATTAATCATCCGATAGTTTTGATGCATTTTTGCGCTCTCGCATGTTCCGCCTCCCCACGGTCCGAGACGGCGTCAGAGGCCCTTCAGATCGCTGGAAGACGGCCGAAGAGGCTCCCAAGAAAGCCCAGAGACGGCCCAGGATGCCCCCCAGATAATTCAAGAGGGCCTCAAGAGCAACCCAAGAGGGCCCGAAGAGCGCGATATTTCAAGGTCTCCAGCCTGAGAGGCTCCTAGGACGCCCCCGGAGGCCATCAAAAGGCTCCCAAGAAGCCCCGTGAGGCTCCCAAGAGGCCCCCCCGAAGCCCCAATAGGCCCCCAAGGGGCCCCCAGGGAAGCCCCCTGCGGGCCCAAGACCTCCGTAAATCGTATTTCCCAGACAGCTTTCCAGGAACATGATTCCTTGGGCTTCCGCCCACCGCCCCAACCATGTTTCCAATAGGCTTGCCGACAAGGCCAAAAGGGGCCCCTCGGTAAGCCCCCAGAGGCCCCCTCTTAAGAGAGCCGAACAAATCATGCTCCCGGAAAGCTTCCCCGGAACATGATTCTCGGCTTGCCGCCCTCTGCCCAAACCATGTTCCCGAAACGCCTGCCAGGAGAAAAAATACCCTGCGACGTACCCAACCCATGTGCATTAAGTGGCAAGAGGAGTAGGCCAACATTAGCAGGAACAACGACAGTGTAGACGCGGTGAATTGCTGCTCAAACTACATGGGATGCGCATACGTTGCACGATTAGCAGGACGGCAATCGAAAGATCGAGGATTGAGGCCCCAGGCTCGAAGAATAACGGGGACAAGAACGAGGGGCAGGAGAAGGATGGAATGGGGGGTAATCTGAATCTGCGTATGACGTCACTCCGCTGGGCCCCCCCGCAGCCCTCGAAAGTGGCGACAGTTTCGCAGATCGCAGCCCCCCAGGGATGGCGAGGTCTAATCTGAATCTGCGTATGACCCCACTCCGCTGGGCCCCCCAGCAGCCCTCGACAGTGGTGACAGTTTCGCAGATCGCAGCCGCCAGGGATGGCGAGGTCTAATCTGAATCTGCGTATGACGTCACTCCGCTGGGCCCCCCAGCAGCCCTCGAAAGTGGCGACAGTTTCACAGATCGCAGCCCCCCAGGGATGGCGAGGTCTAATCTGAGTCTGCGTATGACCCCACTCCGCTGGGCCCCCCAGCAGCCCTCGAAAGTGGCGACAATTTCGCAGATCGCAGCCCCCCAGGGATGGCGAGGTCTAATCTGAATCTGCGTATGACCCCACTCCGCTGGGCCCCCCCCAGCAGCCCTCGAAAGGAAAGTGGTGTCAGTTTCGCAGATCGCAGCCCCCCAGGGATGGCGAGGTCTAATCTGAATCTGCGTATAACCCCACTCCGCTGCCTCCTCTGGCAGCCCTCGACAGTGGTGACAGTTTCGCAGATCACAGCCCCCCAGGGATGGCGAGGTCTAATCTGAATCTGCGTATGACGTCACTCCGCTGGGCCCCCCAGCAGCCCTCGAAAGTGGCGACAGTTTCACAGATCGCAGCCCCCCAGGGATGGCGAGGTCTAATCTGAATCTGCGTATGACGTCACTCCGCTGGGCACCCCAGCAGCCTCGAAGTGGCGACAATTTCTGGCAGATCGCAGCCCCCCAGGGATGGCGAGGTCTAATCTGAATCTGCGTATGACCCCACTCCGCTGGGCCCTCCCAGCAGCCCTCGAAAGTGGCGACAATTTCGCAGATCGCAGCCCCCCAGGGATAGCGAGGTCTAATCTGAATCTGCGTATGACGTCACCCCGCTGGGCCCCCCAGCAGCCCTCGAAAGTGGCGACAGTTTCACAGATCGCACCCCCCAGGGATGGCGAGGTCTAATCTGAGTCTGCGTATGACCCCATTCCGCTGGGCCCCCCAGCAGCCCTCGAAAGTGGCGACAATTTCGCAGATCGCAGCCCCCCAGGGATGGCGAGGTCTAATCTAAGTCTGCGTGGGGCGTCACTCCGCTGGCCACCCCAGCAGCCCTCGAAAGTGGCGACAGTCTCACAGATCGCAGCCCCCCAGGGATGGCGAGGTCTAATCTAAGTCTGCGTTGGGCGTCACTCCGCTGGACCCCCTAGCAGCCCTCGAAAGTGGCGACAGTTTCACAGATCGCAGCCCCCCAGGGATGGCGAGGTCTAATCTGAGTCTGCGTAGGGCGTCACTCCGCTGGCCACCCCAGCAGCCCTCGAAAGTGGCGACAGTTTCACAGATCGCAGCCCCCCAGGGATGGCGAGGTCTAATCTGAATCTGCGTATGACGTCACTCCGCTGCCCCCCCCAGCAGCCCTCGACAGTGGTGACCGTTTCGCAGATCACAGCCCCCCAGGGATGGCGAGGTCTAATCTGGATCTGCGTATGACCCCACTCCGCTGGGCCCCCCAGCAGCCCTCGACAGTGGTGACAGTTTAGCAGATTACAGCCCCCCAGGGATGGCGAGGTCTAATCTGAATCTGCGTATGACGTCACTCCGCTGGGCCCCCCCAGCAGCCCTCGAAAATGGCGACAATTTCACAGATCGCAGCCCGAAGAGAGGAGGAGGGAAGAGAGGAGGAGGCGGGAGGAGGAAGAAGACGCGAGCGCAGTGCTTTATTCAAATCGAATACCCAACCACGAAGGTTTGGGAAAAAAGACGAGAGTCCCAAGCAGCGCTACCTGCAGCCACGCTCGGAAACGCGTCAGGCCCCAAAGCCTCCGGAGGCGCCCAACGACACCCCTAACAAATCATGTTCCCAGGAAGCCTTCCGGGAACATGATTCCTCAGGCTTCCGCCCCCGTCCCCAACCGTTCCAAAATGCTTGCAGGGCCACCCCTCTCTTGTCTTCGCGTCATTTTAGCTGCACCTGAAACCACCGTAGAAATCGAGATCCCATGATCCCATGAGTTGAAAAGTTTGAAGTTCTTTTTATTTCAAACTCACCACCTGCTTATTTTTGCACGAAGATCCCGAGAGGCATCCCAACGGATCGTGGCCTGTATCCAGAAAGCTTCTAACCCACAGTCCAGGCACGGCAACTTGAAACAGAGGAATCCCACAATTCCCTTTTTTTCCGTTCGCCCCCTGTCTACTCTTGCACAACAGACCACAATTGAAGCCTCCCTCAGCTCCCAGAAGAGAAACCAGGAAGCCTTTGAGGGCCCCAAATCGTTGAATACCTAACGGGAATTCAAGATTTCCGCGTTTCCGCAGTTCCCCTCTTATACGGTTGCGAGGCTTGCGCAGGGCCTCCAAGAGAGTCTTTGGATACAAGAAGCGACAAAAATGAGATTCCATGATTTAGCCCATCAAGCCTGGCTAGAACTTGAACGCGCGCGAAGCGCGCGCGATGGTTCTGGCACGCATATATATATATATATATATGTATGATTCATCATACTTGTCATCATCATCATGCTCATGATCATCACCATCACCATCACCCTCACCCTCACCATCACCATTACCATCATCCTCACCCTCATCCTCACCCTCACCATCACCATCACCATCACCATCACCATCACCATTACCATCACCATCACCATCACCATCACCATCACCATCACCATCACCATCACCATCACCATCACCATCACCATCACCATCACCATCACCATCACCATCACCATCACCATCACCATCACCATCACCATCACCATCACCCTCACCATCACCATCACCATCATCACCATCATTCACCATCATCACCCATCTCGGCACACCCCTCACACGTTTCGTGGCCACATAAAGGGGTCTCGACCAAAGGCACCAGTGGCTGCGTCCACATGCCTCCCGCGCCCATTTCAGCACACCCCTCACACGTTTCGTGGCCCCATAAGGGAGTTCCACCGAAGGCCCCAGTGACTGCGTTCACATGCGTCCCGCGCCCATTGCGGCACACCCCTCACACGTTTCGCGGCCCCATGAGAGGGCTTCACCAAAGGCACCAGTGGCTGCGTCCACATGCGTCCCGCGCTCATTTCGGCACAGCCCTCATACAGTTCGTGGCCCCATAGGGAGCTCCACCGAAGGCCCGAGTGGTTGCGTCCACATGCGTCCCGCGCCCATTTCGGCACACCTTCACACATTTCGTGCCCCACAGGGAGCCCCGCCGAAGGCACCAGTGGCTGCGTCCACATGCGTCTCGCGCCCATGTCGGCACACCGCTCACACGGTTCGTGGCCCCATAGGGAGCTCCACGGAAGGCCCCAGTAGCTGCGTCCACATGCCTCCCGCGCCCATTGCTGCACACCGCTCACACGTTTCGTGGCCCTATAGGGAGCCCACCGAATGCCCCAGTGGCTGCGTCCACATGCCTCCCGCGCCCATTGCTGCATACCCCTCACACGTTTCGTGGCCCCATTGGGATCTCCACCGAAGGCCCCAGTGACTGCGTCCACATGCGTCCCGCACCTATTTCGGCACAACCCTCACATGCTTCGTGGGCCCATAAGGGAGCTCCGCCGAAGGCACCAGTGGCTGCGTCCACATGCGTTCCGCGCCCATGTCGGCACACCGCTCACACGTTTCGTGGCCCCATAGGGAGCTCCACCGAAGGCACCAGCGGCTGCGCTCGCATGGCGCTACCGCGCCCATTTCGGCACACCCATTACACGCGTTCGCATGCGCCCACCGCGCCCATTTCGGTACATGCCCCACGCGTTTCGTGGTCTCCAAAGGGAGCTCCACCAAAGACGATATTCACAACTGCGTTACTCAGATCTGCATATGGTTGGGTCTTTCGCCAGGCTAATTTGGGTTAGTTTGGAACGACATGGTAGAACAGAAAGTCGCGATGTCTTTAGACTCCTCGTGAGAAGTGCTGCCTTCTGTGGTGAGGGCCTGGGCTTCTTGCGACATCCCAGTGGATCGATGCCGCGGACGAGGAGAGAGTCCTGCCAGAGGCATCCCTGCGAGATTCGCCAGCTGAGCGTCTGATGTCTCGTGGAAGGTATTCGTGCCCCTCTTCTCTCTCTCTCTCTCTTCGGCGGCGAGCGAGGGGGGGAAGTGATAATGAGAAGGCCCTCTCAGAAGGTGGCGGGACTTCTCACAGGCCCTCGCGTCTTGTGAGAACTGTTTTGTGTCTTCGGGGAAGGCCGAGACAACTCTTCAGAAGGCCCGGGGACTTCCGAGCCTTCTGAGAAGTCCTTTTCCTCCTCACTTCCCTTCGGGCTGGCCGCCGATCTCTCTCTCTCTCTCTCAACCGCTGACGCGTTACCCCAACGCCCCCGCGCCCGCCACGCGCCCCTGGGCGCGACGGCTACACGGAGACGGTCCCGGTCTGGAGGGGGGGAGGCTGGTGGAGTTAAGTCGGGCCTGTCCCTCTACAGGGGGAATTTCGGAAAAAAGTCTGGGGACGTTTTTTTAGTTTTGTTTTTGTCCAAAAAAAGTTTCGTCCAACATCCCCCTGTATGAGGACATGCCCGACCTGATGGTAGAGCCTCGGGGCCACTCAGTAGGGCAGGTGTACAGGTCACAAAACCAAAAACCATATCATCTTGCCAGTGACGTTGCATATGGAGTACCTTGTCCGAAACGCTGTAGACGCAGTAGTGACGTCTGTACATGCGACGTTGCAGACAGCGGCATTGATGCTGCCTACAACGCTAGTGAAATCGGAGGTTGGGGGGGTGAGATCGCATTGGAATGGAGAGCCCCCTGCCAGGAAATCGGTTTCCGTTTCCTGTTCGTGTCGTGCGTGCGGGCGAGGCGAAGTTGCGTGAGCGCGCGAGAGGAGTGATCCCGCCGCTGCTTAGGGCGATTCGATGCAAAAGTCCAGCCCTTCGGTGGGCGCGCGGTGGCCGAGGGTGTCCCGCCGTGGTGTCCCGCAGTGTCCCACTGGTGTCCCGCAGTGTCCCGCCGTGTTGTTTGGTGGTTTCCCGTGGTGTGCCAGTGGTGTCCCGCGGTGTCTCAGTGGTGTCCCAGTGGTGTCCCGCGGTGTCCCAGTGGTGTCCCAGTGGTGTCCCGCGGTGTCCCGCCGTGGTGCCTCGATGGTGTCCCGATCGGTAGTGATATCGGTCGTGAGATCGACAATGACCGAAATATGATGAGATCAGTCATCAGATCAATAGTTGGATCGATCGTGAGGTCGATCGTGAGATCAGTAGTTGCGTTGATCGTGCGAGCGGCAGTGATATCGATAGTGAGATCGGTAGTTGCATCGATACATCGGCGCTGCGAACGTTTTGACCCGTTTCGTGCTTCCACCAAGACAACGCAGTACGAAGTTTCCCATGATGGGTGTGGAAGGGGAGGGAGGACCAGAGGGCCGCTCCCACCCATGTAAGCGCTACGCTAGTAACGAAAAGTCAAGGCGACACAGTGGAGGTATAGTTTTGGCTGCCAACTTCTACTCCCGATGGAAGCGCGGGGCTGTCGGCCACCCAACCCGCGTTACGGCTCTTCGGCCGAATGAGAGTCAGAAGGGGCAGCAAGGTGCAGCTTGCGGCGTGGTGTCCCGAAAGCGAAAGCGACCCGTGCCTAAGACACGCGCCCGCGACCCGCACCAGCAACCCGCACTCGAGACCGGCATCCGCGACCAGAGCTCGCGACCAGAGTCTGCGACCCGCGCTGGACACCGCTCCCGCGACAGGCGACCTGCGCCCTCTTTGGTTGCCTCATTGAATGGCTTCCAGCTGAACGTGCCCGCTCTTGCGGCCCTTCTGGCTGTCTCACACATGCTCACAGCGCCTGTGGGACCACACTGAGAGTGACACCACTCCTGACAAGAAGCAGTACGCAGTCTGAAATGTTTTGAGCCAGTCAGCATCTGAGCACCACCGGGACTGCGAGCACCCAGCCGTCTGTGGGATTACATTGCCAGGGAGTGCCACTCCTGACAAGCAGCAGTACGCAATCAGGATTGTTTGAGCCAAGAAACGCGTGAGCACTAGCGTGACTATGAACACCCAGCCGCCTCCAACCATCCGTCGCCAGTCGATCCCACCACCCTTGCATTCCTCATCTGTCCACCCTCCCTCCTTCGTTTTTCTTTCTACAACTTGCCACCTCATCTCTCCATCCTTCCTCCCTCCATCCCCTTCCAGATCCCTCCACCCGTCAATTCATCTTCACTCCTTCCCTCCATCCTCCCTTTTTCCTTCCCGGAATCCACCCCTCCATGAATTCGTCCTTCTTACTTGTTTCCTCCATCCGTCCGTTATCCTTCATCGCTCATCCTATCTTCGGTCCTCTTATCCCCCGACCCATCCACCCACCTGGGTTTCCTGACTGCCTCCCTCCTTCCTCCCTCCATCACTTTTTTCATCATCCCTCCTGCATCGCCCCTGCTCCCTCATCTCGTCACGCCTTGTCACTCCTGCCTGCCTCCTTCGATCCCTCTTCGCACCCGCCTTTCCCCACTCCGCTCTCTGCCAGACCTCCCTCCCTCCCTCATCAATTCTTCCGCCCATCCTTCCCTCCTCGGTCATCCCTCACACCTCGTCTCTCCTTCCTCCATCCGTCCGTCTTCCTCCTTCTGTCTGCCTTCCCGCCCTAGTTTCCTCTTCTCCTCCTCCTCCTCCTCCTCCTCCTCCTCCTCCTCCTCCTCCTCCTCCCCTCCTCTTCCTCCTTCTCCTCCTCCCCGGCTTCATCATGATCTGCCTCTTCATCTTCCTCCTCCTCACAATTACCTCCTCCCCATTCGTCCTCCCCTTCCGCGGAAAGATCTGCGAACACATACATCGGTATGCGGTTCACTCCTGGACGGCAATCCGCTGCAATCCCTTTGTCAAGGCATCTCGCTTGGGGAACTCTCTGCATGGCCCCGGGGGACGCGAAGCATCAAGAGTTGTAGGCTGGGGAAACACTCAGGCGATCGCAAACATGGATTAAGGGGGCGTGGATTAGCGACGGGTCCCGTTTCCATGGGAGATCGCGGTTTTCCGCCGCCGAACGATGCGGCACCGGCCGCATTTTGGGGAGGGCACCTCCCCTGACCCATGGATTTGGCGACCGCGCGCCAAATCCATGGGATCGCTAATCCTTGTTTGCGCGCCCCCGAACACACACTTCGCCAAAGCCCCAACGGTCAGTTCATGAAGTGTTCACATGTCAAAGGGGCGGTAACCCAGAAGGAGCGCTCACTCCGGAGGAGAGGGAAACGGAGGAGGAGGAGGGGGAAAGGGAGGAGGAAAAGGGAGGGGTGGGAGGTGCGAGGGGGAAAGGTCGGAGGAGGAGGAGGAGAAGGAGGAGGAGGACGCGGAGGAGGAGGAGGAGGAGGAGGAGGAGGAGGAGGAGGAGGAGGAGGAGGAGGAGGAGGGGGGGGAGGAGGAGGAGGGGGATGGGGGCGGGGGGAGGGGACCGTAACCTGGAAGGAGCCTTTACTCCGCCCGCGGCACGGGGCCGCGACTTCCCCGAGAGAGGGGGGCTCTGCGCAGAGGGGCCGCACTCCCCCGGTCGTCCCCCCCCTGGCCTGCAGCTCAACGAACAGCATGGCGAACGCGAGGGAGACGAGCTGTTTGAGCAGGGGGGAGGACGCAAACATGGGCAGGGAATCGGACAGCGGTGTGGGCGCCAGGATGCCACAAGGGCGGTTAACGAGGGTGACGGCGGATGGGGAGGCAACCCTCGCGGGAGAAGCCGGGTCGGTGCAGGCAGCGAGACCTCGGCGTGCCCCGATGACGGTCGAGGGTCCTCAGGGCAGGACGGAATGATGAAGAGGGAGGAGGAGGAGGAGGAGGAGAAGGAGGAGGAGGAGGCGGAGGAGGAGGAGGAGGAGGAGGAGGAGGAGGACAAGGAGAGAAAGGTCCAGTGTAAACCCAAGACGCATCAACGATGTTGCAGCGCACCCTCCCTCCAAGTTCCCTCGTCAGAGGCCCCTACAAGAATGCATTGTCATTGCGGGGAGTGCCCAAATGAAAAGACAACCGTCTGAGAATCCTCACTCGCGCCAAAGCACAATTTCTGGGACTTCAACGCCGCGACTCGACGTGACTGCTGCGTCTTGACAACTCTAATTCGTGCCAGGATGCCGTTCCTGAGGCTTCAACCCTACGGGCTCTTGTAAGTGGTGCAAACTTTTAAGACGACTGTGCGTCGCGCTAAGGCGAGAGCCGTCTTTTGAAAACGACCCGCCGTTCATCCTTGAAGTTGCTGCACACTTTTAAGACGAATGTGCGCGGCGCCCTGGGTAAAACACATTTTGAGCACGACTCGCCCTCCATCCGTGAAGCTGTTGAAGACTTTCGAGAAGATTGTGCACGGCACGAAGGCGAGAGCCACATTTTGAAAACGACCCGCCCTCCATCCTTGACGCTGTTGCAGATTTGCGTCAGGATCATAGGTGGTGAGGAGGTCTCAGGCGATACGCCCAGCCTGACCTACGGTAGGTTTGTGTCGTGTCGACCAGTGGCGACCCCACCAGCGGCGTTCAACTTTGAGCGCCGCGAGCGAGTCAGAATCGCTCGGTGTGGAACGATTTGGACGTTTCGGAAGCGGCCGATCGTTCACGGTTGAACGAACCCCGCGGTGTCAGAAACCAACGCCGAAGCCGGCACGACACGAACCTGACGTGCCGACACGTGTGGAAGTGCGCTAGGAAGGAGGAGGATGAGTGTAGCCGAGACGCTGAAATACGTAGCTTTTGGTTTTTGGTTTTCGTTGGTTTTGGTTTTCGTTGTGGGTTCAGGAGGGGCTTTTGGTTTCCGTTGGTTTTGGTTTTTGTTGGTTTTGGTTTTCGTAGCTTTTGGTTTTTGGTTTCCATTATGGGTTCAGGAGGGGCTTTTGGTTTTCGGGCCGCTCCTGGGAGGCAGGTCGGGGAATCTGCTCGTGACCGAGGCTCGCCTTGGCCAGAGAAGCCCCTTTCACTCCTCGTGCTCGGCACGAGGGCTGTGACCTCGGGGACTGTGCGTCGAACGTGCGGCTGTGTCGCTGAAGGCTCTGGAGGGACGTCGGATGCTTCCGGTGATTGTGAGATCGGGGGATCGCGGGCTGCCCGGGCTCTTGAATGCGATATGCAGGCGATCCCGCCCGTGCTGCTTTTTGCTCGTCTGCGCATAAGAGTGACCCCTCGCCAGAGTGATCTTTGGTGCGGGCCCACTGGGGTCCACCGATCTTCGAGCGCGATGCGATGGCAGCGGCTTGCTCGCTTGGGTTTTGCCCCCCGCGTCGCTCCGAAATCCGCACACCAAAGTGCATTCTTGCCTCAAACCAATCTGGCGTGTAGCTGATAGGCGTACCATCATCTCTCTTGCCATTGAGCAGCTTGTGGTGAGCAGCAGCGGTGGGCATCGTCTTAGGAGAAGGGGCACTCGACTGCATCGTCAGTGGTGGGTCGCGGCGAGCGCCAGAGAAGACGAGGCACTCGAGGAGCAGTACCTCGAGAAGCTCCACTGTCCGGAGGACGAGCCCACTCGAGAGCCTCTCGACACTTCGGACCGGCTGCGCGGCATTTCCTCCTGCTGTTCTTTCTGCCCAGGGCGCGTTCTGGCTCCACCAGGCCGATACAAGATGGTCTTCGAGATTTCCGATTCGAGCGGGCCCGATGACGCATTCTGATGTCCACCGATCTGTTTCGATTTCGTGTCGATCTGGCTCCAGTCCGAGAGAGAACGACGACGAGAAACGGAGACGAGGGGCTCGGATGAGGGGCGAGTGGGAGGAGGGAGAGGAGAGCAGTGAGCGGGGACGAGGATGAGAGAGGAGGGAGTGCCACCCTCTTCGGCCCCCCCCTTGGGCTCCCCTGGGCCCCGATTGTCCTCCATGATCCCCCATGGGCCCCCCTTGGGCCCTCCTTGGGCGCCCATGGCCCCCTTTGGGCCGCCTTGGGAGAGAGGGGTCGTCGCAGAAATTTGACGTCGTGAAGGAGGAGGAGGAGGAAGAGGAGGAGGAGGGGGAGGAGGAGGAGGAGGAGGAGGAGGAGGAGGAGGAGCAGGAGGAGGAGGAGGAGGAGGAGGAGGAGGAGGAGGAGGAGGATAGTCACGGCTGTCAGTTAGGGCGCGGGTGGTTATTTTCACCAGCCAAATTGTGGTTCTTTTCGATGAGATACCAACCTGGTGGCCTAACACGGGGGATGGCGGATAACTGCGATGATGAGGTGCTTAGTTAGTGCGGAGCACCTGGCGATGTTCCACCTCATTATCGCGTTCGCTGGCCTCCATCCCCTCCTCACCCCATGCCCGTTGGTGATCCTCACGAATCTGGGCCCTACGGGGTGGCATCGCAAAAGGGGAAACGAACTTGCCTTGGCAGTGGTCCGCGCTTTTGTATCTTTACCTTAGGTGCCGGCCCGTTTCCGCCGCTTCACCCACCCCCCAGGCGTCCCAGACCTCGGAGGTGCTCGGACCGAGCCTCAGGGCCAACTCGTCGCCGCCGCTTTCCCCACCCCCCGGCGTCCAAGACCTCTGAGGATCGAGGACCTTACGCTTGCCACCACTCCTCTACTCCTCCACGTTATGGGTGTACCGACCAATCTTCAGATTTAGGCGTTGCGGCCAATCCGCTATCGTGCCGAGTAGGTGCAGAGAGGCTTCTTTCCAGCAGCCGCATGCTTGATAAAAAGAAATCTCGGTACTCCGTATCCTCTGTCTCGGTCCCCGCTAGTCCGAAGACTGGGGCGTCTGGCGGGTGGGGGAAGCGGCGGTGACGGGCCAGCCCAGAAACTCGGACCTTGATCCTCCGACGTCTGGGAGGAGTGGGGGCGGGGGGGAGAGGCGGGGACGAGCCAGCGCCGAGGCTCGCCCCTGACGATGGCGACTGGTGGCGATGGCTTCTTTTTCATCCTGCGCATTGGTTCCGCCGCAGCTTTGTTGTGTCTTTGCCTGCTCCTTTTCCCGTGCCCTTCCCCTTGTCCTTGCCTCTTTGCCTCTCTGCCTCTGCCTCCCAGATTCCTTTGGCCGTTCTCCTTCTGCTCGTCTGTGACAGCAAAGAGCGCGCCGTCCTGCCCCCTGCGGCGGTGGGTGCAGCGACCAGGGCATCGCCGCGCCCGCCCCCTGCCCGACCTCCCGTGGCAGGCACCCGGGCTCGACCCCGGGTGGCGTGTAGGGGTTCTGGCCAGGCGGCCGCCGCGGTGGCAGAGTGGCTTCTGCCGCCGCCTGCCCATCCGCCAGCCGGGGGCTCACCACCCACCAAACCACCCCAACCCAACCCGAAGGCCTCAATTTGCCCTCCATTTCCAGTGGGGGGGGGTCGGGGAACATCGAAAAAACACATATGGAACCCGTACCCCCCCAACCCGAAATTGGGGTCTTCGGGTTGGGTTGGGGTGGTCTGGTAGGTAGTCAGGGGCGTCCAGCACGCTGCGGACCCGGCGGATCGCGGCCCAGCTCTGCTGCCGGTCTCTTGGCTCCCCCTTTGCGCTCGCCGGCCAGGGGGATGCGCACGACCCTCGCCTGCCAGCGAGGGGGGCCGTCGTCGGGCGAGGGTCTCCAACCTGGCAGGCCACTCTGCGACCCTAGGTTGCCACTGCGGCCAGTGCTGGAGCGCCAGGGCGGAAGGAGCAGCTCAGTGCGGGCTTGCGCGCGGCTGGAGCCAGTGTGCCTCGGGCTTCCCCTCTGCATTGCTAACCCTCCCTGACCACCCGCCTTCGTGCCCTCGATTTGTGAAAGTGTGCTCTCTTCGAGGGGATTGTGGCAGTGGCGACCCCACGGGCATGCGACTGATGCCAGGGGTTTGGCGACCCTTTTGAATCGCGGACTGTGCATTATGCAACGCACGAGGGGCCAGCACTTCCAAGCAACAAGGCACATGTCAGGTGCGGGGTGTAGTCCATCGAAGTGAATCGACCGGCCAAAGGCTACATGTGAACTCCGCGAGGCCGTAACTCTCGGCCTCGGTGTCTTTGACATCTATCCCGAGGTGAGGAATAGGGCTTGGGGGTCCCGCGCCCCAATCACGTGAGCACAACAGCCCACTGGGGGGGGGCAATGGCCGATCCAACTGAATCGACAGGCGGAGGGCTGTGCCTCAAAAGCCGACCCCTCGTCTCGGAACCAGATTTTGGGAGCCTTGCTGGGGAGGCCTTGTTAAATACAACCGCTCACTTCGTTCGCCATCTGTCGATCCTCCATCGATGCCCCCCTGTCCACCCGGGGCACTCGCGCCCGTCCAGCTCCCCCCGCGAGATGTTCCATCATGTTTTGGGGACCCCCCTGCCAGAAGAGCCGCCCAGCAGTGCATGCAGACCTCCCCGATTCCCATCGGGCGGGCCCCACTGGCAGGGTCTGCTGGGCGGCCTGCCACAGTTTGGCACGGCTCTCACGCACTTCGCGGTCCAAGAAGGGATGAAAACTGAGGTTTCCCAACACGTGCCTTGAGGACGGCTGGGGGGACACCCCGCAACACGAAATGTATGTCACGGAGTCGGGTGCGTCGCGGAGTCGAGAGTCTGTGCAAGACGGCACTCCGAAACATAGGATCAACATGTCATAGAGACGGTGCGTCACGGACTCAGTGCGCCACCGACACCGCAACCGCGCCAAGCCAGGCACACAACGTGAGGCAACGGGCCCAACGCTATAGCGAAGCTCCCATGCCCCTCAAGCCAGAGGAAGAGGAGGGGGAGCAGGGGGAGGAGGAGGAGGAGGCGGACGAGGACGAGATCGAGGAGGACGAAGAGGAGGAGGAATATATTGGATTGGGCTCGGATCCAGCGCTGGGCTCGAGACTATAACCGACGGGACAATTACACATGCGGTTGTCTACCCGGCCGGCTGGGGGTCCCACCGCTGTGGGGGACACCAAAGGTAAAACAACTGCTATCCCACTGAGAGGGATTGATCATTCTGTACGGAGGAGGGGGAGGAGGAGGACGGGGAAAGTGCGGAGTAGGAGGAGCCCAAGAGGCGTTCCATTTGGCGAGGCGGTTCCAGTTCGGTGTATTTGTTGGTGGGGGGCGTTGCCCACCGATGAGGAGGAACAGGAAGAGAGATAATACTTCGATTGTGCTGCAACGCTACTGCCCTTGTGTGTGTGCGTGTAACGTCGTATGATTGTGTAGGCTCGCCTATCCTCGAGTGTGTGCTTTGGGAGGTCGGCAGCCCAACCGCTGCGGTTCTGGCTGGAAATAAGACGAACACTGCAGTGGTGGATGTCAAGATGGCAGTAGCAGCGAACGGTAGCACTCGTTATACGCAGCCTCTGATAGGAAAGGCATCAACAGGAGGCCAAACACATTTAGAGGATGATCAAACGGCATAAACGTGCACATTCGGAGGCCCGCGCGGATTTCTTCGGTCGGCGCTGGACCCCCTGCGCCAGGGAGGGTGGTCCCAGCGCCGACCCACGAAACCTGCGCGGGCCTCAGAAAGTCGACCTTTTCCCTACCTAGGCTCTGCCTAGAAGGGTTCTTACCCTGTTAGCTTAAAGGGGCCGGGCAGTGGAACACGCCCCGGGCGGTTCCCCCAGGATCCGCCCCGCGGTTCCCCCAGTGACGTTCCCTTAGCTTAGCGTTGCTTATCTCATCTTAGCTTAGCCTAGCTTAGCTTAGCTTAGCTTAGCCTAGCCTAGCCTAGCGTAGCGTAGCATAGCTTAGCTTAGCTTAGCCTAGCCTAGCTCAGCTTAGCTTAGCTTAGCTTAGCTCAACTTAGCTTAGCTTAGCGCAGCGCAGCATTAGCATATTATAGCATAGCATAGCATAGCATAGCAGAGCGCAGCATAGCATAGCGCAGCATAGCATAGCATAGCATAGCATATCATATCATATCATAACATATCATATCATAGCATAGCATAGCATATCATATCATAGCATAGCATATCATAGCTTAGCTTAGGTGTATATGTAGGTGTATATGTAGATATAGATGTGAGTCTCGCTGTTGATGTTGATGTAGATGTAGATGTAGGTGTAGATGTTAATGTAGCTCTCGGTGTAGATGTAGATGTTGCTTTCCTAGATGCTCCAACTCCTAGGTAGGGTCGCACTGGGATAATGTTCTCCGAGACGAGGGGGGAGGCAAGGCCTATTTCGATCCGACCGATCCAAGCCAACATCGATTACGGCCCGATGCTTGCATGGCGCTGTCGTGCATCTTGGTGCGGCCGATCCGATTGGATTCCGACTGCGTGCCGATGCAGTCCGCTCTGACAAACGTTCATAGTCCGACTCCTGCCCGATTTCCCGACTTGATGCTGACCGATCTTGGAAGGAGCGGGAAACAGCGGCAGCACCAGCGTCGGCGGTGGCATCAGCGGCCGCGGGCCGCGGAGCCTCGCCGAGGATTTCGAGTTCGAGCGGCGGAAGGTCACGGCCGGCGCCCTGAGGGACGAGATCTTCCGTCTGGCCAGCAGCCCCGCCGTTGAACCGTGCGCTTATCCGGGCTGCTGCGTTGAGTGGACAGCTCGAGTATCTGACTGTCTGCACTGGAGATGAAGGACAAGAAGACGGCATGAACATACATGTTCGGATGTTCGCACGGATGTCTCGAGTCGGTGTTGGACCCCTCCTGCGGCGCCTCTGGCGCCGCCCCTGGTGCGCTTTGCGCGTCATGGGAGGGGGGTCCAGCGCTGACCCAAGAAATCCGCGCGGCTCACCGTAAGTTTATGCTAATGCAGCAGTTTGTTCTTTCAGAAGAGCGTGGTTTCCGATCGCGCGAATCCTAAGGTTTGCCGGAGCGGCTAGGCAGGACGTGTATGTGGGCTTAGGCACATCTGAAGCGGGCTCGGATTTTCGGGCAACAAAAAGAACGACCCAGTGGACAAATCAGGAACGAAATAAGGACGTGCACGTACATGAGTCCACGCTGGTTTCGAGAGTACGCCTTGCGCGGATGTTCGTATCGCGCGGCGGGTCTCGCGGATCGAGGGGCCGTGTTCATGTACATAGTGGGGCGCGTACGTCCTTTGTGGGTTCCCTAGCAAAGAAACCTATGCCAGAATATCTGCGCGCATCACCTGGAATCCACACGAGTCGAGCGCGGTTGCACGTCGGCGCAACCGCGGGTCCGTCGCAGTCGAAGGCGCGCCCCAAAGGCCCTGGTGTTAGGTCGGGTGTGTCCCCCTACAGGGGGAGTTTGGACTCAACCCAAAA
The DNA here is from genome assembly GCA_963575745.1 of Prorocentrum cordatum. Taxonomy (NCBI): domain Eukaryota; class Dinophyceae; order Prorocentrales; family Prorocentraceae; genus Prorocentrum; species Prorocentrum cordatum. The sequence goes on from CAUYUJ010015989.1 coordinate 219,836, forward strand.
TATTCAATCGTCCCCAGACTATCGTCTCAAACAATCGTCCCCAGACTATTTTTTGACTATTCTTGAATATTCCCCCTGTAGAGGGACACGCCCGATTTACCCCTGGTGAAACTCCGCCAGGCCATCGTAGGAGCCTCCAACGGGCTCGTTCGAGGGGTGCCGCATAAGATCCGATTCCCTGGATCCGAGGCGGGAATTTATACATGACCACCGCCGGGAGGATCAATTTTCGGGGACCTCGGCAGGCGGTGGATATGGACATATTCGGGCCCCCAGTGACTAAAATACATCATACCCACCGCCCGCTGGGACACAAGGACGTCGGTTCCCAGGCGGTGGATATGGATAAATCCCCGCCTCGCACTCCAACGGGCTCGTTCGAGGGGTGCCGCAGCACATCCGATTCCCTGAACGGCCCCCCGCAGAACCCCCAGAGCGCGCCCGAGGAGCGCGCTGGAGACCGGCAGACGTTCCCCGAGAAAACTCCAAGAGAGCTCCCAGCATGGACCCGCGCGCGCGCGACAGCGCCGCCCGCCCCCAAGGCGCTGTCGAAACGCGCAGGAGGCCAACCCCTTATCCGGCCCTGCCGAACCGACCACCACGCAGGCCCCCCCATCTGCAAGTCTAGGTGTGTATAGCGCAGTGGTATGTTTATCTCTCCATCCCGCGATCTGCGTCTGATCGGGCTCCTCTCCAGGAGCCTCAAGTCAAAAACGTGTGCCCCTAAGCACAGGCGAGGGGGCGTTCGCTCGATAGAGAAACGGCGACGGGCATACACAGCAAACGCACGCTCACCTCACATGAAATGCTCAGGCTCGTGAGTAAGGAAATCCGCACGGATAAGGGTCCTCCAAGCTGAGCATATTTCAGTCCTGACCTTCATCCGAACTGCTGTCACATGACGTGGCCTCGTAGTCGGGGAAGTCCCCCTCGGGGCAAGCGGCTCCTGATGAGGATGGTCGCTGCACTCCCGATGCATCTGAACTCGTCTCGCGTAGCACTCCTGCCGGCACATGCTCAAAGGGGGGTATGCCGGCCGCCTTCCGCTTCCTGGCGTTCTGGTGTTTGGCGTCGTAAACTAGCTTCCACCTGTGGCCACTGCTGTAGTACATCCTCAGTTGGCCTGGCTCGTGGCCCTTCGCCAGTGAGCTTGCCAGCTGGGCGTCGCCGTGCACCCAGAGTGCCCAGTTGTTGGCGGCTGTCGTCCCTTCCTTCAAGGTCATCGCCTCCACGTCGGTCCGCTTTTCCTTGCCCCGGAAGGTGTAGACGGTCGTCTGGAGCTCGTCGTAGAGGCCCTTGGCGTCCACAGCCACGGCGGCTGGCAGCCCGGAAAGGGTCTCCTCCGGGTTCCGCCAGTCGATGTCGTTGCCCAGGATCTCTGGCCTCGGGCAGCTTGACTCCGAACAGCTCGTCTTCTCCGTCCACTGCCGATCTCGTCTCGCATGCGGCTGAGCTGCGGCATCTACGATCGATCTTCCCCGACTTCCATGATATCATGCTCACGTCCGCCTCGTCGCCCTGGAGGATCTTCAGCGGGGCCATCCTGCAGGCCAGGCCTTTGGTGGCTTCCCCGTCTGGCCGGTTCGATTTCGAGGAGTCGGACCACTCGACGGACACGAGCACGTGTGTCTGGGAATGGCTATGGATCATTATTGGGAGGTCAGCACATTCTAGTACACGGTCGACCAGGCGGTTCGTCTCATTTATGGTTTGCACCGTAGATGATGGGATCGTACTGAGCAGTAGGCTGGTGTCGGCCGAGTGTAGGGGTCCTGACTGCTCGGAGCGTCACCCAACTGCTCCGATGACAGCCCTGAGCTGTCCCTTCTCCTTGTCGGTGGTCGGTGCGTCCTTGTTCTTCTTTCACTCGGGGAACAGGACTGCCTTCTCGATGGTCTTGATGTACTCGCTCTGGTCCATGCGGAAGCTCTTGTCGGCCTGCTGCTTGATCCGGACGCTGGTCTGCATGAACTCGTCCGTCTCCCAGGTCTTCCACTTACAGCGCTCCTCGATTTTCTTACGTGCTCCTATCCACCGTGGGCCAGATTCTTTCCCACCAATCAGGAAGTCTTCCACGTGCGAGCCGGCAATAGCTATGATGTCGAGGTCGCCCAGATCAGCCTGTCCAGCTTCTCGGGGTCCAGGAAGTCCTGCAGCGCCTCCCTGCTGAAGCTATTGTCCTGGACATGGGCATCGCCGTACAACACCCAGACGCACGGGTCTATCTTCATCTGGGTCCAGCCGAACTCCTCAAGAGCCTCGCTGACTGTCATGAACCACTCGATGGCAGCCTCCACGAGCCCGTACACGGCCTTCCGCAGCCTCATCGCGATGCCGTCGAGCACCCCAAGGGCGGTGGCGAGCTCCTTGACTGGCATCACGAAGAGGTCGTGCCGGATCTCCTTGTTCTGCGTGAAAGCTCCCGTCACATCTGCCCTGAACCCCTTGAAGCCGAGCCATGACATCACCTGCAGCACCATATGTCGAGATGTCCGTGTCATGGCGGGTGCTGTCGTCGGGTGGTGTTCGTACTCAGGGTCCATGTGGCCTAGAACCACGATCCTGGCCTTTAGCTTCTTGTCGCCCGTGGTCTCGTCAATCTTCCACTCGAGGATCCACCGCATGCGCATGACGTCCTCTGGTGGCGGGATGACCCCCAGTGGTTGGGATTCCAGGATATAGGAGATGACGTAGTTGTTCACCTCGGTGGTCTTCGCGACGCTGAACTTTTTCACCTCGTTCGGGGTTAGGGTCCTCTCCGAGACCTCTCGCTTGCCCTTCCGCAGCTGGCTCGCCATGTATGTGCTCATGTGTCTCGTACCCTGCTGCGGGGCCTTACCTGCGAGCGGCAGCTCCACAGACACCTCCAGCGATGTACCCTGCCTTGCCCAGAACGCCAGGGCATCTGGTGAGGCCTTGGCCATGAGCGCAGCTCTCTCCTTCATGGTCTCCTCCGCTGCTGCAGCTCTCGCCGCCTTCACACCCTGTGCCGCCTGGATGCTTCCCTTTCTTTCGGAGCGAAATTCCGCATTGGCTGTGGAGGTGAGCCCCTCGGCGATTCGCTCGGCAGCTCTCCATGGCGTGCTTTCTTCAGGGGTGGTGCTGGCTCCGGCACTCCTTCCCATGAAGCCAACTCCTCGTCATGGTCGGTGGGGTCGTGGCCCGAGAAGTCCAGGTACTCCTGTCTCATCGCCTGATTCATGAAGGTGTGCACCGTCCACGGGGTGTCCTTGCCGCCCGTGGGCTCCGCGTAGGCAATCTCGCGCGCTGATGCTGCTCGGATCTGGCACAGGTCCACCTTGATGATGCGGCCCGCCCGGACCAGCCAGACCACGGGCCCAGCCCGATCTGGATGTAAGGTCTGGTTCTCCCCGAGGTCGCCGTCCACCGGGCGACTGGTCTCCGTGGCGAGCACCCGCGCGAGGCCCTTGAACCGGCCCTTGGTCTCGCCCTTCTCCTTGCGGAAGTAGCGCGCCCACATGCCAGGGGCGACTGCCTCCAGCGCCTGGTTCTTCGCGTTCTCCGCCCGGCTGATCCGTCGCAAGTAGACCTGCCTCAGGTATTCCTGCACTGCCGCATACATCTTTGCGTAGTTCTCGCCATACTCCTTGTCAACCCGTTGGGACTCCACGCAGGGGAGCTCGTCGAAGTCACTCTCAAAGAAGTGGCCGTCGAGGTCTGGTGCCCTCCCCAGGGCATTCTGTTGCGGGGAGTGGCCACCAACGTCCTTCCGAGAGTGCCAGGCTGCAGTAGCTCGAGCCAGAGCCTCCTCGGTGGTCATCTCCGGGCTCTCCGCCACGAGCCTGTCCATCGTCCTCTTCGTGGCCTGGACGGCCTCCTCTGCGAGCGAGACGTGCCGGTGGGCCTGCCCGGGGATCGCCTCGTACACGATGGAGTCGGAGTCGAAGTATTCCGCAGCCTGCTTTGCATCCATGAGCCCTCAGGGTCCACCTTGGCCCTCTGAGGCTTCCCGAAGTATGGCAACCATGGCTCCTCGTAGAAGCTCTTCAGGTCGGCCCGCACTGGATTCCTGTGCCGGTCCTTGCCCACCATGTGGTGGAGCAGCTTGCTGACCCTCACCTTGCAGTTCTCGTCTTAGATCAGTGAGAACTTGGACCTGATCTTCTTCTGAGGGTGCTCACTTTCGAACTGGTCGGCCTGGATGTGCTTCCACTTCGGCGGTATGGGCTCGAGGCTGACTGGCGGGTGCGTCGGGCGGTGGTGGTTCGCCTTAGCACAGGCGTCGCACTGGAAATCCTTCGCCACGTGTAGCACCTGGGGGCTCACCCCCTTCCTCCTGAGCGCGTTCAGCATGTAGGCCTTGGAACTGTGGCCCGAATCCCTATGCACCGAGGTGAGCCATCGCATGATCTGCTGGTACTCCTTGGAACTCGGGTCCGCGTCCATGGAGGTCTTATCTTTGCCAGCGGCAAGGGCATGCTCGCCCTGCGCATCGGCCTCGGTCATGTTCCTCATGAACTCGTGATAGTCTGGCGCGCTCTCCTCGATCATGGCGCGCACTGCCCTCTTCGCAAACTCGTCCGTGTAGTAGCTTGTGGATGCGGTGAGTCCGCCTCCTATAAGCTCACCGTGTCGATGGCCTCCTGGACACTCCATGGCCATCCTCGCCGCCATCTTCGGGGATGTTGTGGCGATCAGCCACTTCTTCAGAAGAGGGTCGCCCTTCTCGTTCTTCACCCCGAGCTGGCACCCAGCCACCTCGACCACGGTCATCGCGCAGTCTTCCACCATCTGCCGTTTCACGGCGTGGGCCCACCCTTCACACTTGATGGGCCATTCCCAGTGCGCGTGCTTGCCCTGTTCCACCTGATCGTACACCAGCTGCACCGCACCCTTGTACTCCTTGATCGCCTGGAGCCGGCGCTTTTTGGTGGCCTCAACTCTCACAGGGTTGGAGCCGTTGAAACCGAGGGTGAGCGTCGAGAGCGGTCCACATCTCGTGCTGATTCAGAGGTGGTCCTGCTCCGACACGTCACGCGTCTCCCTGGCCTTTTGGTTTCCAGCTGGGGTCCCTAGCTTGTGCTTTCATGAGCTGGCGCGTCGGACTGCGTCCTCGCCAAACTTCTCGACCATCTTCGTGCTCAGGATGGAGGCAGGACTGCAGGCCACCTCCATTAGCTTGACCCCTCCATGGGCGAGTAGTGCCTCGAGGTCCTCAATGTGGTCGTTCTCCTTGATGCATTTCGCGAGCCAGCGCTGCTTCCTCGGGTCCAGCTCCTTCGTGAAGTTCAGGCTCCGTCCAGACCATCCTGACTGGAACCCACTGAAAGGAAGCTCCCGTCGGCTGTGCTCGGTGCCCTCGGCTGTCCCTTGAGTCTCTCCAGCCTCTGGTTGAGCTGGCCCAGCGCCGACAGCATCTCCTCCTGGACGCGGCGGTTGACCTGCTTCTCCTCCAGGTCCGCCGCCTTCTTCACCTCCTCCGTGAGCTCGTCCTCCATCAGAGCGTCCACCGTCCTTCGGCGAGATGACCTCGCGCCCCCTCGAGCCTTGGTCGGCCCCACCGGGACATTCACGTAGTCCCTGGCCATCTATTTCTCCAGTTGGACGACCCCCGTCCCGTGGAGCCACGAGACAACCTCAGGAGCTCCCAGCTGCTCTCGGCGTTCGCCTCCTTCTTGGCCCACTCGGCGTAGGACGGGTACTGGTTCAGGACCTGCTGATGGGTGATGGCGCCGTGCTTCCCGAACCCCATGTAGTCGGTCGGCTCCGGCGTAGGCTTCTGGAGGACTGCCTTGCGCATCGCTAACTTTAGCGAGGCACTCATCATGTTCGGCGTGATGTGGGCCCCGACCTCGGTCGCCTTCTCGATCAGCTCGGTCTTCTTCATGGAGCTGATGCCCTTCACTGCCTTCTGTGCCTCTGTCTTGTCTTGTTCCGTGGGAACAGGTTCTCTTTGATGATCTGCTTCAGCTCGTCCGAGCTCCAGGCGGGGCTGAAGGGAAGGCCAAGCTCCTCGATCACCTTCACCGCCTCTGCCTTGAGGAGTCACTGCACCCCGCTGCGTGATGTTGGTATTGCCCATACCCGAGTCGCACAGGCACGCGGTCCCGACGCAGGCGAGCTGGATGGCCCTTCGGAGGAGGCCGCCGCAGAGCATCTCTCTGCCATCGACCGGCGACGGCCGGGAATATGGATGATATGGAAGGTCTGGCGGTGCTGGTAGTTTCACAGAGTCGATCAATCCATCTGCTGGAGATCGTACTGGGCTCGAGCCGCAACGGCTATGGACGTCTTCGTGATCCCCGCCAGGATCTGGTGACCAGTCCGTCTGACCCTTCGATTCTGGCTCGACCGACGGTTGGCTGATGGTGGTGGTTGCGAGAGAGGGAAAAAAGGTAGATCCAAGTATTCCTCATCTCGCACTGTGCGCCGATCCTGGCACTGTTCTGAGTCCTGGCTCGCAGCTGCACTCTGCCGGCCCCACTCAGAGATGTGACGGCTGATCTCGATGAAATTCTGCAGCTTGGCCGGGTCCTTGACCTTTTGCTCGAGGAGGTCATCCACTAAGCTCATGTAGCAGTGCCCACCGTCTGGCGACTCCTCAAGCTGGACTGGGACGTCCAGGGCCAACTTCACGAACACTGCAACACCTGTGTCGCAATCCACGACGGCCTCCAGCCTCTTCAGCACCTTCTTGGACACGAGGATCGGGACATCCTTCGCGAAGCCGCTGATGGCGATGTCGCCCTGCACACCCGCGCCCGTGATCCCGAACTTCACCTGGCCATAGGCGCGATCCTTCTCGCCATTCTCGAAGCTGTGCACCGGGCAGTAGTCAAGGTCCACCTAGAGCCCCGTCTCCCCGCACTTCTCCATGTTCTTGCGGGCAGCGATGTCGAGCGCACGCGCGCCTCCGATGGCGTCTGTGCAACCCAGGTCGACGATCCCCTTGCCCTCACGGATGGCCTGCCCTGCAAACATCGCCTCGCACGGCGAGTCCCCAGACTCCTGCTCGGCGACCATCGCGGCCATGAGTTTGAACTTCAGCTCCTTCCTGCAGGTGGCCACCTTCGCGCTCGCGTCTGGCGAGCCCGTCGTGCCACCTCTGAGGCGTGGGTCATGGCGATCGGGACAGTCCTGCAGCCAATGGGCTCCACCGCATTCCGTGCACTTCTTCTGGCCCTTGTTCGGCGGCTTGAGCTGACCCCTGCCCCCGAACTGGTGACCCATCGGCCAGCGCGACCCGGCTGGGAATCCTCCGCCGGCTCCTCGGCCACCTCCCTTGACAGGGTTGCCTGGTCGCCCTCCACGGTAGAAGCCCCGGCTCAGGCGACTGTCCGTCTGTGCCTCGCGGGCCTGGCGGAGGGTCCGCTGGGCGCTGTGGATCGCGGCCAGGGCCTCTGCCTCCTCTCGGGTCGGGCGAAAGGGGGGGATTGGGAAAGGGGGGGTTACGAAATTTGCTGCATGCAGCTGGTTTCGGCCTCACCGAGGGGCCCATTCCTCGATACATAGCCGCCTCCGGCGCCGGGAGGCGCCGGGAAAATCAGCTACGCGAGCTGATTCTCAAACCCCCCCTTTGCTATCCCCCCCTTTCGCCCGACCCGATCCTCATGCTGGGCTGCCAAGTACGTCTCGATGTCGTCCCCATCGGCCTCGGCCTGGTCCGGCTCCTCATCGTATGTCCCCGGAGGCTCCTGACCCGCCGGGAAGCTGCCCGCGTCCAGGTCGTCCTCCTCGGCATCTAGCCATGTGCAGTCATCCTCACCAAGCTGGGCTGCACATGCCTTCGGGTACTTGGTCTGTCCATCGCGCTCTGCTAGGTCATGATCCTCCCAGCTCGATATCAGCTTCTCACGTATGATGTTGACGTCTAGCGATCCTCCAGTCGCGGTCAGGATCGCCGATCTCTCTCTCGAGAGTCGAGGCCAGAGCGCGTGAGCATCAACCAGCCGAGGACAAGCCCTGGGAAGACCTCTGGCACTACATCGAGCTCCTCCTTGGCATCAGCATCTAGGGCTGCTGCACTCCATTGGCGGGAGTTCTCGGTCTCATCGTCTCCTCGTCCGTCCGTGTACTCCCACGTCCATTCTGAATCAAACGGCCAGTCTTTCTCGATCCATCTCCAGACGTCTTCTGGACAGTCGGCGGTGAGCTGGCCACTGAGACTGATTGTCCCAGAGCGCGCGCCAGCGCGCGTCGGAGGTAGTGGTGGCCTGTCTCGAAGCGGTCCGTCCACTGCTGCATTGGCTCGAGCTTCCTGCGCTTCGTCTTGATCAGGAACGTCTCTAGCTCCTGGCCGACATCAGGGACAGCTTGGCGCGAGCATCTCCGCTCGAGCCATGCCAAGAGCCTCTCGACCCCGTCTACCCTGGAAAGCCAGCCTGGCTTGCGGCGCTCGACCGCGACCTCGGCCCTGCTGGTGAGACGTGCCTCGAGCCTCGGGCCGCACAGTTACCTGTCCTCTCGCTTGATGCCCCCTGGTACTGGAGAGCCTTCCGTCTGTACGTCCGCCAGGTCTTAGGGTCTCTGTCCCAGCCTGGCACCTTATCCCGATGATCGTTGCTCGACTTCATCGCAGGGTTCCGTGTCCACCACGTGCTCCTGCTACCATGCAAATCTAAGTGGGTATAGCGCAGGGTGTTTTTTTTATCTCTCCACCCCACGATCTGCGTCAGATCGGGCTCCTCTCCAGGAGCCTCAAGTAAAAAACGTGTGCCACTAAGCACAGGCGAGGGGGCGCTCGCTCGAGAGAGAGAGAGAGAGAAACGGCAACGGGCACACACAGCAAACGCACGCTCACCTCACACGACATTGCTCAGGCTTGTCAGTGATGAAATCCGCACCATAGGGGATCCCCCTGGAACTGGCGATTGCCCCGTAGGCCCCCACAGGAGCCCCCCTGGGAGCCACCAGTCCCGCTGGGCTGCGCCGGCCGGCGCCCCGCCGCGACCCGCCGCCCCCCCCTGCGGCCGCCTGCGGCCTTCTGGGCAGGCGCCAACAAGGGCGGTTGGGAGACGCGGCCTGCCACCCAGCAACATATCGAACAGGCCCGATGTTGCTTACAAGATTGCTTTACGCGCAGTATCGGTCGAGCTTCGGCGAATCCATTGCAGGGCGGCCGCGCGCGGTCAGGTTCAGCGCATATGTTGTCGGTGTTGGTTGCACTTCCTTCTTATTCTTCTTCACTCTTGCTCGTTTCTTCTCTCTGGTGTCTTCTGTTTTCTTCTTCTTACCCTTCTTGGCTCCCGACGGGGCCTGTCTGGGGGTGATTGTGGGGGTCATGGGGGCCTGCGGGTGCCCTGTCCCAGGGGGCCCCGGGAACTCAGGGTGTGTTGTACAAGAGGGCCAGCAGCATGCAGGGTTTGCCGTTGTTGATGCCGCCCCTACACCTTAGGCGATGCTTAAGAAAACCTAAGTTTTCGGCCAGAGTCTCGATTATTCTTAATGTTTCAATGTAAATCCTAAGATTTGAATGGACATTCTGGGTTTTTATTTGAATTCTGAGACTCTCAATTTCTTAACCCATGATTTCTAAAGCATTTCGCAGGGTGTACGAGACAGTTGCTGCCAACAGGTTGAAGCGCAGAGTGAGGGTTAGATGCGCCCCCGTCAGAGTAGCGAAGCTTACTCGGCTTTGCTGCACAACGGACTTACTCGTGTGGTCGGCACATTGCGTCCGCGAGCACACAACCAGTTTCATGGGAAGCTGTAGCACAGGTGCTGTAGCAGCGACTGGCTCGTCTTTAAGGATATCCGATCAGGCTTGAGTTTACCATCGCTGCTTGTGTGATGTAGTGCTGACTGCGTAATGCCGTCGTCCAACACGTTGGCTGAATGCTCGAGTTCCTAGGGAGAATCGTGACCCTTCCCCCCTTCCCCCACCTGCGACACAAGGGACAAGTACCCCTCACACACATATGGGCCCTCACGTCCAAAGGAGCCGTAGACCGCAGCAGCTTGACATCGAGCCTTCAAGGGTTTGGGGCGATCGCTAAATTCGAACGCAGCCATTTTCCCTCCGCTCTTCCTTCCGTACCTCTTTTCTTCGCTTCGCCCCTCCCCTCCCCTCCCTCCCTCGCATATGCCCCTCCTGTACCGCAGGCTCTTTGCTATTACCCGCACCTGCAGCGGCAGTTCGAGCGCGAGGCGCCAAGATGGGGCCGGATGCCACCAGGGGGGGACCGGGATGCCTGGCGATTCGCGG
>CAUYUJ010015989.1:235000-240000 GCA_963575745.1 Prorocentrum cordatum
ATGTGTTTGGGTCCTTCGCCAGGCTAATTCAAGTGAGGTGCTCCCCCCCCGGACTCGCACCTGTTTTTTAGCATGGGAAGTCTTGATGCTCAAACTGCGTCCCTGGCCCTCGATTAATAACAACAGCGGCTCCCGCCTGATACGCCCTTCTGTGCCACTTGTGGTACTTTATTCAACATCGCGCTGTCGCGCGGGCCGTCACCACAATCTACCCGGAAATCGCGCTCTCGCTCAGGACTTGCCTTTCAGCTTGTTCGGGCGCCGCGCCTGGACGCCCCAATCGCGCTCTCGCATGAGACCTCCTCGCAATTTGCTCGGGACTCGTGCTCAGACATCTTCAGAATTTGCAGAGCTCGCTTCGATGGCCCGCCCGACCCGCCCGCTAGGGCCCGCCCGCCCGACCAGCTCGTTAGAGTCCGCCCGCCCGACCCGCCCGTTAGGGGCCGCCCGTTCGCTTGCTTGAGGCTCGCCCGCCGGCTGGAAGGCACCCGCCCGACCCGCTCGCAAGGGCCCGCCCGCTCCGCCCGCCCGCCCGGCCCGCCTGGCAGAAGGCACCCGCCCGACTCGCCCGTTGTGGTCCGCCCACCCGACCCGCTCGTCAGGGTCCGCCCGTCCGCGTGCTTGGAAGCACGCCCGCCCGCTTTGCGGCCCGCCCGCCCGACCTGCCTGTCAGGGCCCGCCCTCCCGGCTCGCCAGTCAGGGCCGGCCCGCCCGGCCTGGCCGTCAGGGCCCGCTTGCCCCACACATGGGCCCTCTTTTCTCCCCCTCCTGCTAGATCTTCTTCGCCCTCAATCCTTCTCCTCCCCTCTCGCCGCCCTCCTTCCTCGTTTCCTCCTGCTCCTCCTCCTTTCCTCGCTCTATTCCTTTCTCTTCTCCCTCCTCCAACTACACGTGGCAGGCATAGAAGATACGCACCCAAAGGGGGGGAACGATCGAAGACGAAGAGGGAGGGTACCGAACGAAACGCGAGTAACGAAGAGCGATCAGCCTCAAGATGCTTGTTTTTTTCCTGGCGGAGAATGGGGAGGGGGAGGGGGGTCGACGGGCGCATGCGCGTGCCAGGTGGCCCAGAGCGGGGGCCACAGGGACATCACGCAGTACCGCCTGCTCACCCCTGGCGAGGCGCAGTACTCCTCCGACGAGTCCGACGAGGACTGCAGGCCGCGCCCCCAGCGCCGCGAGCCTAGGCATGCGCGAACGCCAGGCGGCCAGGCACCTCCAGGGGGGGAGGGGGAGGAGGGGGAGGAGGGGGAGGAGGAGGAGGAGGAGGAGGAGGAGGAGGAGGAGGGGAGGGAAGGAGGAGGAGGAGGAGGAGGAGGAGGGAGGAGGAGGAGGAGGAGGAGGAGGAGGAGGGGGAGGAGGAGGGGAGGTGGAGGATGAGGAGGAGGAGGAGGGGGGGAGGAGGAGGGGGAGGTGGAGGAGGAGGAGGAGGAGGAGGAGGAGGAGGAGGAGGAGGAGGAGGAGGAGGAGGGAGGAGGAGGAGGTGGGAGGAGGAGGAGGAGGAGGAGGAGGAGGAGGAGGAGGAGGAGGAGGAGGAGGGAGAGGAGGGAGGGTTTGGGCTCTGCGGCCTACCTGACCCGATACCGAACAGACCGCATTGGGCACTGACCCTAAGTGTTGCCACGTTCATTTGATACGAGTGGCCACGGTTTTTTTCCCATCTTCAGATCTCCCAGTCTTTTCTGTTCTTTCTGCTTCTCAGCACAGAAGACAGCGAGCAAAGCGGGCCGAATATCGACTGGTGCTGCGAGCTTTGAAGGCAGAGAACCGGCTGTTTCAACATCACGCGTCCCCACGGAGAGTAACCATGGGGGGCCAGCCCGATGGGAAGGGCAAGGCCAAGGGCGGTGGCAAGCGTGGCAAGGAAGGCAAGGGCCCCGTCTGGCCATTGATGCCAGGACCTTTGCCCAGGGCTGTGCCATCGCCCCCCCCCCGACGACAGATCTGGACACTTCAGCGAGAGCCTGGACTTGTCTGGTTTGTGGAATCTCTATCAATTTAAAGCTCAGCTGGTGCTGGCAGTGTGGTCAGCATTGAGGTGCCAGCAGCTCGCCTCCTCTTCCTCATCAGTCTGGCCCGCCTGCAGCAAACCACATGCAGGGCAAGGGCAAAGGCAAAGGTGGGGGGAAAAAGGGTGGCAAGCGTGAGAGGGGCAAACTGCCCGACGGCCACCCAGTCTTCGCAGGCCAATCTCCAGAGTCAAGAGCTTCATCTGACGGAACATCGGGTAAGAAGCCCAACGAGTCGCCGATCCAGCTGCTGCAAAATGTCTTGGACCAGGTCAACCTTCTGGCGGATGTCGAACCCGACGGGGGATCGCAGGCAGAGGCTGCGGCATTGGCGGCTCAGGGTATGGATTTGCTTCTCACCTCCTTGCGCGAGCAACGAGATGAGGCCACGACGGGCTTTCAGAAGATGCAGCAACAGCACTCACGCATTCAGAAGGCCCAGAAGGAAGTCGAGAAGTGTGCAGAGTCGGTCGAGGACTACAGGTCACGCATGGAGGCTTTGGATCAGCAAGGAGGAGTCAGTAGCGCTGTTTTCGGATGCTCAGAAGAAGCTCGAGACAGCGACCCTCGATTTGCGCAACCTAAAGCCTGACAAAGAAGAATCGGATAAGATGGCTGTGGATCGGACTGAGGAGCCCATGTCAAACGCAGATATGGCGGGAGTTCCCCAGCAGTGCACGAAGACGATCACGGGTCCAATGGCCAAGATTGTCAGAGGACCCACCGAGGAGCTCGTCAAGGCAATGGGCAAGGCAGTGGCAGCCCGAGCTGCGGGCACGGTGGCAAATACGGCATCGGGGGCGACGCCAGCACATGACCCCCGCCCCGCCCCAGCAGCGGAGCCGCCGATGCAGCCAGCAGGCAGCCAGGCCCCCGCCACCGCCGCACAGGCAGGAGGCGAGCCGCGGCCTGGTGCCGCTGTGGAGGCCTCCCGTCCTGAGCACGCACCGCAGCCCGCCGAGCCTCGAGGCAGGCAGGAGGTCGAAGCACCTCGCGAGGCGGGGCGCTCGTCCCGCTCCACGCACAGGGTTGAGCGGGCGCCTCCTGCATCTGATCTGAGGGAGGGGCGGGGCCGGCGGAAGGGGCTTCGTGGGACGGGGGGGCTATAGTCTGATGGGTAGCACCTGTGGGGGGCTAGGCCCCAGGGTGCATCACCCGCCACTTTGCCTTCGTTCAAGCAACGAGTGTTTACAACTTGTAATGGGTCTTGTTTTTCTACAGCGCAAAAGTTTTTAGAATCCACCCAGGCCTCGGCCGTTTTCATTCAGGAATACAGGCTACAGGGGCAAGAGCTAGCGCATGCACCGGCGAAGCTGTCTCGGTTAGGATGGCGTTCCTACTGGGCCCCTGCGTCCTTCAACACATCCACGGGCCGTGCATCCGCAGGTGTGTTTATTTGTGTGCGGAGTTTCTTGGATTCCTGGCAAGAGTCGCTTCGGGCCTCAGTCGTGAGGCCCCATAGGCAGGTGCACTGTTATTTGCGCTCTTGTTAGCTGGGAGTTTTTCCCCACATGCTTAGTGGGGTTCTGGTTTTCTTCACTGCCGCGTCGCACCCGCGTCCTCCTGGAACCTCCCTCCTCCCCTCCTCCCCTTCTTCTCCTCCTTCTCCTCCTCCTCCTCCTCCTCCTCCTCCTCCCCACGCACGCAGCACAGCACAGCTCAGCACAGCTCAGCTCAGCTCAGTTCAGCTCAGCACGGCACAGCTTAGCACAGCTCAGATCAGCTCAGCACAGCACACCATGGGACAGCACGGCACAGCACAGCACAACACAGCGCAGGACAGCACAGCGAAGCGCAGGGGGTGGTCTCCCTATCCGTTGTGGGCTCGCACAGCGTGGCAGGCGTGGCACTTTCTCGACACCAAAGAGGCTGCGCACGGGGTGGTCTCCTCACCGCGGCCGCTATCCACGACATTGTTTCTCGACGCCAGACGGGGTGCGCAGGGGGTGGTCTCTCACCGCGGCCGCTATCCACGACACTGTTTCTCGACGCCAGAGGGGGTGCGCAGGGGGTGGTCTCTCACCGCGGCCGCTATCCACGACACTGTCGAAAAGCCTAGCAGGCGCGGCAATGTCTCGACGCCAGAGGGGGTGCGCAGGGGGTGGTTTCTCACCGCGGCCGCTATCCTCGACACTGTCGAAAAGCCTAGCAGGCGCGGCAATTTCTTGACGCCAGGGGGTGCGCAGGGGGTGGTCTCTCACCGCGGCCGCTATCCACGACACTGTCGAAAAGCTTCGCAGCGCTGCAATTTCTCGACGCCAGAGGGGGTGCGCAGGGGGTGGTCCCTCACCGCGGCCGCTATCCACGACACCGTCGAAAAGCCTGGCAGGCGCGACAATTTCTCGACGCCAGAAGGGGGTGCGCAGGGGGTGGTCTCTCACTGCGGCCACTATCCACGACACTGTCGAAAAGCCTCGCAGGCGCGACAATTTCTCGACGACAGAGGGAGTGCGCAGGAGTGGTCTCTCACCGCGGCCGCTACCCACGACACTGTCGAAAAGCTTCGCAGGCGCGGCAATTTCTCGACGCCAGAGGGGGTGCGCAAGGGGTGGTCTCTCACCGCGGCCGCTATCCACGACATTGTCGAAAAGCTTCGCAGGCGCGGCAATTTCTCGACGCCAGAGGGGGTGCGCAAGGGGTGGTCTCTCACCGCGGCCGCTATCCACGACACTGTCGAAATGCCTAGCAGGCGCGGCAATTTCTCGACGCTGGAGGGGGTGCGCAGGGGGTGATCTCTCACCGCGGCCGCTATCCACGGCATTGTCGAAAGCCTAGCAGGCGCGGCAGTTTCTCGACGCCAGAGGGGGTGCGCAGGGGTTGGTCTCTCACCGCGGCCGCTATCCACGACACTGTCGAAAAGCCGATCAGGCGCCGCAATTTCTCGACGCCAGAGGGGGTGCGCAGGGGGTGGTCTCTCACCGCGGCCGCTAATTATCCACGACACTGTTTCTCGACGCCAGAAGGTGCGCAGGGGGTGGTCTCTCACCGCGG
>CAUYUJ010015989.1:245840-301725 GCA_963575745.1 Prorocentrum cordatum
AGTCGTAGTCGTAGTCGTAGTCGTAGTCGTAGTAGTAGTAGTAGTAGTAGTAGTAGTAGTAGTAGTAGTAGTAGTAGTAGTAGTAGACAATGCCGTAGTCGCAGTCGTAGTACAAGGAGTCGTAGCACAGGAAGGGTCTGGTTCGGTTCGGTTAGGTTCCGAAGCGGCGGTTCGGCGTCGGAATTTTCCTGTTCGGTTCGGTTCGGTTCGTCGTTGTCAGGGTAGCCGTCCGGTTCGGCCCGGGGTGGTTGGGGGGAGATGGATGGAGGAGGGACGACACAGAGCGGGTAAGCCTCCCTCCCTTCACCCGCTCCGTCTTCCCCTCCGTTCCCCTCCCTCCCCCTCCTCCTGCCCCCCCCCCTCCCCCCTCCCACAAAGGGGGAATAGAGGGAGGGATTGCCAGGGAGTGCGGGTGGGGGTGCAGTAGTAGTACGACCTGCACAAGGCAGTTCATTGGAATGCCAGCTGATCTTCCTGAGCAGAAGATCAGTGCACAGAGCCTCGAACACTGAAAGAAGCGCAAACC
The DNA here is from genome assembly GCA_963575745.1 of Prorocentrum cordatum. Lineage (NCBI taxonomy): Eukaryota > Dinophyceae > Prorocentrales > Prorocentraceae > Prorocentrum > Prorocentrum cordatum. Next base: position 246,367 of record CAUYUJ010015989.1, read on the forward strand.
GCAGCGGGCAGTGACCCGATCACGACCACTGACGGCTCTGTGCGCACGCCGTGCACCGACACGCGGATCTTCTCGCGGGCACCCTCCGCCTTCGGAGAGGCCTACGCTCCTCGCTACACAGGCGGAACGGACGGCGACACGCGGGAGGGGGAACAGGTGGGGGATGGGCCCTGTCGCCGGCACTCGGGAAGCTTGGCGCCTTCCACCCAGGTGCCGAGTCACACCTCCTTGATAGGCACGCCATGCCCCTCTCCCGTGGCGGGCTTGGGACTTCCGGCCGACGCCTGACCCTTGTGGACACCAGACCTCGCATGAGTCTGGTGCCGTGGCCGCGGATGAAACGGGTGGGAGGGTCGAGAGGAGCCAGATTTCCCAGACCTCCGACGTATTTTTCTCATGACTTTGACCCCCAGAGGTCTGGGCTCCGCGGAGTAGCTTCTCATCCCGAGCTGTTTTTTGCCAGCCCCAGGGCCCGCCCAGTTAGGGCCCGAGAGGCCGAATTATCCTGGCGAAGGACCCAACCATATGCAGTTGTGAATATCGCATTGCGGGTGCCGCTTTCGGTGGAGCTCCCTGTGGGGCCACGAAACGCTGTGCTGGGTGGGGGTGACGCATGCGGGCGGCACCACTGGGGCCTTCGTGGAGGTCCCTGTGGGGCCACGAAACGCTGTACTGGGCGGGGGTGACGCATGCGGGCGGCACCACTGGGGCCGTCGGTGGAGCTCCCTGTGGGGCCACGAAACGCTGTGCTGGGTGGGGGTGGCGCATGCGGGCGGCACCACTGGGGCCTTCGGTGGAGCTCCCTGTGGGGCCACGAAATGCTTTGCTGGGGTGGGGGTGACGCATGCGGGCCTTCGGTGGAGGTCCCTGTGGGGCCACGAAACGCTGTGTTTGGTGGAGGTGCCGAAATGGGTGTGCGGGACGAATGCGTGGGGCGGTGGAAACGCTGTGCCTGGGTGGGGGCATGGCAGCATGGGGCCTTCCCTATGGGGCCACGAAACGTGTGAGGGGGTGTGCCGAATTGGGTGTGGCTGACGCATGCGGGCGGCGGCACTGGGGCCTTCGGTGGAGCTCCCTATGGGGCCACGAAACGTGTGAGGGTGTGCCGAACTGGGTGTGGCTGACGCATGCGGGCGGCGGCACTGGGGCCTTCGGTGGAGCTCCCTATGGGGCCGGAAACTGTGGTGGGTGTGGGTGGCGCATGCGGGCGGCGCACCCTATATGGGCCACGAAACGTGTGAGGGGTGTGCCGAATTGGGTGTGGCTGACGCATGCGGGCGCGGCACTGGGGCTTCGGCGGAGCTCCCTATGGGGCCACGAAACGTGTGAGGGGTGTGCCGAATTGGGTGTGGGTGACGCATGCGGGCGGCGGGCACTGGGGCCTTCGGTGGAGCTCCCTATGGGGCCACGAAACGTGTGAGGGGTGTGCCGAATTGGGTGTGGCCGATGCACTGGGGCGTGGCGGCACGTGCGCGGCACGCAGGCGGCAGCACTGGGGCCTTCGGTGGAGCTCCCTATGGGGCCACGAAACGTGTGAGGGGTGTGCCGAATTGGGTGTGGCTGACGCATGCGGGCGGCAGCACTGGGGCCTTCGGTGGAGCTCCCTATGGGGCCACGAAACGTGTGAGGGGTGTGCCGAATTGGGTGTGGCTGACGCATGCGGGCGGCGGCACTGGGGCCTTTGGTGGAGCTCCCTATGGGGCCACGAAACGTGTGAGGGGTGTGCCGAACTGGGTGTGGCTGACGCATGCGGGCGGCAGCACTGGGGCCTTCGGTGGAGCTCCCTATGGGGCCACGAAACGTGTGAGGGGTATGCCGAATTGGGTGTGGCTGACGCATGCGGGCGGCAGCACTGGGGCCTTCGGTGGAGCTCCCTATGGGGCCACGAAACGTGTGAGAGGTGTGACGATGATGGTGATGATGACGATGATGGTGGGTGATGACGATGATGATGATGATGATGATGATGATGATGATGATGATGATGATGATGATGATGATGATGATGATGATGATGACGATGATGATGATGATGATGATGACGATGATGCTGATGATGATGATGATGATGATGATGATGATGCTGATGGGAGGAGGGAGGAGGGGGAAGATGAGGAGAGGAGAGGAGAACGCGGGGACCGTTTCTTCAAAACGAGGACCCAACACCACAGGATGGTTGGGAAAAATAGCGGAGAACCTCCCGTCGCGTTTGTTTCACGATGCGAAGGGGTCTGGGGGGTGGGATTCGGTAGCAATTCATGGGATTCGGCATGTCCTCGGTATTTCGTCTTTAGTGGGCCAGCGTGCGGTAGCGTCGAGTCATCGAAGAGAAAGCGCCGACGATTCGCGTCGATTCGCATCGATTAGCTTCGGTCAGCGTCGTCCGCAAGAGACAGCAAGATGGCATGGAAGGCTCCCATGCGTTGCCACCAAGGGTGGGAGGGCCCCTTTGGAGCCACTCCCTCGCAGACCCCGCGTCGCGCGCGCTCCGAGGCTCAGGCTGCGCGCGGCCGCCCTGGGGCGGGCCTCTTTGGCGGCGCCCGCCCTTAGACCCAGGCCGGCAGGCTGGGCGCGCCCCCGATGGCGAGGACAGCCCATAGCCTAAAGAGGTGACGGTGACGGTGACGGTGATGGTGATAGTGATGGCGATGGTGATGGCGATGATGATGATGATGATGATGATGATGATGATGATGATGATGATGATGATGATGATGATGATGATGATGATGATGATGATGATGACGGTGATGACGATTTTGATGATGATAGTGATGAGGATGATGAATAATCAGATGATGATGATGTTGGTGATAGAGATGATGGTGATGCTGATGATGACGATGATGCTGATGATGATGATGATGATCATCATGATGATGCTGGTGTTGTTGATGATGCTGGTGGTGACGATGATGATGATGACGATGATGATGGTGACGATGATGATGACGATGATGATGATGGAAGAGGTGGTGGTGGCGGTGGTGATGGCGACGATGATGGTGATGGTGTTGATGCTGCTACTGATGACGATGATGATGATGACGATGATGAGGCTGCTGATGATGCTGATGATGATTACGATGATGCTGCTGATGATGATGATGATGATGATGATGATGATGAAGATGATGATGATGATGATGATGATGATGGTGATGATGATGATGATGATGATAAGGGTAATGGGGAAAATGATGACGATGATCGTGGTGATGGTGTCTGTGATCATGATGATGACGATGGTCAAGATGATAACGATGATGATGATGCTTATGATGATGACGATGATGATGATGATGATGATGCTGATGATGATGATAAGGATGATAAGGATGATGATGATGACGATGATGTTGGTGATGGTGATGATGCTTATGCCGATGATGATGGCGACGATGCTGATGATGATGATCATGCTGATGCTGGTGTTGTGGTTGATGATGATGGTGGTGATGATGATGACGATGATGACGGTGACGATGATGATGATGACGATGATGATGGTGATGCTGATGCTGCTGATGATGGTGGTGGTGGTGGTGGTGATGGTGACGATGATGGCGATGGTGACGATGCTGCTGGTGATGACGATGTCAATGATGATGACGATGATGCTGATGATGATTATGATGATGATGATGATGATGATGATGATGGTGACGGCGATGGTGGTGATGATTATGATGCCGACGATGGTTATGACGATGACGATGGTTGTGCTAGTGATGGTGACGGTAATCAGGATGATGATGACGATGATGACGATGGTGATGAACACGATGGTGATTATGATGGTGATGATGCTGATGATGATGATGATGATGATGATGATGATGGTACTGAGGATGTGGAAAACGATGACGATGATCGTGGTGATGGTGTTTGTGATCATGATGATGACGATTGTGACGATGCTAACGATGATGATGATGGTGATGATAATGATGGTGATGATAATGATGGTGATGGTGATGATGGTGATGATGACAACGACGATGATCATGACGATTACGATTGTTGTGCTGGTGATGGTGACGGTAATCAGGATGATGGTGATGATGTTGATGATGATGGTGATGACCATGATGATTATCATGATAGTGCTCATGATGAGGATGTGGATGATGGTGCTGATGATGATGATGGTCATGCTGATGATCATGGCGATGATGATGCTGATGATGATGCTTCTGCTGATGCTGATGGTGATGATGATGGTGACCATGATGCTGCTGCTTGAAATGATGATGATGCTGATGACGACGATGATGCTGATGATTATGATGATCCGGATGACAATTCTGATGATGAGGATGATGATGTTGACAACGCTTATCAGGCCGACGACGCTGACGATGCTGATGATGATGATGGCGATCTGATGATGATGATGTGGCTGATGATCCTGATATTGAGGATGATGATGATGACAATGATTATCATGCCCATGACGATGCCGATGATGATGCTGCTGATGAAGACGACGACGATGATGATGATGATGCTGTTGCTGCTGATGATGATGATGATGATGATGATGAGCAGGAGGAGGATACTGATGCTGATGATGATTGTGATGATGTTGGTGATGATGATAATGCTGCTGCTGCTGATGATGATGACGATGAGTGTGCTGTTGATGATCCTGCTCATGCAGATGATGATGGTGATGATGCTGATGCTGATGATGATGCTGATGATGGTGAGGCTGCTGATGATTATGCTGATGCTGCTGATGATGGTGGTGATGCTAATGATAATGATGATGCTGATGATGCACATGCTAATGATGGTGGTGGTGATGATGATATGATGACGATGATGATGATTATGATGATGTTTTTTATTGTTGTTGTTGTTGTGGTCGTTGTTATTGCTGTTGTTGTTCCCCACATCCAAAGTGGATATCTTGTTTTCTTTGGACACCCCGCGCAGGAACAGGATGGAAGGACCCCCCTCTCTCCTCACTCACACACTCACACGCTCACATCATCATCATCATCATCATCACCATCACCGCATCATCATCATCATCATCACCTACACACTCGCACACACTCTCATTCTCCAACTCACTCACTCACTCGCAACTACTAGTCATCACTCATCATCATCACCATCATCATCATCATCCTTAACACAACACCATCGTCAACAGGCGGGAGCCCTCTCCATAATGTGGCCCGCCGCTCATTTCTTTCTTCATCCGAGGGAGTCATCGGGATCGTGTAACTGTCGTCTCTTTTGGGCTCCTGAGGCCAAACTGTGTAGGAAGTATCAGGCGGGAGCCTCGTTTGTGAGTGAATTGCGAGGAAATCTCAGGCGGGAGCCCTCTCCCAATGTGGCCCGCCGCTCAAGTTTTTAAACCGAGCGGGTCATCGGGATCCTGTATCAGTCCTCATGTTTGGGCCCCTGGAGCGTGAATTTGGAGGAAGTCTCAGGCGGAAGCCTCGTCTGTGAGTGAATTTGCATGAAGTCTGAAGCGGGAGCCCCCCTCCCATTGGGGCCCGCAGCTCACGTGAGTAATCCGAGCGGGTCCTCGGCCTCCTGTAACTATTGTCATTTTTGGGCCATTGATGTTTGAGTATGGAGGAAGTCTCAGGCGGGAGCCTCGTTTGTGAGTGAATTGCGAGGAAGTCTTAGGCGGGAGCCCTCTCCATATGTGGCCCGTCGCTCATGTTTGTCATCCGAGCGAGTCATCGCGATCTTGTAACTGCTGTCTCCTTTGGGCTCCTGAGGCCTAGCTGTGTAGGACATATCAGGCGGGAGCCTCGTTTGTGAGTGAATTGCGGGGGAATCTCAGGCGGGAACCCTCTTCCAATGTGGCCCGCCGCTCAAGTTTTTTAACGGAGCGGGCCATCGGGATCTTGTATCTGTCCTCATGTTTGGGCCCCTGAAGCCTGAATATGGAGGAACTCTCAGGCGGTAGCCTCGTCTGTGAGTGAATTGCGAGGAAGTCTGAAGCGGGATCCTCCTCCCTGTGGGGCCCGCAGCTCACGTGAGTAACCCGAGCGGGTCATCGGCCTCCTGTAACTATTGTCATTTTTTGGCCCATGATGTTTGAATATGGAGGAAATCTCAGGCGGGAGCCCCGTCTGTGAGTGAATTGCGAGGAAGTCTCAGGCGGGAGCCTTCTCCATATGGGGCCCGCCGCTCATGTTTTTCATCCGAGCGGGTCATTTGGGTTCACCATGACGCACGCGTCGTACCTCACCTCCACGCTGTCGCAGGGCCAGGGCCGCGCAAGGGCGCCATCATCGACTGCGCGAGGGACGAGGACACTGGTCGCAAGGGCCTGTCGGACGAGCAGTGGTGGCTGCGCCTCTACGTTTTGTTCTCCCGCGACGCGTGCATGCGGAACTGCTGATCCTGCGGCCGCCGCCGCGAGAGTTCCTGGAACTAGGGCCGCCGGTATCCTTGCGGAAGACACTCCTGGAATTCGACGTCAGAAAGGAGAGGTCCAGGGTAGAGGTGGAGCAGCTCGCCGCTGAGCTGGGCTTCGTGCTGCCCCCCGCCTGAGTGCGGCGGCGCCCCGCTCGGAGCCCGCGGGGTTGTCTCAATGGCTTGGTCTCGCGCGCCAGCAGCTCGCGGGGTTGTCCCGACGGCCAGGCCCGCGGGGCTGCCCTGACAGGCGTGACGGCGAGGGCGCCACGGAAAATCTGCGCGCGCGCCCCTGCCAGGAGGAAGGGAGGTGCATGAGGAAAACGAGCGGGGCGGCGACGAGGAGGGGGGAAAGCAGGAGGAGGACGTGGAGGAGGGCAAGGCAAAGGCCGAGGAGGAGGAGGGATATGGAGGAAATGGAGGGGGCGAAGGATGAGGAGGAGGAGGAGGAGGAGGAGGAGGAGGAGGAGGAGGAGGAGGAGGAGGAGGAGGAGGAGGCCGAAGAGGGAAATGGTGAGACATACAGCGAGTAAGACGAGAAGGAACATGAGGAGGATAAAAAAGGAAAGGAGGAGGAGGAGGAGGAGGAGGAGGAGGAGGATGAGGAGGAGGAGGAGGAGGAGGAGGAGAGGAGGAGGAGGAGGAGGAGGAGGAGGAGGAGGAGGGAGGAGGAGGAGGAGGAGGAGGAGGAGGAGGACGGAGAGGGCGGTAGGAAACGTCCGCCAGACGAATAAGAAAAAAGGCGAGGGGTAAACGAAAACGATTATCGTGTGGGGTCTGGTCGTCGGAGTACTTGTTGTTGTTGTTGTTGTTGTTGTTGTTGTTGTCGTTGTTGTCGTCGTTGTTGTTGTCGGTGGTGTTGTCGTGGTTGTTGTTGTCGTTGTTGATGAGGATGATGATGATGATGATGATGATGACGGTGAAGAGGGCGATGAGGGAGCATTTGAGGTAGACGGGGAGGAGGGGAGGAGGAGGAGGAGGAGGAGGAGGAGGAGGAGGAGGAGGGAAGAGGAGGGAGGGAGGAGGAGGAGGAGGAGGAGGAGGAGGAGGAAGAGGAGAGGAGCAGGAGGGGGATGATGATGATGTTGATAATGATGAGGAGGAGGAAGAGGAGGAGGAGGAGGAGGAGGAGGACCAGTGTAAACCCAAAAATCATCAACGATGCTGGAATGAACCCTCCCTCCAAGCTCCTTTGTCATAGGCCCCATACAGCGGTTCATTTCCATTGAGGGAACTGCCTCGTTTGGGGACAACCGTTTGAAAACCTTGAAGCATGTGAACACTTGATTCCCGGACTTTCCACCCCACAAGCCTGAGTGCTGCGTCCTGACGATTTGGAATCGTGTTAAAACGCCAGTTTTGGGACTGCAGCACCGCGAGTCAACATAATTGTTGCCCCCGCGTAATCTTGGATCCTTCCAGAACGCGATTTCTGGTACGTTGATCATGGGAATCCGTAGAATGTTTGTAAACTTTCAAAACGAATGCGCGCGGCGGTAAGGCGAGAGCCACATTTTGAAAACCGCCCGCCCTCAATCCGTGAAGCTCTTGCGAGTGTTCAATACGAATGTGCGCGGCGCTAAAGCGAGAGCCACATGTTGAAAACCACCCGCCCTCACTCCGTGAAGCTCTTGCACATTTGCAAAACGAATGTGCGCGGCGCTAAGGCGAGAGCCACATTTTGAAAACCACCCGCCCTCAATCCGTGAAGTTCTTGCAAACGTTCAAAACGAATGCACGCGGCGCTAAGGCGAGAGCCACATTTTGAAAACCACCCGCCCTCGATCCGTGAAGCTCTTGCAAATGTTCAAAACGAATGCGCGCGGCGCTAGGGCGAGAGCCACATTTTGAAAACCACCCGCCCTCCAACTGTGAAGCTGGTGCCCTTGTTTGAGCTTCATATTCGTACGTGGTGAGGAAGTCTCAGGCGAAACGCCCGTCCCGCCCTAGACATAGGCCTTGGGGCGCGACAGGGAGAAGTTATTCATCAGGAGAAGGAATGGAGGACGAGGAAGAGGAGGAGGTGGAGGCGGAGGCAGAGGCGGGGGAGGAGGAGGAGGAGGAGGAGGAGGAGGAGGAAGAGGATAGGGAGGAGGAGGAGGAGGAGGAGGATGGAAGATAGGGGACATGAGGAAGAGAAGGAGATGGCGATCCGATCAATCCGTTTCGATGTCGGTATTGGCTGGCCCAATCCGATTCCTTTATGATGTTCCGACGATCGGGATGCGGCTCGATGCTCGCCTGACCCCGTTGTGCATCCTGGCGCGGCTGATCCGTTTCCGATTCTGGCTCCATGCAGGTGCAGCCTGATTCGGTGAGTCAGAGAGAGGGTGCCCGAGCGGTCTTACTCCGTGCCTGCTCGCGTTCGTCCGTCTTGGGGTCGTCTCTCCGGCGGCCGCGCTGGGACGCCACGTTGGGAGGCCACGCTTGGAGGCCACGCTTGGCGGCCACGCTGGGAGGCCGTGCTGGCAATGTTGGAGGGGTCACCGAAGACTGGCGGTGTGTTCGCAGCGGTTTCGGTTCAAATCCCGGCAGCAGCGAGCGAGCCGTGGCTCTAAGAGCGCCGCCAAGCACCCGCTCTCTCATCCGCACCTGCGGGGGATTAGTATCTGGGTCCGATCTGCTTACGAAATCCGATGTTCGCCCCTCTCACCCCCTCTCGGTTGCAACTCTCGAGGTTCGCGGGGCTCTGGGCGCCGCCCCCCGCCAGCCTTACCCCCTGCGGATCTGCGAGGAACAGGCTGCTGCGCGAGATGCGCGACATGGAGAAGAGCCCCGACCCGGAAAGGGGGGGGGGGCGCGGGTGCTCTGGCGGGCCTCGGGTGCCGCCGCGTGCAGGAGAGGGGTCCCGAGGGAAACGGGCCCTCCGCACGGGCAGGGGCCGAGGCCCAGACGTTGGCTCCCACGGGGCGTTGTTCATCTGGGCGATGCCGCGCGTGATCGCCCCCTGCACCCACCCCCCCTGGTCGCGCCGCGCTTCCCTCGCTATCTGGTGGTCGTCCCCTTCCCCAGGCACCTCCCCCCCGCAACGGCTCAGGGCGAGAAGCGGGTCCCGTGGAAAAGCCCTGGGATCCAGGGCCCGTTTCCCTCGGGACCCGTCGCCTCCGTGGCAATCGAAGGGCGTACTGCTCGGGCGTTCTCCCTGGCCACTGCTGCGCGGATTGGTGCGCCCGCGAATCTGTGTCTCTTCCAGATCGTGACCAGCACGAGGGGGGTACGGTAGGTTCGCGCGTTAGCGACCCCTCCGCGAGCCTTCAAGCTTGAACGCCGCCAGTGGTCCCAAATCGGCCGATATCGAGCGACATCGGCTACCGGGAGGCCGCGATCGCTCAAGTCGCCGCGATCGCTCGGTGCCAGAAATCAACGCGCGCAAGTCGTCACGACACGAGCCTGCCGTGACCGCGGGAGCGGGAAGGGGACGGGAGAGATTTGGGCGGCCGGCAACGGGATGGAACTCAGCGGGGAGGGGGTGGAAGAAGCGAGGCGCACCTCTCTGGCACCTTTGCGGCCGCAGCGGCAGCTTAGGGCCACTCTCTTGCAATCATCGGCCGCCCCTCGTCTATTGCCCCCGCGTTGACTAAATGCCGCATCGGCTGGTTCATCCGTGGCAAGAAACCGCCCTAATAGAGTCCTGCCTAGACTGGTTCAGGGCTTAACTCAGCTTGAATCGGTATGATGGCCCGTCAAGCGGGCTCAGCAGTCACGAAGCCCTTCTAGGAGTTGCCCCAATTACCCCTTCCAACGTTAACATCCGCCCGAGGGACGAAGCGATGCGAGACCGCGCTGGTAAGTTTGTTGTTGTTGTTGTTGTTGTTGTTGTTGTTGTTGTTGTTGTTGTTGTTGTTGTTGTTGTTGTTGTTGTTGTTGTTGTTGTTGTTGTTGTTGTTGAACATTATTAATTCTAAAGAATAATTATTGTTGGGCCCCCTGGTGCGCGCCCCCCCCGCCGCGCCTAGGCCGCAGCCACGTTTTCATCATTTTCGTGAGGAAGCCTCAGGTAATTCGAGGTGATCAAGATCCGGTTGTTTTGTTGTAATCCGCTTTCCCTTGCAAAAAACACTATAAAATGACATTTCTTGTTCTAATATAATCAAATTTCAAGAATCCCTTGCAAAAAATAAGGTAAAGTGGACATTCGCGCGCGCAAGACGAAATCCTTCCAAAAGCTTAGTGTTCGGAGCGATTTTAACATAAAAACATCAAAAAACCAATGGTTTTTCAACAAAAAAATGTCAAAATCTCATCCCGCGCGCTCTTGCGGATTCGTAGGAAACCCAACACTTTTTAAACATTTCTGTCAAACGGGCTTTTGCGAGCAACTTTTTCGAACTTCTGCGACAACGGTTGCGCACCTGCCAGGGCCATCATCCCTGTCAAATAATACCATGCGGGACACATTCGTCTCTCTCTCTCTGTCTGCTCTCTGTCTCTCTCTCTCTCTGTCTCTCTGTATTATGTATTGTATGGCACAATTGCACCATGCTGGGCACATGCGCGCCCCGAATAAGTGACCAAGTTCTGTGGGTGTGTACCCCACGCCAGTGTAGTAGCCACGGTCGTCCGCACGCCACGAAGTGAAGTGTCCCAACGTCATAGGGCGGGAAGCTGGGTTTGGGTGGTCGCGAAGAGTCGTTTGGATATTTGGTAGAGCTTGTAATGCCCCCCCACGAAGTGGGGGTATTGCCTGGTGTCGTATGAAAACCCTGGCACTGGGGAGAACACCACGCGTTCGGGTAAAATGATTGTTGTTGTTGTTGTTGTTGTTGTTGTTGTTTTTTTTCCCCCCCCCTCTCTCTCTATCCGGCATCGGCGGCGGACCCGCGCGGCGGCACCTCGTCGTAGTCGTCGTCGTCGTCGTCGTCGTCTTCGTCGTCCCCTTCGTGCTGCTCTCCCCCTCCTGTCTTCGCCCCCTCCTCCTTCGTCCTCCGCTCTCCAGCGGAAGAGCTGCGTGCTCTCCAGCCGCACGTGCCTGCGTGTGCCCGCCCCTGCGCTCTGTTGGAGGGGGGGGGGCGCTGTGGTTTGCGGGGACGATGTGTCGGGTTTCATTCGGCACCGGCGCCGGGCGCCGGGTGTACGTCCGTGGTTCGGGAGCCTTGAGACCGGGGTCAATGCAAACGGGGGTCAGCCAGAGTGCCCGATCTTGCAGGATCCTGCAGGGCCAGGGTCGCACTGACCCGGGTTTGGGTGCAGGATCCTGCAGGATTTTGCAGGATCCTTCGCATTGACCCGGGCTTGGGTGCAGGATCTTGCAGGATCTTGCAGGATTCTGCAAGGCCTGACTGACCCTGGTCTGGATTTACCCGGGTCAGCAGATCCCCGAGTGGTCCCAGTGCGATTTTATTGTAGTGGCTTCCAGCCAGTGCCGCCGATCCGGGGTGCTACCGATTCTGCTTGCAACGGAGGACCTTCTATGTTTAAAACAAGAGCGCTCGCTCGAGACATCCTCATAATATAGAGATATTGAACTCGCTTGGGCAACCGTCGGATATTCGAAAGTGGCGATCTCGCGTGAACAGCCAAACTCATGGGATGTCCCCTCCCGCCTTCCGGGCCTGAATGGCGTCAGCCATGGCGTCAGCCCCGCCCCCCCCCGACTTCACCCTCCCGGGCCTGAATGGCGTCAGCCATGGCGTCAGGGCTCCTTCCCTCCCCTCCCTCCACATCCCCCTCCCGGGCCTGAAAAGCGTCAGGCATGACGTCAGCTTCCCCCCTCCCCCCTCATCCCGACTTCCTCCTCCCGGGCCTGAATGGCGTCAGCCATGGCGTTTCCCCCCCCCCCCCCCCCTCCTGCCTGCCATGGCGTTCCCCCTCCCCCCCCCCCACCCCTCCTCCGGGCCTGAATGGCGTCAGCCCCCCCGTCCTCCGGAGGGTCCTCCCGGGCCTGATGGGCGTCTGCCCCCCCCTCCCCCTCCCCTTCCGACAGAGCGGAAACTCCTCCCCCTCCCTCACGGGCCTGAATGGCGTCAGCCCCCCCCCCCTCCCCCGTCTCCTCCCTCCCGGCCCCGAGCCTGAATGGCATAAATCCCCCCTTCCCGAAAGCGAAGAACCCCCCCCCCTCCCTCCGGGCAGCCCCCCCCCCCCTCCCTCCTCCCTCCCCATGCGTTTTCCCCCCCCCCCGCCCTCCCGGGCCTGAATGCTGTCAACCCCCCCCTCCCTCCCCCTCCAGGCCTGATTGGCGTCAGTCCCCTCCCCCCCCCCCCCCCCCCCCCCACGTCGGCGAAGAAGCCAGCCCCCACCCCCCCCCCCCTCCCTCCCCAGGCCTGATGGATTCAGCCCCCTCGTCCCCTCCTCCTCCGGCCTGAATGGCGTCAGTCAGCCCCCAGTGAATTCCGTTGGAATTCGGCCCCCCCCTTCGAGGGCGTGTGCGTTCAGTGAATTCCGCGTTGGAATTCGCCCCCCCCCCCCCCCCCTCGCCCCTCTCCAGAGCTTGTGGGTTCAGTTTATCTCGTTGGTTGGAATTCCCCCCCCCCCCCTTCCTCCTCTCTCCTCCTCCCCCCACTCCAGAGCGAAAGCGCTCCCCCCCCCCTCTCCAGAGCTTGTGATTTCACTGAATTCCATTGGAATTCGTCCCCCCCCCCTCTCCAGAGCGAAGCTTGAGCGAGCTCAAGCCCACGCTCTCACAAACTCACACGCCGGATCGGCGGACTTTCTCTGCCACGCAGTGCGCGATCTTGGGCGCTTTCGTATCCGCCTTCTCCTCTCCCCTGTCCTCCTGATCGTCCCTCTGTCTCCCTTCTTTTCCGCGCTAGGGATGCCGTTTCACTTGGGGGAAACGACGATGACCTGCCGACTCCCCGCCTGTGCTTCAGAGGTCTAACATCGGTACATGGAGTCATCGATATCGAACAGAAGATATCCGTACTCCATCGCCGTCCTAGTCTGGCGTGATCCTGTTTAATCGGGTTTAAATCCCGTCCAATCTTGGGTCGTCCGTCTAGTTCGAACCAGCCCAGTAGCCCCTTGATCGGACTTGACAGCCCGTATTCGTTCCCACAAATACCCCCCCACAATTTGCCTCCCAAGGGGGGTGTGGGAGGGCTAACTCGAAGAACACAAGCTGGCGTAAACATGACCTTCCAGAGGTTCGCGCGGATTGCTTGGGTCGGTGACGGACGCCCCTGGCAAAGTTCCCGCTGGACCCCCGCTGGGATCGGCAACGGATCGTTTGGTCCACGTCTTCGTCCGGAGGGCACGCAACTTAACTTGTGGCCCTGGAGGCCGAATAAGAGTGGACGCCTGTTTCTGTTTGGACTCCATGTGCCGGGCTTTCCCGCCGTCGCCTCGCGAGGAGCCGAAGCGAACGGGAGAGAGCGGGGGGCCCGCCGCGGAGCAGCGCGGGGGCGGGTTGGGGCGGCTGGGCCTGGGACCTTCAGGCCCCGCCGAGGGGGAGCGAGCGGCCTGCGAGGCAAGACCGCGGCCACCCTCCCCCTGGGAGAACTCTCGAAGTCGAGCCGAGGTTCACAGTGGCAATCCTCAGTTGGCCCCAAGATCGCCCCAACGATCCCAAGAGGGCTCTCCAGGACTCCGAAGAGGCCCCCAGAAGGCCCCAAGGGGCCCCCGAGAAGCCCCTAGGAGGGCTTCTGGAGGTTCCCCAAAGGCCCCCAAAGAGACCACTAGACGTTCCTGACAGGCCTCAAATCGTCATCACATCAATCCTGAAAGGCACTGAAGCACCCCCTTCGCGTGGCTAGGCTAGTCAGGCTAGGGGGAGAAGTGTTGCGGCTTGGATGTATGGGGACCTGTAAATCTCACTTGCATGGGAAGAGAGTGTTGGTTTGGAAGAGCTGGCCCCCCCAAACGATGGTGCACCTTGTAGGAACCATAGTGCGCGGGAGCTTCGTGAGGAGAGGTTATTGGAAGGCGTCTGCTGGCGAAATCTTCGATGAACGCATTGCTCTTATCCGGGACGGTTTTGCAAGTTCGTTGCCTCAATGGGGCGGCGTCGTCGCATGGGGTCAGACCCAATCTGTGAGGGAGTGGCCCACGTGCCGATCGGGGCGCACACAGATCTCTGCAGCATTGCGGAAGCCTTCCGCAGCAGGAGCACATGGAGTGTTATGAATGGGAGCAATGGGGGGCGGCTTGATGAACGGAGGATGGGAATTTGGTTGGTTCGGCAACAGGCGCACCGACACGCGCGGTGCGGGGAGGATATCTCGATCGAGATGCAGAACGACACCATCGAGAATTGGTCTGCAGTGATTCGTGGGCCCAAGGCTGGACCGAGCCTCCACGAGTATGTAATCGATGTTCGCCGGCTCTCATGCTTTGTTGGATGCCCAGACGAGCGATATCCAGAAAATGTTTGCCACACGATCTTTGCGTACGTTCCTCGATCGATCGTTCATGCCCACCGTGATTCTCTTCTCTTGGGCATCAATGCCCCAGCCTGTTTGGCCTGCATGCCTCTCTCCCTCCCCGCTCCCTCTCCGCCGCGCCGTTCGGTGTCGGGATAGCCCTATTACGGCCAGCGGACTCCATCCTCTCAATTGTTGTTTTCCTTTGGTCTGCTCTTTTCGGACCGTCTTCCTCCCCTTGTCCGCCCTTCTACTGCCGGCCGGTGCCGCTTTCTCGGAGGAGAAACGGAGGGAGGAAGGGGAGGAGCGAGTCGGAGGAGGACCAGTCGAGATAGCGGCGGCTCCCCCGCCCAGCCCAAGTCTGTCCAAGGTCGCTCCCCAGACCACCCCAACCCATCTCGAAGGCCTCCATTTGCCCTCCACTTTTAGTGGGGGGGTCGGGGAACGTTGGAAAAACACATGGAACCCGTACCCTCCCCAACCCGAAATGGTGGCCTTCGGGCTGGGTTGGGGTGGTCTGCTTGGTAGTCAGTCGAAGGTTGCTCCCCCGGACCCCTCCCGGGCTCCATCCTGACCCGCTTCTCTCTCTCTCTCTCTGGAGGCAGACCCAGGCGCGGCGGCGAGGAGACTCCGGGAGGCCCCGCAGGGGGGGGAGCGCGCAAGGGATGGCCCCGCCAGTGTCTTGACGGGCCTTTCTCCCGCATTTTTGGGGGGGGCCCCAAATCCACGGATCGCTAATCCATGTTTGCGCGCCCCCGAGTCTTGTCAGGGCTTGCACTTCTCTCCTGGCTCTCCTATCGCCGTCTCTTGCCTCTCCTGTCGCCCTGCACCTCCACCCCGCCAAGACGCCCTTGGGCGGCGAAGTGTCCCCTCCGTGGTTTGCTGCCAGCCACTAGCTGCCTCGAGCATGGAGCTGCCCGCTCCCGGCGCTGTCTCTCGTTCGCTTACCCGGCTGGTCGGCGCGCCTGCCGCCTGCCGCCTGCCCAGGCGCCATCGACCTCGGTGGCTTCTGTTTCACTGCGCACTCTGGGAGCGTGTCTGCCCCATCGCACGCCCCGTTTTCAGAGGTTCTGCGTACTGAGCACGGGCGTCGTCATAGGCATCATGGCCATGATTGGCATCGTCATCCACGGTTCTCTGTTAGGAAAAAAACTTCTCTCCTGGCTAGCCGGCCCATCCTGCGAGGACTCGCCCTTCGAGGGGGGGAAGTTCGAGCTGCGCCTACAGTGCTCCGTCAACTATCCGATGTCGCCGCCTTCGGAGGGGAGGGCGAGGGAAAGGAGGGCGAGTAGGGGAGGAGGAGGAGGAGGAGGAGGAGGAGGAGGAGGAGGAGGAGGAGGAGGAGGAGGAGGAGGAGGAGGAGGAGGAGGAGGAGGAGGAGGAGAGGAGGGGAGGAGGAGGAAGGCGAGGGAGGGTGAGGGCGAGGGAAGGAGGAGGAGGAGGAGGAGGAGAGGAGGAGGAGGGAGGAGGAGGAGAGAGGAGGAGGAGGAGGAGGTGGAGGAGGAGGAGGAGGAGGAGGAGGAGGAGGAGAGGAGGAGGAGGGAGGAGGAGGAGGAGGAGGAGGAGGAGGAGGAGGAGGAGGAGGGGAGGAGGAGGAGGAGGAGGAGGAGGAGGAGGGAGGAGGAGGAGGAGAGGAGGAGGAGGAGGAGGAGGAGGAGGAGGAGGAGGAGGAGGAGGGAGGAGGAGGAGGAGGAGGAGGAGGGAGGAGGAGGAAGGAGGAGAGAGGAGGAGGAGGAGGAGGAGGAGGAGGAGGAGGAGGAGGAGGAGGGGAGGAGGGGGAGGGGAGGGGGAGGGGAGGAGGAGGAGGAGGAGGAGGAGGTAGGAGGAGGAGGAGGAGGAGGAGGAGGAGGAGGAGGAGGAGGAGGAGGAGGAGGAGGAGGAGGAGGAGGAGGAGGAGGAGGAAGAGGAGGAAGAGGAGGAGGAGGAGGAGGAGGGGATAGTCGCGGCTGTTAGTTACAGCACGGGTGGTTCCCTTCACCAGCCAATTTGGGGTTCTTTTCGATGAATGGGGATACCAACCTCGTGGCCTAAAACGGGGGATGGCGGATAACTATGATGATGAGGTGCTCAGTGCGGAGCACTTGGCGATGTTTCACCTCACCATCGCGTTCGCTGAGCCGAGCCTCCACCCCCTCCTCACCCCATGCCCGTTGGTGATCCTCACGAATCAGGGCCCTACGGGCTGGCATCCCAAAAGGAGGAACGAACTTGCCTTGGCAGTTGTCAGCACTTTTTGCATCTGTACCTCAGGTGCCGGCTCTTTCCCGCCGCCTCCACCGCCCCCAGTTGTCCCAGCCCCCCCTCCCCCATCCTGCCGGCCGGGAGATCCAACCCGCGTGCGGCCGAAGTGCGGTCGGCGGGCCACGGACTGTCCAACATCGCCCCGAGACTCCCCAGGCGGCTTGCAAGAGGCAACCGCTCCAGTTTTGAGGCGCGGCCGCTCTGCGGCGCTGCTGGTCGCCTGGCCGTCTGGGCCGCGCGCCTGGGGGAGGTGGAGGTGGACAGCGCCCCGCGGATCCAGGGACTTCGTGTTGTGCGTGCCCCGCGGGGTTGTCCCAGACCTTGGAGGTGCGCGGACCGAGCTTCGGGGCCGGCTCGTCGCCGCCGCTTGCCCCATTCCCCAGGCCTCCAAGACCTCGGAGGATCGAGGACCGAGCCTCGGAGCCTCGGTTCGTCGCCGCCTCTCCCCCTTGACCTAAGGAACCCCAAATAAGGAACGAGGCCCCTTGTTCCCATAAGTTACACCTCGATTTCCCAGGGAAGATCTCAGGAACACCTGAGGCAAACTGTAAAACAATCAAGGAACACCGAGCCCCTCCCCAACGAAAAGGGTTCTTTCTTCAGCGCCCCGACTGTACTCCTCGGAGGATCGAGGTGCGAGTTTCTGGGCCTTCGTGTCGCCGTTCAGATTGGGCGGCGGTCGCTTGGGGAGTTGGAATTCTTCTATCGACTTTGTTTGTTGCGGTCGGCGCCAAGCCAACGTTGTTGAAATCGGGATGCAACGCACTTGCCGCTATCACAGATAACATCGCCATGTTCAGCATGGCACCGCACCCCTTTATACCACGCCCTTTTGCGACCTCCGATTCCACTGCCCCCCAGGCGTCCCAGCCCTCGGACTACCGGGTGCCTAGACGGAGGATGCGAATTCAGAGATTTCGTGTCATCAAACATGCGGCTGCTGGGCCTTACGCTTACCACCACCCCTCTACTCCTCGACAGTACGGGTGTACCGGCCTATCCTTAGAGCGTGCTGGCCCATCCGTTGACGCGCCGAGTAGGTGCAGAGAGGCTTCTCTCTTCAAGGGGGATCCCCCTATTTTGCGAATGCAAACAGCCTACCGCCTTCCCACGCCCCTAGATCCGTGCTGACCCCCATCATAGCCTAAGACGGTGATGATGCGGAGGAAGAGGAAGTGTGTGGGAGGCGTGCTGGAGGTGCAGGTGGAGGAGCAGAAGGAGGAGGAGTCGAATGAGTGAGCGGATGATTGGGCCAGAGGGGTCGTGGGCGGCGAGAGGGAGAGCGGGATTGGGGAGTTGGCGGCGGCGGCGGCGGAGGAGGAGGAGGAGGAGGAGGACGAGAAGGAGTACGAGCAGGAGGAGGACGACGAAATGATGACCGCTTTGGGTTGTGGAGGGGTTCCGGTTTTCGGGCGCACTGTCGGATCTAGCCTGAATCGCTCCCTCGGAGCCGGCGGCCGGGGAGCCTCTTCGTGGCCGGGGTCTCTTTTGGCCAGAGAGGCCCCTTCGCTCCACATTTTTCGCTTCCCTCGTGGTCTGCAGATCCAGCAGGAGGAAGTGGAGGACACCTGAGGAAAGGAGGAGGATGAGGAGGCGAAGGGTTGGAGGAGGAGGGGGAGGAAAAGAGGAAGAGGAGGAGGAGGAGGAGGAGCAGGAGGAGGAGGAGGAGGAGGAGGAGGAGGAGGAGGAGGAGGAGGAGGAGAAGAAGTGATGATGAAGAGGAGGAGGAGGAGGAGGAGGAGGAGGAGGAGGACGAGGATGCCCCCCTCCTCTGTCCTTCCTCGGTCTGCCTTCCTTCTCTTTCTGTTCTTCTTCCTGATCCGAGTATAGGCTTTTGCTAGAGAGACAGAGTTTCAGAAATCCTTCTCTTCTTCTTTCTTTGGCTCATCCTCCTCTTCTTCTTCGTCCTCCTCCCCTCTTCGGGGCGAAGTGCATACATCATGCTGATGTTTGCTCGACTGTGCATAATGCCACAGCGGTATATGGTTCAGTGTTGCTCCAGGCATTCCGAATACCCCCACCAGCCCATCCAGAAACGGTGCTCAGGCGACTTACCCTGATCAGGGATGTGGAGGAGCATGCAGTTGAATAAAGGTATGGGGAAGCCGTCATACCCCAAGAGGGGGAGGATGGAGGAGGAATCGGAGGAGAGAGGAGGAGGCGGAGGAGTAGCAGGAGGCGGAGGAGGAGGAGGAGGAGGAGGAGGAGGAGGAGGAGGAGGAGGAGGAGGAGGAGGATAAGGACAAACTCAGTGCGCTCGCGTCATATCTGACGTCTTACCCCTTCCTCCCATCCCTGACCATGGCGTAGATCTCCTCTCTATTCGCACAGTCGGATGTCGCAGCATGGCATAGCATTGCATGGCATAGCATGGTGTTGAAGATCAACGCGTAACGTGGCATAGCATGGCGTGGCGACGCCCCAAAGTGGGGGGGCCTTTGCGGCCCAAAAAATCAACGAATCGACACCGAATGTGTAATCACTTCCGATGGTTTTCTCGGGGTGCCATTTTCCAGATTTTGGGGCCTAATTGGAAGGTCCGAAAACCATGCCGTGGCATGGCATTGGAAATCATGTCGCCAGCGCTGCAGCGGGAGCACGATTCGGAACGAGCAGAAGCGCGAAAATTAGGCCAACGCTGCAGCGGGAGCACGATTTGGAACGAGCGGAATCGCGGAAATGAGGCCATCGCTGCAGCGGGAGCACAATGCGGAACGAGCGGAAGCCCGAAAATGAGGCCAGCGACTCAGCGGGAGCAGCATTTTGAAAAACATCCCCACCGAAAACCCAGTTCCCAAACAATACGCGGAGGGGGGCCGAGTATCTTCTGGACGTCATCAGGGGAGAGAAGAGAGTAGTAGAAGGAGGAGGGCGAGCAGAAAGGCCAGAGGCCTCTTGGATGCCTTTCGGAGGCTCTCCGGATGTCTCTTGTGAGCATCCTCTTGGAGTCCTCTTGGGGCGTCTTGGGGGCGTCTAGCGGCCCCGAGGGCCTCTTGGGGCGTCCTGTGTGCCTCGGGGGAGCTTCTTGGGACCTCTTGAGGGTCTCATGGAGGCCTGATGGGGGCTTCTTGGAGGCCTTGGGGCCTCCTGGGCGCTTCTTGGGGCCCTTTCAGGGCGCTCTTGGGGGTCTCAGGGGCCGTCCTGGGCGCCGCCCCTCTGGGGCCCTGAACATCTACTCTTGGATCCTTCTTGGAACTCTTGGAGCTCCCTCCCTCACATCGCTCGTGGGCGCTCTGGGGGCTGTCTTGGGACCATGTTGGTGCCCTCTTGGGCTCTTCTTGGGGTTCTTTCGGGCCTTCTCGGTGCCGTCAGACCCGCGTTCTTCACTGAATGACTCTGTGTTCGGGCTTCAGAACCACCTGGGCATCCTGGGGCGCCCAGGCCGTGTAAGTTCTGCAAAATAAGCGTGTCGTTCGAGCCGTTATTTATCGACGATCCGAGATCGGGGGCTCATTGTCCTCGAGCGGGCACCCGCGAAACGCATCTTCTCGACGGACAGTCGAGCGGAAATTCGCCGGCCCATTTCAATCGAGGCACCAGGGGACAGGTTTACTTCCCGCTGGGATGAGATCAACCCCTATGCGGTCCCACGAGGAACGCTGTCAGCACGTATCGCAGGAACAGGTGTGACTGACAGCGGCCCAGCCCTCTTTGCCCCCACCTGCGGGGCGGGGACACGATGGGGGCGGCGTGGCACGGGAGCCCGGACGGGCTCCGCACTCTGTGTTGAGTTTGCTCTATTTTGATGTTACCGCGCGCGCCACTGAGCTATGGCGGAGAAGGCGGCAGTGGAGGTTGCCCGCAGGGTTGGTCTGCGCGTAGCAAGCAATATCAGGTCCTGGTAAACATCTGTGCAAAGTGGTCGCGGGGCGCCCGCGCATGCTCCAGATTCGGAGGCGAAGTGTATTGTGCATAGTTTTTTGGCAGGGATGGTGGGGGGGCTGTCCTGTGTCTGGGTTGGCTGCCGGTTGGGTGGGGGAGGGGGTGTTTGTGACGTAACAGGGAACAGTGATAAATCTTTCCCCGAAGGGAAACGGAACAGAAAAGGAACAACGGAAGAGGAAATATTCTAGACCACCTCCGCCCAGATGGCTGGCGGGATTCTTTCACGTCATCCTATCACGGTGCGTCCCAGGCTGCAGGTAGTAGGAAACCCGGGGGTTACGAACCCATGGAAGCCCCCATCCCTGCAATCTGGGCGTACGTCAAAAGATCTGGTGGCTGGACCTTTGTGCAAAAGCATGTGGACCATGTCTGGTGGTTGGTGCGGTTGCTTGCGTGCGGCAGTCAGTCTTTCCGATATTCGGAGTCGAGCTGTGGCGCATCTGTTTGACACTCGGCGCACGCGCGGCGTGGGCGTCCTCACCTGAAGAAGCTATGCGAAGCACGTACCGTTTTTACAGTTATTTCTCAGCATCTGTTTTGTTTGGGTTCCTCAGCGTGCAGAGGTACGTACTTCTGCCTGGTCCTCATCAGTACTCTGTGAATGCGTGAGGCGTGAATGGGCCATCTTTGTCCAGGTTCTTAGCCAGATTTTCGCCACCTCCTTTATTTTCCTCGTGGACTTGGAGAAACTGAGGGTAACTGTCGATATTCATGTGATGTGGCTTGGCAGCCAGGCATTATCATTCCCACTGTCGTTTTTATTCTCAATGTCATTCTCATTCCTCCTCATCCTTCCCTCTCCCCCTCTTCCCTCCTCCTCCCTCCTTCGCCTCCTATCTGTTCGACGGAACCCCCGCCCCGCTCGCAGCCTCCACCCGCTCACCGAGCCTTACTTTCTCTTCGCTCGTTCGGCCCGCCAGGAGCCCAGCGCCTGGGACGCTGGCGCGGGCGTCGGGCGCGCCCGCCAGGCCCGCGGCAGCGCGGCTCTCCTCGCTGAGGGCGGTGCTGTGCAATCCCATGTCGCTCGTCGGGCCGCAGCGCATCATGGATAGATGGCAGACTCTTCGAGCGGACATTGTCGTATTGCCAGGGCCTCGACTGAGGGCAAGTTCGGGGACACCAGTCAGTATCATGTCTCTGGGGAAGAGGGGCCATGGCGCTCCGCGCGGGAAGGGGCAGGGACCCCTGCGCCAACAAACGCGCGGGGTGCACCACCATGTTCGGAGGCTTATTCAGAACCAAACGTCTTCGAGCGGTGACTACCCCGCTTGCGACATTGCAGGGGCGGGGTTCGCGATCAGACTGAGAGACCAGAGCGTGGGCTTCACTATGATCACTACTTACATGCCGCCGCTGAGCGACGAGCCCGCTAAGAAACGGAGGGCCTTGGAGAAGGGCTCCAATCAGTTTCTCCAGTGGGCCATTAAGGAGCTCGGGGCTGTTCCGACGCGTTCGAATCCGATCCTTTGGGTGGACGTCAATGCGCCTATGGGTCGTGGGCGTGGGCTTCCGACGGTGGCCCCTAACATCGCGGTGCGACTGGTGGGGGGAGGAGCGGTTCCTTGTGGGCCCACTTAACGCGGGGGGACATAAAATCGTGGGGAGTATGATTCAGCATGAGATCTTGGGGCCAGCGGAGATGGACGACGCAGCGACGGCAGATAGATTCGGGGGCCCGACGTGTTATGACAATAGAGCCAGCAGCAGCACGATTGACCACATCATCGTACTTATTGTGGTTCGAGAGCAGATCATCTCATGTCGCGTCCTTTGGCCGCGAGCTCGCCGCTTGCAGTTGATTCCGGGTCGAACGCCGCGAAATCATGTGCCATTGCTTCTACGACTTACAGTGTGTCGCAGATGCGAGAGCCGAGCGGCGTCGCGCCCGCGGCGGGATCGGGGCAAGCTTGCCGCGGCTGTGCAGCGCGGCCAAGGCAGAGAACCGTTCCTGGAGGATCTCGAACAGGTGATGCAGCGGCTATGCCTCAGATCTCGCCCCTGGTCCAGCTGGGCCATGGCGATGCGGCGTGGAGGCCCGGGGCTGGTCGCCCTCGGACAGCGTCGACTCGAGCTAGTGCGACGCCGTCGGGAATTTGGCGAGGGATTGCATTTATTTGGTTGTTCAAGCTCCATGAAAGGGGCGGCCCTTTCTTGCGTGGATACGAGCAAGCAGGATTCATCGTCATTCCAGATTTTTCCCAGAGCTACGAGGAGCGAAGAGACGTCGTCAAGTTCGAACCCGACAGGTGCTGCGACCCGCGGGGCATCGCGTTGTGCGAGAGACGTGGGTCCAGAATAATGCGGCCCCCAGCTTCTTGGGGCCATTAGGCCATTGAGGGGTATTTCGCCAGTGCCGATTGCGCCCGAGCAGGGGGGCATTGGGCTGCGGGAGCTCGAGGAGGTCGAGGTTCGACTTCGGCGTGAAACCCGAGAGCGCTGGCCCCGCACTCGACGCAGGCTTGGGAGGGAGAGAGAGAGAGAGAGAGAGAGAGAGAGAGAGAGAGAGAGAGAGAGAGAGAGAGAGAGAGAGAGAGAGAGAGAGAGAGAGAGAGAGAGAGAGAGAGAGAGAGGAGAGAGAGAGAGAGAGAGAGAGAGAGAGAGAGAGGTCGGGCGTCGCTCGTCGACGCAGCAGAAGAACATCAACTACTCTTCGTTCCGGCAGCAAAGCAGGGCGGACCGAGGAGACGGCGGTAGAACTTGCCGCGTACATGCGAGACAAAGGAGGAGTGGGAGAAGCAGCTCGGCCTCTCTGCCGCGGGGGGAGGCATGGAAAGCATCGCCGCTTGATGTGCACCGCGTGCTGTCTTTTCTCGCCCAGCCGCCAGCGTTGCCAGGAGTTGAGGAACAGCAGCGACATTCGTTTCTCGGACGAAGAGATTTCCAGATGACTCTTCGCCAGCTGCGCAGGAACCAGAAGCGACGGGCGGCGCCGCCATGGAGTTTCCCATTGGAGTTGCGCCCGATGGCCGCCGACCCGAAGTATCTCTCCGTGGGGCCAGAGGAGCACTTAGGCCTTGGCTGCGCCCCGATCAGTGAGACTAGCATGACAATGTCGAAACATATTTTGGAATATATGCAAGTCGCATGTCGTATGATCGGTCGCGCGCCAATATGGGGGGACCTCGCCTGGGCCATGCCCTTCGATGAATTTAACGAAACAGCTGGAACACTTTCGAACGCATGGATCAACGTGGTGCGCCCGCATTGGAACGTTTGTTATAGAGGGCGGCTGACAGAACAAACAAAAAATGCGCGCACAGGGAGTTCGGTTGCCAGCTGAGTTTCACGAATGTTTACCCCGTCGTCGTCGTGCGGATTCGATTGCTCTATGCGTGGGATTCAGGTGCCGCGAAACGCGCGTGCCGCACTTGCGCGACCTGCGCGACGTGGCGAATGCCTTTGCATCTACCGCAGCGCGAGCACGTAGACATGCGATTAACCAATTATCTTGCCAAGCTGACGCGCAGCTCATGCACGCGCGCCCGGAGACATCTGGAGTGATCATGATTTTCGAGGACGCTGGGGGGGCGCCCTGGAGGGACCCAGAGAAGGTGCCAATTGTCGGCCCGACACCGTCGTGGGGGTTTGATGGGTTCTAGCGAGGAGCCAGTCGTCTTTGCGAAGGCAATGGGGCAGCCGATGCGCCAGTGGATCGACAAACGTTCGACGGCTTCGGAGCTCGCGCATCTTGGGTGTGGTATTTTCGGGGCTGCGTGTTGCGGGGCGACGACGGTTTACGCCGACGACATATTCGATGATATGCCGATAGCCGACGCGACCCCCGACGCGATCGAGACGACCCTGGATGCGAGCGATGCGATCTTGGGCCAGGACCTGGAGGAGGTGGGTCTGGTCCAAAATTATGGCAACGCGAAGCGGCCCCGAGCCTCAGAAGCCATCGAGGGAACGAGAGCTTCCCGCAGGAATTCGTCGGTGGCAAAGTTATCCCTCGTGCCCGGTATCTCGGTTGCCGCTGCGCCTGGGACCTGTCTAGCATGGGGGAGTTCAGGTACCGCGGCGCCGCGGTCCACGCCGGGTGGGGGAATGCGGGGAACTCTGCGTGAGTAGGAGTTCCAGGGGCAGCGAAGCTATGGCCATCAGGGGCCACGTGGCGGAGGCAGCGTTATTAGCCGACGAACCTTCTGTTTCTCGATCGCCCAAACGCACCAATTGGACATCCTGATCCATGCATATCTTCGGGTGCTGGAGCGAGGGGGGCGACGGATGGGGGGGGGCATCCGCGTGCATTGCCCAGTGCAGTGTTGCGTCGAGAGTGGCGCCTGATGCCGATTCGCCTCGAGCAGGCGGAAAGGAGATTTGGATGGATGCAACAGATGGCCAAGGGCACTGTCGCGCACCGTCAGATCATAGCAGCGGCATGGGGTGCGCTACAGAGTGGGCCCGAGAGCTTGGACGCCGATGGCAAGCTCGCGAAGTCTGCGCCGCCGATCGCCCAGCATATTGAAAATGATGTCTGGACCTTCGCGCGCGTAAGCGGAGCGGAGGACTTCCTCGAGGAATGGGGGCGTCTGGGGCACTCTTGGAAGGCATTGCTCCCGGGGGGGGGGGGCGTTAGAGCTATGTTTCTGAAGGTTGACCCTAAGTTATTGCGTGCTGCTGTTTTACATGATGGGACGGAGCTGTTCCCATCAAGGCTTCGAGGGCCCGCTGAGGCTCTTCGGAAAGACGGCGGGCCCCCAGTGGGACCTGGTTGGCACGCGTGCGCCCTCAAGGACGAGCGCGACAATTCATGCTCGCAGGTATTCGATATTCGTAGTGCTCCATTCGCCCAGCAGTCTCGGCCGAAGGGGGGCGAGCGCGGAAAGTTGAACCCGTTTTTTTCGTTCGCGATTTCCCACGTGTGCCCATTGCGCAGAGGTTGTTTCTCGACTCGGGATAGCGCCGGACAACATGTTCGAACCGCTTGGCCAAATTGTCGGTGTCGCCGCAATCGCGCGGCCTTCGCATTGGGCCCAGCGGCGCCCAATTCGTGCGCATGTCCGATGCGCGGGGAGGGGCGTGGCGCGTTGCGCGATTTCCTGGGCCATGCCGTCGAACAGCACCTGCCCCCTCCCACCCATTGCCATCCTGCCCCGAGCGCCGCGAGTTCGGCCGAGAGCTGCTGGACCTGCCGCCCCAGCCGCTGCGAGCCTTGTCCCTGGTCCTCAGCGGCGAGTCCGCGAAGGCAGAGAACGAGAGAGTTCAGCGCCGCCGAGTGGCAGACGGCGAGCAGCCGAAGGTGGTCAAGGCGGCAGCAGGCCACAACGCCGCCAACGGGTTGCTCATGGTGCTCACGATGGAGATGGGCATGCAGCTGGCGCAGTCGCGCCGCGCGGTGGAGGGCACCCTGTTCGACGTGACCATCGCGCCGCGCGACGTCCCAGAAATTATTCGCATGGCCGAGCAAGGCGTCGAGCACGCCGAGCAGGTGCATGCCAAGGGCAAAGGGCGCAATCTAGGTGCGCCCCACCTGCGCGTTTTCGGGGGCCAGATGGAGGCGCCGCTGAATCGGCCGGAGAGTATCGGCAATGCGAACTTCGAGAAGTTGAGAGAGAGAGCTCAAGGCCAGGCTCAGCACCCTGAGCTACGAGGAGCGCATGGACATCATCAAGTTCACGAAGCTCGACAGGTGCTGCGCTGCGACTAGCAGAAGAGGCGCATCACGTTGTGCCTGGGAGAGGGGCGCAAGGATATCATGTCGGCGCTGACCCAGCTGGGATGCGAACAGAAGTCGGGGGGGGGAGCGATGCGCATGGCGAGGGAGATGCAGGAGTGGCTCGAGGTCTTTCTTTCGTAGATATGAGCAGCACTTCATCTTTATTCACAAAGATAGCGGGGCAGGAGTGTGCAGTTCCAGAATCTATGGGTGATTCACAACGTTTAGCTTCTTCGTCTTCTTCTTCTTTTCAGAGAGTTTCGGACCGCCGAGTGGCGGGCATATCTTTTGAGGTGCATGCTGTGCCTTCCAGTGTACATCAGCCGACAAGCGCATGGCGAGAGCGATTGAGTGCATCCATCTCATCACGATCGATGCCACCGCCAATAAACTCATCGAGCACAGCGAGGATCCAGAGGCCCCGGGCATCACGTTGTGTGAGCGACGTGGTTCCACGTAGCGGCGGCCCCGATTTTTTGGAACCATGAGGCCCTTGCGGAGTACTTCGCCGTGTTCTTCGACTGCGCCCACGGGGCCTCGGAGGTTGTCTTCGGTGTCTCAGAGGCCCTTGAGGAGTATTCCGCCCAGTGCTTCGATTGCTACGAGTGGCCCCCAGAGGTTGTCTTCGGGAGCTCAGAGGCCCTTGGGGAGTATTTCCACGCCCCCTTCGATCGCCCCGCCGAGGTCCAGTAGTTATCTCGGTCCAGTGGAGATAGGGGCGGACGTGAGAGAGGTTGCTGAGAGGTATGTAAAGCGTAGAGGAGGAGAGGCCCCTAGGGGATCCAGAGACTTTGTGCGTTTCTTGAAGGACCAGGGGATTCCCATGTTTTCGGTTCGGTGGGAGGCTCTTGCGAGCAGTAGGCACGTTCAAGAGATGTTTCGCCGAATGGGGTGAGTTTTTGTTTCCCCCTCGGGCCAGGGCTCGGGTAACTCGTGCCCGCGTCTAGTGCTTCGGGCAGTGGACCAGAGTGCGGTCTAGCCTTGGGGCCAGCGTCCCAGGTGTTTCGGATCCCATCTTAAGGATAGTCTCTGGGCCTTTCCGATCTGTCGTAGGTGGGCGAACCAGGCCCACACGGAATGTTTGTTATTCTTCTTCCTCCGCCTCCTCCCTCCGCCCCCTCCTCCTCCTCCTCCTCCTCCTCCTTTTTAACGTTGAGCATGTGTTGGCTCGCTAGAGCCGTCGCGTGGCAGCGATTAGAGAAAACATGTTCGGATCGCAGCGATCCATGGAACGAAGATCAGGCCATATGGGTATGGCAAGGACGAGTCCCCCACCCAAGACCCCTCCCAACTACCCGACCCTCCCACATGGCATGTGTGGCCCCTGTCGAAAGCCTGCAGTGCACAGGGCATCGGTCCTTATGCCCTGAATTCGATAAAGGGGCCAATATACCGATGCCCGTCGAGCTGGATTAAAGTGATGCTGAGGCCGAAGGCTCCTTCTCCTTCACCTTTTCGCTTATCCAGCCACCAACTCCTCAACGGTGTGCCAGGTGCGCGACTAGTGCCCCCACCTTGGGGTTGAGTCAAAAGAACGGTGGTCGGGCCGATTGAAAGATGCCCTGCGGTTTGCATGCTGAGAGGCAAGTACAGAAGAGGGGCTGATTGAAATATGCCCTGTGTAGAATGAGTGTTCGTCGTCATCTCACCCCCACACACCTCCTCACCAACCCCAATCTATACCCCCCCCATCCAACAAACCGACCCTCCCAAATGCCATGTGTGGCCCCAAACGAAGGCCTGCACAAGGCCTAAGTTCTTATGCCCTGAACTCGATACGGGCCAATGTACCGATGCCCGTCGATTTGGATTAGAGTGATGCTGAGGCCGAAGATTCCTTCTCCTCCTCCTCCTCGTCCACCTCCACACCTATCCAGCCATCAACTCTTCCTCCACGGTGCGCCAGGCGCGCGATTATTGCCCCCGCCAGAGGATAGAGCAACAAGAGCGGTGATCGGGTCGATTGAAAGGTACCCTGCGGTTTACCTGCTGAGAAAGGCCAGTTCTGAAGCGGGGCTGTTTGAAATATGTCCTGTGCAGAATGAGTGTTCGTCGTCGTCGCGCCCCCGCGCCACCTCCTCTCCAATCCTACCGTGAAAGCTGACCTCCACCTCCTCCACACCGTTTTCCTAAACAGTGGCGAAGATGTGCGCTTATATACTGACAGTGTGCTGCTGAGCTAGCAGTTCTGATGCAGACGATGCGGTGGCCTAGTGCGCAGCTAGTGGCGACATAAGGGTAGTGCCGAGAGCAACTCCTCCAAGCCTCCGCCTCCGTTTCAGCCGCCTCCAAGATTTTACCAGCCCTGATGCGCCAAATGCACGCCGGTGCAGCGCCGCAGCCCTGACGCGCCAAATGCGCGCCGGCATAATGCGAACAAATCACGCATGCGATAACAAAGATGCAAAGATGCGATGGAAGGTAACAATGATAGCATCCATGCAAAGTGAAATCTTATGTAATGCTATATGGACGCATCGTTTACAATACCTATTCAATCGAAAACACAGTGGCGCATGGCTGCATGTACAGTGGCGGCATCAACGTGTAAGCCTTGGACCACCAATTTGCTTTCTGATAACATTTTTTATGAAGCAATTGTTTGACTGGTTTTCCACCTTGCTTGATGTTGTTAACGGTAATCTGAACTTTGGCATCTAGTTTTTTCCTGTCTTGGTGCTGCAACTGATGGATGTGATAAATTTGTGCCGAATGACTCTTTCGAGAGTGAAAGTTTGTTTGAACGTTGGCCAGTTCAATCTGCTCCAGTATGATGCACAAGGTTGAGTTGTTCCGATGGGTTTGCCTTATGATCTGCATGTCTGATTCTGCTGCGTGTATCCTAGCAGTAACCAGCAATGCTGTTCGAGGGCATCAATCCATACGTGAAAAGTGAACTGCCTCCGTTGATTGCTGCACATGTCAGAAGACGGGTCGAGTAACGGTGGTGCCGATGTTGCAACAATCGTGTACAAAGCATCATGAGAAGGCATGTCTCCATTATTGCCCATATGCGGACTATTTTGACTTACAATGCTGTCAACGTTGTCTGCTGCTCCTGAGTTGTCAACGGAGTTACTTCCTGACTCCGCTGCCTCTTGACTGTCAACGATGCCAGCTGTTCCGGAGTTATAGTTTGCTGCACTTGAAAGGTGATCAATCGGCGTTTCTCGCGGATTAATAGGAACGCTTGGTACGATCGGTGGAAGTATAGGCCGCGGCTGCAATTCACGGGGTGTAAATTTTGGTGCGTCCTTGTTCAATACAACATTTTTGATCGAATCATTCGCCCGAGTGTTCCCGACCGTGGAACTTCCTTATGACTACCCTTCTCGCAGCACCACCAGTCTTGTCGGTAGGGTGGGCCGTGCGTTTCGCTTGAGACTTCTTCACGGCTCGTGAGTGTGGAGCCTGATGTTTCCAATAGCTGTGCGGGTGGAGGGCGGTTGTTTTCGACATGGGACTCTAGCGTCGGCGCCGTGCACAATCGTCGTAAGCGTTTCCAACAGCTACACGGATGGAGGGCAGTGGGGATGTATCAACATATGGTTCTCGCCTTAGCCTTGCGCGCCCTTGTCTCGATTGTTCCAGGCAGCGAAGGAGGGAGGGCGGCTCCTGATCAGTCTTGGTCAATCGTTTGGGACCTCCAACAGCTCTGCATATTTGCGCAGCAGCTGCATGGGTGGAGGGCGGACCATGTTCGGAACGGAGTTCTCGCTGGAGACTTCCTCCGCAAGTGTATTCAATGCTAGGAGTGTAATCAGGCACAGCATCTGCACCGCCCGGGGGCGTTGTCTTTTTATTGCAGTGCTCTTGCTTTGACACTTCTTTGAACTGTAATGCCCTACGCCTTCGAATGACTTCTAGCTCCAACGATGCAGGGTCGTTCAATTTCTAAACGAGCTCGCCCCTGAATGGCAGTCCCACTGGGCGCTCGTTTTTCAAGGCAGCGCGCCCCGTACTGAAACATCACGCTTGTGGGGAGTTCTGAAGGCTGAACTTGGGACGGCAGGGTGTATTGCAGCATCGTGGGTGCATGCTAGGTTTACACTGGTCCTCCTCCTTTTCATCTCTTCCCCTCCTCCCCATCATCCTAATCACATCCCTCCTCCCTCCTCACTTTCTGCAAGCATGTGTAGCGGGGAGTGGTGGGCGCGGCTCAGGAACCCATGGTGGCCCATCCAGTGGTGTTTATGCCCCCTTGCAGGGGGATCGAGGCAGTGGATGTCAACATCTTCCTCCTCTTCATCTTCCTCTTCCCCCCCCCTCTTCGTCCTCCTTTCCCACTCCTCACCTCGCAACTTGGATGTAGCTTGATATTTGCCATACGAGAGTCTAGAACACAAAAGTGCAGACGGATCTGTTGTCGCTATTTGTTGACATGCAGGCGTCCGATCTTGGGGGCCTCGTGGGCCGTCTTGGGGCTATCTTGGGGGCCTCTCGGGCCGTCTTGGAGCGCCGGAAGGAAACGTGATCGACCCACGAACCAGGAAATGAATGTAGAAATGTCAAGCATGGCAACTTTTCAAAGACACCAGATTGGGCGACGGGCAAATGCAATGCTGAGTGTATCGATCTTGATTTACCGTGCCGATGGCTGTGCTGTGCTGCGCCATGCTGAATTGCGATGTGCCATGCCGCGATTGTGCTCTATAGCGTTGTGGATCGAGTCCTCCTTTGCATCCGAGTCCTGACCGGAATGATCTGGATCTTAAGCTCGAGCTGCCTGAGCACACGGTAGCTGCCCCAGAGCTAGT
This sequence comes from Prorocentrum cordatum, assembly GCA_963575745.1. Lineage (NCBI taxonomy): Eukaryota > Dinophyceae > Prorocentrales > Prorocentraceae > Prorocentrum > Prorocentrum cordatum. The sequence continues at coordinate 277,590 of CAUYUJ010015989.1, forward strand.
TGACAGGGGGACATGCCAGGAGGTCGCGCCGCGGAACGTCCCACGGGAGGCGCCAGGCGACGTGCCAGGGGACGTGCCATGGGGACGCACCGCGGGACGTGCCAAGGAGACGCGCTATGGAACGTGCCAATGGACGTGCCACGGACGTGCCAGGGGACGTGCCAGGGGACGCGCCGCCCAACGTGCCAGGGGGACGCACCCCAGGACGTGCCAAGGGGACGCGCTACGGAACGTGTTGGGGACAAGCGTTTCGCTCGAAATATCTTGCCCGAATCCTCTTGCGAGACATCCGCCTGGGCGTCCTGGACAAGTGAAAGCGTTTCGCTCAACACATCCTCAACACATCCTCATGCTAGACATCCGCCTGGGCAAACTGGACACGTGAAAGCAAGTGGTTCGCTCGAGACATCCTCAACACATCTTCATGTTAGACGTCCGCCTGGGTGACCTGGGTACGTGAAAACACGCGTTTCGATCGAGACGTTCTCAACACCTCCTCATGCTAGACATTCGCCTGGGCGACCCGGACACGTGAAAGCAAACGTCTCGCACGCGCCGCGCGACGTGCCAGGGGGACTCGCCACGGGACGCGCCACGGAACGTGCCAGGGGACGTGCCAGGTTGCAATGCAGAGTGTATCGATTTTGATGCACCGTGCCGAGCGCTGTGCTGTGCCTGGGCGACCTGGACACATGGAAACAAGCGTTTCGCTCAAGACATTCTCAACACATCCTCATGCTAGACATCCGCCTGGGCAACCTGGACACGTGCAAACAAGCGTCTCGATCGAGACTTCCTCAACACATCTTCATGCTAGACATCCGCCTGGGCAACGTGGACGCGTGAAAACAAGCATCTCGCTCGAGACGCCCTCAACAAATCCTGATTCTAGACTAGACATCTGCCTGGGCAACCTGGACGCGTGAAACCAAGCGTCTCGCTCGAGATATCCTCAAGAACTGGGCACGTGAAAACAAGCATTTCACTTGAGAGATCCTCTGAATTCTGGCCCCCAGGAGAGGACAACATATAACACAAAACAAGCGTTTCGCTCGAGACATCCTCAACAATGTCTGCAACACAAGCGTTTCGCTCGGGACATCCTCAAATCTGAATTCGCTGGCCCACCTCGACCTCGTTATCTATCGCAGATTAAATTCGCTGGCCCACCTCAAGTCGAGGCTGGGGGGAAACCAACTATAAGAGAAATCAGGGCCCGTGCCCTTTCCGGGAAACATGATCGACCCACGAACCCGGAAAGGAATATTGAAATGCAACGCATGGCAACGTTTTCAAAGATACCCGATTGGGTGACGGGCAAATGCAATGTTGAGTGTATCGATCTTGATGTACCCTGCCGAGGGCTGTGCTGTGCTGCACCGTGCTGAATTGCGATATGCCATGCCGCGATTGTGCTCTATAGTGTTGTGGATCGAGTCCTCCTTTGCATCCGAGTCCTGACCGGAATGATCTGGATCTTAAGCTCGAGTTGCCTGAATACATAGTAGCTGCCCCAGAGCTAATTGACAGGGGGACATGCCAGGAGGACGCGCCGCGAAACGTCCCAAGGGACGCGCCAGGCGACGTGCCAGGGGACGCGTTACGGGGTCGCACCGCGGGACGTGCCAAGGGGACGCGCTACGGAACGTGCTGGGGACAAGCGTTTCGCTCGAGGCATCCTGTCAAAATCCTCATGCTAGACATCCGCCTGAGCGACCTGGACACGTGAAAACAAGCGTTTCGCTCAACACATCCTCAACACATTCTCATGCTAGACATCCGCCTGGGCGAAGTGGACAAGTGAAAGCAAGTGGTTCGCTCGAGACATCATCAACACATCTTCATGTGAGACGTCCGCCTGGGTGACCTGGGCACGTGAAAACAAGCGTTTCGCTCGAGAAGTTTTCAACACCTCCTCATTCTAGACATCCGCCTGGGCGACCTGTACACGTGAAAGCAAACGTCTCGCTCGAGACATCCTCCACACATCTTCATGTTAGACATCCGCCTGGGCGACCTGGACACGTGAAAGAAAGCGTATCTCTCGAGACATTCTCAACACATCCTCATGTTAGGCGTCTGCCTGGGCAACCTGGACACGTGCAAACAAGCGTCTCGATCGAGACTTCCTCAACACATCCTCATGCTAGATATCCGCCTGGGCGACGAGGACGCGTGAAACCAAGCGTCTCGCTCGAGACGTCCTCAACAAATCCTGGCGATAGACCTCTGCCTGAGCAACCTGGACACGTGAAACCAAGCGTCTCGCTCGAGACATCCTCAAGACCTGGGCACGTGAAAACAAGCATTTCACTTGAAAGATCCTCTGAATTCTGGTTCCCAAGAGAGGACAATCTATAACATCAATTAAGCGTTTCGCTCGAGACATACTCAACAAATTATGAAACACATGCGTTTCGCTCGAGGCATCCTGAAAATTAATTTCGCCGGCCTCCTTCAAACTCGTCATTTATCGCAAAATAATTCCGCCGGCCTCCTTCAAGTCGATTCCGGGGGTAAACCTCTAAAAGAGAACTTTGGGCCTTCGCTGTTTCAGGGATACAAGAGCGAGAGAGAGAGAGAGGACAGCGATGTCCTACAATATATGCGCCGCAATCTAGAAGGTGCAATCAAGGTGGTGCAGTCTAGGTGGTGCAATCTTTGTAGTGCAGTCTATGCTGTGCAAACAATGCCACGCAATGCAAAGCAAAGCAAAGCATGGCAATTCAACGCAAAACAATGCAAATAAATGCAGAGCGCTGCAACGCAATTCAATACGATTGCCATGTTTTGCAACGCACGGCAAAGCAATGCAAAGCAATGCAGAGCAATGCAAAGCAATGCAAAGCAGTGCAACACAATACGAAGCAATGCAGAACAACCCAAAACTTTGCAAATCAATGCAGTGCATTGCAATGCAACGCATCGCAACCGAAAAACATGTGAAGCAGTGCAAATCAAAGCAAAGCAATGCGACGCAATGTAAAGTAACGCAATGCGATGCAACACATTTAAAGCAATGCAGGACAATGCAGAACAATGCAGGACAATGCAGAGCAATGCAGCAAGGCGAAGCAATGCAAAGTAATGTGCGAGCGAGCCTCGCACAATCAATGCCGTGACCAAGGACGGCGATGACGGGCTGCTGCAAGCCCACCGGACCGACAGCCAGACCCAGTTCCTTGGAAGAGAAGCAAGAACCCTTGAGTGCACACACTGGTCGGGGAACATGAACCAAAACTCAGCGACAGGAGGGGGGTATTCAGGCGTGGTTCGTTACGAAGGTATTCCACCCGAACGTGAGCTACCCCGCGGGCGAGATATGCCTGGACATCCTCAAGAGCCAGTGGAGCCCCGCGTGGACGCTCCAGTACGTGTGCAGAGCTGTGGAGGGGACCTTTTCTCGCTGCAGAGCTTCGCCGGGCCTGGCCGAGAGCGCGGGAGTAGCCAGAGAGTGCAGGTGTCAGCCACATCCTCCTCTCCCCATTCTTCTTCTCCCCCGTGCTCCTCCTTCCCCTACTGTTCCCTCCCTCCTCGTGCAAACGCACGCCTCGTCCTCGATCCTCCTCCTGCTCCGCCCCCTCCCTTCTCTTCTCCCTTCCTCAACCCCTCCCCGACCCCTCCCCGATCCTCCTCCCCCTTTTGGATCCCCCTCCCCCAGGGAGGCGTGGACCCTGTTCACCGAATCCCGGTACGCGGGGACGCTGCTCGCCCGGACCTGGTTCGCCGGGACCCTGTTCGCCGGAATCCTGGTCGCCGGGGACTCTGTTCGCCGGGACCCTGTTCGCCGGGACCCTGTTCGCCGGGACCCGATTCGCCGGGGCTCTCTTCGCCGGCCGCGCCCGCCGTCGCCGTCTCCACCGCCGTCTCCGTTTCGTCGACGTCGCCGTCTCCGTTGCGAGGATGAAAGGAGCGATGATGATCGGAACGAGTGTGGAAGGAGCGAGGACCCTAACGGGCGGGTCGAGCCGGGCTGGGAGGACCCTGACGGGCGGGTCGGGTCGGGCAGGCGGACCCCATCGGGCGTGTCGGGCCGTGCGGGCGGGACACGAAAGTGTGGGGCAATCACGAGTGAGCACGCGTGAACCCTAACGGGCGGGTCGGGCGGGCGGACCGTAACGGGCGGGTCGGGTCGGGCGGGCGGGACGACGACGACGACGACGACGGCGACGATGGCGACGGCGACGGCGTCGATGAGACGATGACGAGACGACAACGAGACGGAGGCAGCGACGGCGACGACGACGAGAACGAGGACAACCACGACGGCGAACAGGGAGGCGGCGGACAGGGTCTCGGGCGAAGAGGGCGGCGGCGAACAGGGCGGCGGCGAACAGGGCCTCCGCCCCCCAGGGAGGGGCGGGGGCACGGGGTGGGGGGTCCGGGAAGCGTAGGGGCACGGGGTAAGCGGACTGCGAGCAGCAGTCAGCCTCCTTCCCCCTTGGTTTCCCTCCCACAGCCGTCCATCCCTTGTCTCTCCCCCTCCCTCCCTCCAATCATTCCTCCCATGTCCCCCCCCTCCCTCCCTGCATTCCCCTGCCTCCCCCCCTCGACCCTCGACCATTCCTCCGTGTCATCCACCTCTGAGTCACTCCACCCCTCCGTCGCTCCGGTAATCCTCCCTCCCCCCTCCCTCTTTCCGTCCCCTCTCTTCGTCCTCCTTTTTCGCCCTGCGTTCCTCTGTTTGCCTGCTCTTCCCATTCTTCGCTCCCGCCTTGCCCCCCCCCCGCCCTGTAGGAGGGAGGCAGGGAGGGAGATGCCGCAACAGTGCGGGCGGAGGGTTTCCGTCCGGGGGTGCGGGGTACCAGCGCTCGCCGCGCCCGCCTCGTGTGGCGGGAGGTGCCGCTTGTGCGACCAGGGGTGGGGGAGACTACAGTGGAGGCCCACGCCAAGAAACACCCTGCTTGCCTCCAGGGTGCCCTGGGTTTCTTGGGCTTCGATGGTTTTGCTGTGGAAAGCGTGGCGGTCCCACACCAAAAATCCACGGACGTCCTGGGGTCTCAGGGTTGGGTTTCTTGTGGAAGGTCTCTTGTGGACAGGCCTCCACTGTGCCCTCCCCCATGGCGCGGTCTGTCGGGACCCCGACTGAAACATATTGGAACGCAGAGAAGGGAATTGGCGAGATTGGCGAGGCTCGCCCTTTCTGCACACCCGCAAACAGAGAGACGCCAGCTGCACACACATTTTGGCACGCGTTATGCGGCGCCCAGACAGTGGCGGCGCCACCTTGGGGCATCCCCCGCGGCGGCCCAGAAAGAGGGCAACGGAACAGGAACCAACAGTTCGCAGAGCCCACTGGGAGAGTAAAGGCAGTAGCACGGATGTTCCGCGCGTAGAGCAGCAAGGAGAGCCTGGAGGCTGTCCTGGAGTGACGCCCCGAGGGAAACGGCAGGTCGGAAGGCCAGCTGGAGGCCGTTCCAGGCAGCTTGTGCTCGGTGGGACCTGTCTAGCAGAGGGGCTGACTGTTCCAGGATGTGCTGGAAAGGTTGGGCGAGGTGGTTGGCCCGCTGATGCAGCGCATCGGTGCTAGCGATAAGGATCGTTTTGCGGTCACCCTCTGGTTGCCGACTGGCCGCTGAGAGGTCCTGCGTGACGGATTCTCTGTGTTTCGTTGGGTTCCCGTAGCACCGAGCCCTGTTCCGACGGTAGTCCCTGGCCGTTTGATGCTCCTCGTACACTGGTGTGAGGAGGAGCTGAGTAGCGGCCTAATCCTGTTTACAGTGGACGGCTCGCGCTTGCCCGTTTGAGAGTGGTTCACACGCGTCGTGGTGATCGCCGTGGTCGCTGTGGTCGTCTCTGCTGTGACGTTGGGAGAGAGGACCATCTTTTCCTTCGTCATCAGTAAGGGAGGCGCCTGGCCCAAGCGGGTCTAGTTCCTCGCTGTCGAAATCGTCGAGCAGGCCCATGCAAGGAGCATCGACATGATCGAAGTCGCTTAGGAGAGAGGAACATCTTTTCCTTCGTCATCATTAAGGGAGGCGCCTGGCCCAAGCGGGTCGAGTTCCTCGCGGTCGAACTCGTCGAGCAGGCCCGTGCAGGGAGCAGCGACGCGATCGAAGCCGCCGGGCCCCGGCGGGCCGTCGAGACGAGCGGGGCCGCCTGGTGAGCCTGGTGGCCCGTGGCCGCCTCGGCCAGTGTCGGGGGAGCGTAAGACCCGGGTTTGCCAGGACTCGGGTTCGCCATCGTTTTTTGACGACCGCGCCTCGGATTTTGACGAGGAGGAGTTTCGTGGGATGTCTGCAGCGGGAGGCCTCGTCAAAATGCAGGCTCGGCCTCGTCATTTTTTTGACGACCTCGTCGGGGATTTCCGAGTCCCCTGTACCCAGGTCTTACGTCCCCTTGACAGTGGCGAGAGGGCTGGGCTTCACCTTGCTGAGTTCAGCGCTGGAATCGCCCGCTCTTCTATCTGGCAGGGCAAGCGTCTGGTGACGCTGGTCATAAGTGGCGGCGGCCTGGTTGTGGAGGACGGCCTCGAAGTTACGTCGCCATCTGGCAGCGTCGACGAGGCCCTGTAATGCGCTGCGCAGTCGTGCGCCGGCCGTGGCGAGTTCGTTTGCGTGGCGGTTCAAAGCTTCAGCAATCGGCGTGATACGCCCCTCGCTGATGCCTTGCTCATCCAGGTAGCTTTCAACCTTCTGGGTTCTGAACATGTCCATCTTGGCCCGGAGGACACTGTGGATCTTCAACCAGAGGTCGGCCCAGGCACCCACGAGCAGCGGTGGTTTACCGATGACGAGGTTCTCGAATCCGTCAACGACAGCTTGGTTGTCGACAACTGAGAGAGGGCCGTGCAGCCGTGTCGACGAGAGAAAGCATGGCCAGCGACTCGGCTCTTAACGCGGACTACGCCACACTGTGTACCCGCGCAGAGTGGTTAAGCCGGTGGTCTGGGCCAGGGTGGGCTTGGTGGGAGCAGGCCCCATCGGTGGCAGCGTGAACCAATGGGCCCTGGTGAGACAGGGAGGAATCGAGACAGGAGGGAGGGGGGGAGGGAGGGCGTGAAGCAGGGAGGGGGAGAGGGAGGAGGCCTCAGTCTTCCCTCCCCCGCTGCGCTCTCCCGCCTCCCCTCCCCCAAGCGCGCCGCTGTTCTTCTGTTTGTTTGTTGTTTCCCTTCCACGCGGGGCAGCGCAGGAAGAGGGGACGGCTCGGGGCCCGATTCCCCCGACCGCCTCGGGGCAAGTCGCTCCGTGGCTCCGGCGGGGGAGCAGGAGGGGAGGGGGAACAGGGCGTGGGGTGTCGGATATTTTCATCGGTTCTCGGCGATGTTGCAGCCTTCGGAAGCCGCCAGGTGCCCGAGTTGTGACTGACCCGAAAGCCAGAGGCCGAGGACCACTCGGGTCGGACGAAGAGGGGGTCGGACGCTAATGTGCTGGCAAGCGTTCAGGATTGCAGTGCTGGGGCAAGAGGTGTTGCCCAGTATTGTGCAAGCTAGGTCTGTCCACGCGCTTTTCGGCATATGACCTGCGAGCGAGCGAGCGAGAGGGATTGGGAGAGGGGGGGGTGCGAAGAAGTTGCGTGCAGCTGGTTTCGGCTCCGCCGCCTGGCACCACCTGGATGCACGGCCCCACTCGGTGTCGGGGGGCGCCGGAAAAACCAGCTGCACGCAGCTGGTTCGATAAACCCTTTTCGCTATTCCCTCCCCCCCTCCTCCTCCCCGTGAGGAGCAGGGGGAGGGGGAGGAGGAGCGGGAGCAGCGGGGTGAGGAGGAGGAGGAGGAGGAGAAGGAGGCGGAGGAGGATGCGGAGGAGGAGGAAGAGGAGGCGGAGGAGGAGGAGGAGGAGGAGGAGGAGGAGGAGGAGGCGGAGGAGGAGGAGGTGGAGGAGGAGGAGGCGGAGGAGGAGGATGAGGAGGAGGAAGATAGGGGCCCACTCGAGACCCTTGCCCCTGAGGCTCCTGTGTGCTCTCCTTGGCGTTTGGCTTGCTCGATCCCCCGCGGCCAAAAGATAGCGATGATGTCCGACCCGAACGCGGACAGCCCGCTGAACTGCGACGCGGGCAACCTCGTCCGCAGGAGTTCGCACTTTTTTTGGCTTCGCACGGCTGGGGCTAGTTTATTGGTGGTCGTTGTCGTCGCCGAGGTCGGGTCTTCGACTTGCCAGGAGCAGTCAGTTCTGCACTGGTCAGGGGGCACCAGGGCGGCCGATTGTTTTGGCTTTCGGCTTCCAGTTTCATGCCGCCCCCGTGCCACCATGCTGCTCATGCGCCCGCAGTCGACGGGGCCAGAACTGCGGACATATGTGGCTCACTCCCCCTCTTGCCTTTCCCATGTTGGCCTAGTCCGTTTCTGAGTGGTCTAGTCTGGTCTGATTGGCTCTTGTGGTCTGATCTAGTTCGGTCTGGCATGATCTAATACGACATGGCTTGGTTTCCTGTTTTGGCCTATTCTGTTCCTGGTGCGGTGGGGCATGATGACGACGTGGACGAACATGACGGAAATTGATGAGGCGAGGCAGGATGAAAACGATGACGGTGAGGACAAGGACGAACAGGCGAACGACAGCCAGGGCGAAGATTAGAGCGAGGGTGACCACGACGGCTTCGGCGACAACGAAGGCGACGACGACGAATCTGCCGGTGGCCCGCTAGCGGTTGCTGCCGTCTCTCCTCCAGCGCGCTTGCGGTACAGAAAATCGCTACAAGTGGCGACGCGAGAGGCTACCGCTCCATGGCCAGGCGTCTGCGCCCCCGCTTGCAGGGCTTCGCATGCTTGATTCATGTGCCTTGTTTCGTCTTTGCCCTCGTCCTCCCCCTTCTCCCTCCCTCTCTCCTCTGTTTACCAGCCACGAACTAATCCCCATCCCTAAGATTGACACGCCAAAAGGCGATGACAATCTTGGGGACGCACCCTCAGAAACCGAGGGAATCCCTAAGATCGCCATCGTGACGAGGCGATGCCGCACATAGGGATGGGGATGAGTTCCAGGCTGGTAATCTGTGCCTCACGGGCTGCCTTCACCGCTGTGCTCCTACTCGGTCGAGGAACAGATGCCGCCACTGCTGCCCTCCCCCCCGTCGCCACGCCTCGAAATCTTGGTCAGAACGTACCTGTGGAGAGGCCCAGGGAGGACACGCCGGGCGTTGAACGTAGATATTTTTGGATACCCCGATTCCAATGTACTTTAGGCGCCTGCCTACTTCAAGAGTCGAGCGGTCTTCCTTGTTCCCTCCTCTTCATGGTGCGCGCGGAAATTCAATCTACTTCCAACAACGCCTTCCTACTTCATGCTTCCACCCACTTCTGCCCACCGACGGATACCGCTACTGCTACCCTTCACCTCGTCGCCACGCCTCGAAATCCTGGTCAGAACGCACCTGTGGAGAGGTCCGGGGAGTGGCGGCCCCGGTGCCTTTTCTGTTCCCCCACCCACTGCGTGATCCACTGCTCCCCGGGCTCTGGCACATGCCTCGCGCTCGTCTCCGACTGGCACTGCCTTGCCGGCGTCGGCTCCCCTCCGCGCCGGGCAGAGCTTGTCGGGCAGCTGGCCGCGCGCACACGCTGCGCTGTGCGTGGGGCGCCCCATCGGGTCTCCAGGCTCCTCCGCCTCGCCCTGCCTCGCCCTGCCTCGACGGCGACGACGACGGCGGCGGCGACGACGGGGGCGGCGGCGACGACGACGGCAAACTCTCTGCCCTCTGAGATCTTCAAAGGCCGTGGGGAAATCTCCCGAGGCCAGCCGACCTCCGCCCTTCACTCCTCCGCCTTTGGGCTCTTGCGCGACTTGGCTCGGGCCGCGTCAGCCGCCGGCCGCCGCGTGGCTGTCTTCCCAGCATGCGGGGTGCCAGCCCCCGTCCGCCGCGACCCTGGCGAATCTTGGTGCGCCCCCAAATCGGTCGTCCGTGCGTCGCCATCGAGGCCGTCGAACCCGATGAAAGGTGACGATTGCTGATGCTCGGGCGCTCAAATAGGGACAACTGCCGCTTACTTCCGCCGCTTCTGCCAGAAGAATGTTCAATTTGCTGAATGCGAGTCCGCAGCTCGTATAAATCGTCCTTCAAGGGATCTATCGCTTCGGAAGCCGAAACCCTTGCGCACGGCGCCTGCCGATGTAACATGGTTTCTGCCGTGCAGAGCTCGCAAAATTTGGGGCGCTGGCCGAAATGTCGGCCGATTGCCGCCGAATTGGAGACGCTGCGGGTGTCGGGGGTGGGTGGGTGGGGGGTAACGGCTGGATCCGGGGGGGATCGCATCGAGGGGGCCCAAGCTTGTGATCACAGCCTTCGCACCTCCGTACGCCGACGACGTTAAGATTTTTTCCTCGCACATATGAGCACTGACATCGATTTTTCGAGTTTCACAAAACTAGAGCAGAGACACAAGTACTCGTGGGCCTCATGCAGGTGGATACTGGGCGTCATCGAATTCCCAGGTCCCAACAGGGTGGGCCCAAGCCAGATATCCCTGCCCCAGATCTTACGCTTGCTTGAAAGCATTAGTTGTTGTCACTTCACGGCGTAATCAGAGTTCCCACGCTACAGAAATGCGGGTTAGTTTGCCAAGCCACTACACGTACACATGAAATGGGGACACGAACATCTGAATTGCATCCATAATAGCACGTCGTTGGCATGTGTGTGTGTTTGTGCAAACACCTTATTCTTAATTTGTATGTGTTTGTTTTGCCGCATCTGCCACCGCTTCCGATTGACATTACACTTCGTCATGCACTTGATTGATCTATGAGGATGTACACAGTCGAGTACGCCATGCAGGAGCGCAGTGCAAGATGATTGAACGCCACATGGGTAGATTGGCGGGTTGAAACTAACTGCACGGTTAGAACGCATCTTATGCATTCAGGGGTCGTCACAGGTTTGTTCCTGATTGTTCATTCGGTGATTTCAAAATCATATCCTTTGTGCAGCGCTGATAGCAGTGAGGGGGGGCGCTTGGGCATGGCGCAGAAGTATTTGAGGGATGGGAGTTGGAGGGGGATGTTGAGAAGGAGAACGAGTAGGTTTGTGCTCGTAGGGGGGCGAGTGGAGAAGGTCCAAGGGGGATGGGAGAAAGGGGGACGGGGAACGGGGGACGTGGGGGAGGGAGGGGGGCGGGGACGGGGAGAGGGGAGGAGGCAAGCTAGGTGCGCTCGCGCCTCATCTGACATCCTATCACTCCCTCCCATCCCTTCCCATTGCGCTGATTTTTTCTCCATCCGCGGACGCGTGTCATAGCCGACCTGCACCTCCAACAGACGGACCACATCGTGGCATGCGCAATCGGAAAAAGGGGAGATGCGTGCACAGGAGGAGGAGGAGGAGGAGGAGGAGAATGAGGAGGAGGAGGAGGAGGAGGAGGAGGAGGAGGAGGAGGAGGAGGAGGTGGCGGGTGAGCAGGAGGATGAGCGGGAGGAACAGGCGAGGACGAACAGCAGCAGCAGGGGTTGGAGCGGAAGGAGCGGGAGGAACAGGAGGACCAGGGGAAGGCGGAGGAGGGAAGTGGAGGGGGCGGGCAGCGATGCAGACATACCCAGATCCAGAAAAGTGGCCCGCGCTTGGGCGAGAGCGCCATTCTAAACGGCGCGAGCAAAGCGCCGATCCGAAGATGGGGCCCACGCTGCAGCGAGAGCACCAGCTGAAGCACAAAACACTCGCAGTGAAACAAAGACATGATAAACATACACGTTTGAAGTCCTGTGTGTAAACACGGCTTCCGGACGGAGTCAGGGGAGAGGAGAGTAGCATGCATGGGCAGAAGAAGATGGTGGAGGTGGGAGGTGGGGAAACGGCAGGGGGCGGAAGTAGTGTGAGATAATCATTTTCTATCCGATGCCGAGGGGCACTGCTCGGGTTCCCCACAGCACCAGCTCACCCCACCCATCTCGCCCACGCCACCGCCACCTCAGCTCCGCACCAACAACCCCTTGCTCCATTATCAACTCCTACCTTCGCTCTCCACCCCACCCCCCCTTCTGTACAGCTCCATACATCTCACCCACTCAGGCCCTTTTCCCGCGTTTTCTACTAAGGCTGGTTTTGCTTTATCGTGACGTCGCTAAGCGGAAATACAGTGTATGGTAGCATCACCTATTTTTGCAGGCATGCTTTATGACATACGGTATATGGTTATTTCCCCCCTCCCGCGATGTACAGCACACTGCGTCGTCAGGAGTCGCCGATCCAGCCACTTTTTCCCCGCATGCAGCTGAACTGTGATGACCGCCCGTCTGGTCGAGATAAAGCAGCGGCTCGCCAGACGACGTAGGGATTCCGCAGGCCAGCGTGCGTTTCGTGTACCATTACCTCGTCAGTCGAAGTATGTTCGCAGAGCTGTGACGCAGCGTCCGATCAGGAAGCTCCACGTCGGGATATGGTGAATGATTTTTGCTCATGGCGCCGACCAGGCGGAATCTTCACCCTGGCACGTCTGCTGGAAGAGCGATGGGGTCGGCATGCGTAGTCCTACCAGGCGTGTTGTGGCCCCCCATGTTCCTGCCGTTACCAGCCTGAAGCACATTGAATATGCTGGGGTACCGAGGGCCCCGAGCCCAGGCCGGGACACCCCCTGTGTTTCCCCCCCCAAAAAGCGACCAGAGCAGCCCAACAGCGTCGACGATGCCATGAGATTGCTTCAAGACGGCTCATGATGCACCCAATGCGCCCCGAGAAACCTGCAATATGCTTCTCGAGCGGGCCCCAGGAGCCCAAATTGCCATATTCCCTTGGGGAAAACGTGTATTTTCAGCATGCTTTTGGGGTCTTCATATCGTTCAGGACGGCCCAAGAGGCCCCCAAGATCGCCCCAAAACGGTCCAAGAGGCTTCCAAGAAGGCCCATGACGGCCCAAGAGAGCCCCCATTCTGTCCAACAGGCGCCCAACACGGAGCAGGAGGGTCCCCAAGAGGGGAATTTCAACTGACATTTCGAGCCTCCCGCCCCGACTGGGCCCCCGAGACCGCAGCAGGCACCCGAGAGGCCCCCAACGGCTCCAGCAGAGGCCCCCACACGGCCCACAAGAGGCCACGGGAAGCCTCAGAGCTTGCTCTACGAGGCGCTCGAGAAGCATGCCAATCAGACCCTGGACTACAAGTGTCCGAACACCTCTGGCCCCAAGCTCAGGCACGGTTGCGGTATGGGCCGACGGCCACAGATAAGCAAGCAATTGGCCTGAAGACGGACCCATCCCTACGCAGTCATGTGTAGCGCAGGGCGCAGGTCTCTCTTCCTACTCTGAGGGCCGTGGGGCAACGCGGAAAGCGGGCTGCTGCGGAGCACACGCGTGCAAGGGCGCGCTGAAGTCTTTGTGGGGCACGATCAGCGTGAAGGGTGTGCCGAATAATGAGGATGCCCCCGAGAGAACACGCCCATTGAGGCCGCAGGTGGAGCTCCTCTCGGCACCACCCGTGCGACGCGTGTTCCGAAATGGACGGAGGGACGCTGTGCGAAACTGCCAATTGGTGCCATAGGTGGAGATTCTTCTGGGACATGATTCGCGTGACGGTTATGCCGACACGGGCGGGGCGGCGCTGTACGAACCTTGTCTCTGGGCCGTAGGTGATGGTCCTTGTGGGCACGATCCACGTGATGGGATGTGCCGCAATGGCCAGGGGGACGGGCGCAATGCGAACCCTGCCTCTGGGGCCGTAGGTGGAGATCCCATGTGGGCCACGATCTGCGTTCCAGGTGTGCCGAAGTAGGCGGGGGGGCGAGATGCGAACCTCGTCTCTGGGGCCATCCGTGGAACTCATTGCGGCCCACGATCCGTGTGAGAGATGTGCCGAAGTGAGCGGGGCGACGCTATGAAGCTTCCCTCTGGTGGCGCAAATGCAGTTACTTGCAGTGCACGATCCGCCTCGAGGGGCGCGCCACTATTCGAATCTGGTCTCTGGGGACCTAGGTGGAGCTCCTTGGTGGGCGCGACCCCTGCGAGGGGGGTACCAACATGGGCGGGGGGACGACAAGTCAAGCCTGTCTCTGGGGCCGTCGGTGGAGCTCCCTGAGGAGCACGATCCGTGTGACAATCTATGTCTTCCGATTTCGAAGACCTCAGACTACAATTAGAGCTTGCTAGAACGTAAGCGCGCGAAGCGCGCGCGTGGTTCTGGTGTCCATATCCCCATGGTTGGCATCACCCTATCTCGGTGCCTATCAGGAGATCTCCCCTCAGCTTCTGAGGGCACATCCCTGAGATTGTCATCGCCCTGGGCCTGTGGATGTTCGGGGTATGGATGAGCTCAAGCCTGGTCATGCTGCCTCCGGCGACTGGGGAGGGCCCGGCCCGCAGGACGAGGAGGGACGATGAGCTCTCCGGGGCGCAGCGCCACCGACCGTGGGCGCACCGCACCTGCAGCGCGCAGCCCGTGCCGCGAGTGAGGAGCTGCCCCCCCCCCCGCACGCCGGGCGGCCCGGCTGCCCTGGCACGCCCGACGGCGGTCGAGCAACGGCGGGGCGCGCCGGAGCACCGCGAGGCACCAGGCAGGACAAGGGGAAGGCGCCGAGGCGCGAGGCGGCCAGCTGGGCCGGGAGGGCGAGGGAGCCCCCCCGAGGCCGTGGAAGGCTGCCCCCCGAAGCGCAAGACGTGCCGTGTCCAGCTCGCCGCTCACGCGCGCATCGGCCCACGCCTTGGCGAACGTGTCGCGCCAGGCCTATAAGCTTCCAGTCCACGGGTTAGGGTTGAGCTCCGTGTCAGCACGCTCATGGGATGCGCGTCGCATGTCGGGGCAGCTAGGTCGGGCGGGTCGTGTGCCTTCCAAATCCCGCCGTGTCTCGTCAGTTGTGGGCCTCTGGGGGCCTTTCTCGGGCCTTGGGGTACTCGAGAGCGGATCTGGGAGCGAAAGGCTGCCCCAGGGGGAAGGGGTCGGGGCCCCTGGGGCCCGCGGACTGAAGTGACCAGTCCGTCAGAAGTTTGGCTCCTGGAGGGTTTCTCCGAAGGGCTTAGGCGACCCGTCCTCCTCCTCCTCCTCCTCCTCCTCCTCCTCCTCCTCCTCCTCCTCCTCCTCCTCAGTAGCCATTTTGGCTCAAATCGCCATGTCGCCGTGCGGCCGCATGGAGACCTCTGAGCCGAGGACAGACCCCATCAGCTTCCAGTCACAACCAGGGGTGAGCTGGCACCCACGCCTCCTGCCGCCACATTCAGGGGCTTGCGGCCGCCCATTCCTGCTCATGCTCTTGGCATTGCAGGCTGCCTTCCGTATCGTGTTGTCCATCGGCCTGACCACCGTCGCCGTGCAACAGCTGGATTTCGGCCTGACCACCGTCGCCCATTTCCGCATCCATAACTCGCTGGACGCCGATTTGATCGTTCCCCAGCAGCAGCAGCAGCAGCAGCAGCAGCAGCAGCAGCAGCAGCAGCTACGCAGTGGCATCGTATTCAGCCTGGCAAGTGGTGCAGCGCACGCAAAACAGCTCAGTGCCCGACGAGCCGCAGCCATGTCTTCTAGTGAAGAGAGATCTACTTCACGCAGCGCCCCAGCAGCCAGCCGTCGAAGGAAATATCGTCGCCGTGAGAGAGAACGTCACGAATTTGAACGCGCAACTCCAGGACCCCCTGCCGCCGCTCATCATGCTGGAACCGAGCAAGCCACGCCACCTGCTCCTGAACCCGTTCGTCTCCCTGGACTGGATCCCGGCCTGGCACAGCAGTACATGAACTCATGCAAGCACAAGTCGCACATGCATCAAGTACCTTCCAAACGCAAGCCAATCAGCTACTTAATCAATCCAGAGAAAGTTTTCGTCAACCTCTCGCACAGCAAGTACAAGCCACTGAACACCGAGTCGATATCCTTCATGGTGTTGTCGCCAGAACCCGCCGCGAACAGGACCGACAAGCTGCAGACCATGAGAGAATGTGGCAGCAGATCGACCAGATGCGTGAGACGCTCGCGCTCGCCGAGGCCCAGGCGCCGATCACGGACCTCACCAGGCTCGCCGACTGGGACCGCGTGGTCGACCCGACGATATTCACCATTCGAGCTCAACGCCTCATCGCGCCTGACGCGCTCCTCAACGACCTGCAGGAGTGGATCGCGTCCGTCAACCTGGCCACGGACGCCGTCGAGCTACGTGGAGATGAGCCCGCACGCCGCTTCATTCTTCAAGTTAAAGGACACCGCGCCCTCGCAGTACCTCGGGCACTCGCTCTTTCTCGAGCCCTTCGCGACGATGCAGGTAAGTGGAAGCGATTCACGTCGACGGACACCACGGGCGCGCCGACTGACATCTGCTCCAACCCCGACAAAGCCCCCAAGCAGATCCGCACCGAGATCCAGTGCAAGAAACCCTCCATAGGCAACGTTATTGTTTTGGCGAGCCGTAGACTTGACAAGCGCACTCTGGAAAGTCAGCCACGTTGCGCTGAGGCGCAGCGCGCGCTGGGGCCAAGCCGCCAGCGCTTCAGGTTGAAACCGCATCTTCTCAGAGCGTTTCAGTCTCTGCGTAGTGGGCCGCAGGCTGAACGAGGGTGCCGCCGCACGCGTTGTTCCGAACAGCGTGCTTCCGTGCCCTCTGCCCTCTGCCTTCAACGTGGGCCTTGGCGGAGCTTCCTGTTCCTCTTCGCCGTGGCTCGCGCCCTCTGCATTCTAAGATGGCCTTCGTGAAGCCTCCCTTTTTCCTTTCTTCCACGACCTCTTCCGTGCCCAGCGCGGCTCGAGCGCCAGGTTCAATCTTTTCGCTTGGACCACCTGCCCAACGCCGACTCTGCGATGGCAGATCCGCTGCCTCTTGATTTGCAGAGTCTCCCGACGAACTGCACGGCGCCTGGCAGACTTGCGAAGTTCCTTCCGTCGAGCGCCCTCGCCGCGGTGAAGGACGTCGGCCTGCTGGCTAGCACCGATTCGGTGTTCGAGGACAAGACGGCGCCGCCCCTCAAGGCTGGCGGCGTTCCGGCCGAGTCCTTGGGCGAGATCGTCTCCATAGAGAAAGTCTGGCATGCGTGCCGTGCGTTGGTTTTGAGAGGGAGGGCGGGTGCCGTGTTGGCTGGAGTTTTACGTGGGCACGCTGTGCCTGCGTGGGATCTCCAGCCGCCTGGGGCCGCAGTGGCGCGCGAGCTGCCCACTGCGCAAGACATTCCGCGGCCTCGCATACAGGAGCTAAATTTCGCCCCCTCCTTGCCTTCCTCCTCCCGTCATCCCTCCTGGGGCTCCTTGATTCTCAAGGGGGTCATGCTGCGCGCGTGCAACAACATGCAGCGCCCTGATTCACTCGCGCCCCCCAACTGAAAACGCGCTGCCATCAAAGTATTGCGCAAAAGCGGCGACCCGATGCGGCCAGACAACTACCGACCTATCGCGACGATTCCGTTGCTGTGCGAACTCTTTTTCAAACTCTTGTGCAACCGCTTGCGTGTCCAATGCGACTGCCGTCGGAGCCCCGACCAAGCTGGCTTCGGACCCAAAAGGAGGACAACCGACCATTTGACCACGACGGCAATCTTGATGGAGATATCGGACGCATGGCGAATCTCTCCCTGGATGGCGGCAATCGGCTTCAGGAAACCATTGGACAGCGTCGCGCGTGCAACCGTATGGAATGCCCTGGAAGACCAGCAGGTAGCAGTTCCGTATATCACTTTGCTCCGAAAAGTGCATCACCACCAGACGGCTTCCGTCGAGACAGACCGCTCCAGCAAGGAATTCAACGTTGAAGGTGGTGCAACACAGGGAGATCCATTAAGCGCGCTACTCTACAATTGCGTTTCAGAATTTTGGTTATGAGACGGGTGAAGACAAAATCGACGAGCGCGCTGCGCGGGATCCCACCTTTAACCAACAGCGACGGTCTCTTGGACAATGTTTGCGTTTTGCCGACGACATCTTCCTCATTGCACGATCCAGCGCCGACATGGCCAGTGCGCTTTCCGACATCGTCGCCGAAGTAGCAGGCGCCGGATTGTTATTGCATCCAGAAAATACCAAGTCTTGCTTGACGGTCGCAGGCCAAAGCGAGCTCAACGAGCGTTGACCCACTTCGTCGCCCAAGGAATTCCGACCGAGCTACAGAGTACTTGGGGCGCAAGCTCCAATGCAGCGACAGCCCCAAACCGGAAGTGGAGAACCGGATTGCTTCGGCATGGGGAAAGTTCTACCTCTTCAAGCAAGAATTTGCTGGAACGCATCACTCACTGAACAACCGTATCCTGCTATTCCACGCGACAAGTGTCCCCGCAGTGGTGCGTGAATGTGAGGCATGGGCGACGACGCAGGAGCTCGATCATAAGATTCGAACGACGCGGCGACAGATGCTCCGGGTGATGGCAAGACGTCTCGACGAAGGGTTCCCGGCCTCCACGAGATGGAGCGAGAACAGGACGACGTTGGTGGCAGCGACGCCAGCGACAGCAACGACGAGGACTCCAACGATTCCGGCACCGACACCGGGGGATATGTAGACAGTGGGTCAGCATCCGCACTGCCAGCAGCAGGCGACCTCGAGGACGCAGACCCGCTCGAGCCCTGGCCAGCCTGGTTCAAGCGAGCAACTCTGCATGTGGAAACTACCATCTCAAAACGTGATCTTGCATATTGGACCACAACTATCAGACAGCGCACATGGGAATGGGTACGG
Organism: Prorocentrum cordatum; assembly: GCA_963575745.1. Taxonomy (NCBI): domain Eukaryota; class Dinophyceae; order Prorocentrales; family Prorocentraceae; genus Prorocentrum; species Prorocentrum cordatum. The sequence goes on from CAUYUJ010015989.1 coordinate 296,088, forward strand.
ACGGTTGTCGCCAGTAGTACGACATAATGGGCACGATCGGTTTTGCAATGGGAACTTTGGTGCGATGTGCACATGCTGACACATCGACGAACTGGCCGCCCCCAAACAAGGTGGTTGGACGATCCACTACGTTACGCGCAGCTGTGCGTGCCAGATGCACCACATACAGTGGCAGATGTGTTGCAAGTTGCAACTCGCAACCGCATATACTTGGGACAATATCGAACCAGGATATATCACGCTGAGTAAGTGAGCCGGCGCGTCGTAAGTCATTTGTGTAGGCATGCTTCACATGCGTATCCTTGTATATTTGTTCACGCACTGCTTCTGTCTGTCGGCCCTTTGCGTGAGTGTGTGTGACTCTCTCCCTCTCTGTCTCTGTCTCTGTCTCTGTCTCTGTCTCTGTCTCTGTCTCTGTCTCTTTCTCTCTGTCTCTGTCTCTGCCTTTGTCTCTCTCTCTCTCTCTCTCTCTCTCTCTATATGTTTCTTTATAGTTCGCCCGTGCTTTGTCCCACCGCCATTCATTGTCACTCATAGCGGCGCCCTGGCGCACACCTGTTGTGCCCCCGCGGCACTTCGATTGCAGGCCGATGTCCGATGTCCGATGTCCACGGACGCGCCGCCCAGAATCGCGAGGACGGCCTCGGCGAAACTTGGTGCTTGCAGTCCGCGCCATCCAGCCAGCTTGGTCTGGGTCCAAAAGCGCCAAGAAAACACGCTTGGCAATGCATGGCCCTCTGCCCCTGCTAGCAAAGTGGCGTCGAGTGTTTGCCGCCCCCGCCGCCGCCCGAAACTCTCATGTCGGAGAGCTCCCGCGTGACCTCTGCGAGGCTCTTCCCCGTCTTACACACGAGGAAGGTGCTGGCGTCCAAGGCCTTCGGGATCTGCAGTGCGTGTGGTGTGTGGTCAGCGTGATCTGGAAATTTTTCTCTCTTTATGCTTGAGGTCTTGTGCAGAAGTCCTAGGGAACTCCCGACGCCGCTCTTGCAGCCGGCCGTGACGCAGCAGCACGACTGTCCGAGACAATGCCGGGGCTTTCGGCCCTGTGTGCTGTCGTTTGCAGCGCAGGGGGGTGGAAGAGATCGCGTAGACGATCGCGCAATTACTCTCGAATTCAACCGATCAGCAGCGGGAGGAGCATCAAGCTCAGGATCGCAATCGAAATCGGGCACTGGAACATCCTTAGAATAGATCGCCATCGCTCGCGCGGGGGCTCAAAACCTGCGGGGGCGCGCGCGGGGTGTTGCCTCTGAGCCACACCGCAGCGTGGCAGCAACGCTCCCACCAGCACCCCTCCTCCTCCTCCGCCTCCTTCTCCTCCTCGTCCTCGTCGTCCTCCTCCTCCTCCTCCTCCTCCTCCTTCCCCTCCTCCTCCTCCTCCTCCTCCTCCTCCTCCTCCTCCTCCTCCTCCTCCTCCTCCCCCTCCTCCTCCCCCTCCCTCCCCTCCTCCCCTTCCTCCCCCTCCTCCTCCTTCTACTCCTCCTGTTCCTCCTCCTCCTCCTCCTCCTCCTCCTCCTCCTTGCGTCCATGTTCTACGTCGCCCTCCCTCCTTGCTCTTCCTTTTTCCCTCCGAGAGGGCGGAAAGGGGGAGCAGAGACTGAAGCTCTGGTCGAGGCTCCAGCCTCCGAGGAGGGGCTCCTGCCGGTCCCGCCGGATCCTTGAAGAACCAGGTGGGAGAGGCAGGAGGGAGGAGGGATTGGGATGGAAGGGAGGGAGGGGTATGGGCAAGCTAGGTGCGCGCGCGTCATACCTGACGTCCTACCCCTCCCTCCCATCCTTACCATGGCGTGATTTTCTCTATCCGCGGACTAGTGGGTGGTGGTGCGCGTGCGTGCGTGCTGCGTGTGTGCGTGGTTGTGGTGGTGGTAGGTGGTGGTGGTGGTGGTGGTGGTGGTGGTGGTGCTGGTTGGTGGTTGGTGGTGGTGTGGTGGTGGTGTGGTGGTGTGTGTGTGTGTGTTGTGGTTGTGCGTTGTGTGTGCGGTTGTGTGTGTGGCATGGAACGGAAATGGGACGCCAGCGCTGCAGCGGGAGCACGAGTCGAAACGAGCGGAAGCGCGGAAATGAGGCCAGCGCTGCAGCGGGAGCACGATTCGGAACGAGCGGAAGCACGGAAATGAGGCCAGCGCTGCAGCGGGAGCACGATTCGGAACGAGCGGGGCCCGAAAATGAGGCCGGCGCCTCGGCGAGAGCAGCATTTTGAAAAAAAATGCAGGCGAAAACCCAACTCCCGGGAATCCTGTGTGTAAAAAAGCAGGACGCGGGGGGGGGGTCGGCTACTTTCAGGCCGCATCGGGGGAAGAGGGAGAGTAGTATTCATATTGAGTAATTGTGGAGGAGGAGGAAGGAGGGAGGAGAGGAGGAGAGGGAGGGAAGGGAGGGGGAGGAAGGGGATGGGGAGGGAGGGGGGGAAGGGGGTATCGGGATGGGGAGGGAGGAGAGGGAGGGGGAGGGAGGGGGATGGGGGAGGGGAGGGGGATTAGGGAGGGAGAAAGGGAGGGGAAAGCGAGGGGGGGGGGCACCCGCGGCAGAAAGTAGGAACCCGCGCTGGGCGACCCGGCTAGCCAGGTGGGAAGTTGTCCTGAAAGAAAAAGGAAAGGGAGGAGGGAGGGGAGGGGGAGGGAAGGGAGCGAGGGGCATGGGAAGGGAGGAGGGAAATAGAGGAGGGGAATGGGGAGGGAAGGGGGATGGGGGAGGGGAGGGAAGAGGAGATGGAGGAGGGGAGGGGAGGTGGTGGGTGGGGTGGGATCGGGGAGAGGGAAGGGGGAGGGACGAAGGAAGGGTGGGGGCATGGGGGAGGGCGGGTGGCAGGGGTACGGGGGAGCGGGGGAGGCGCGAGGGAGGAGGAGGTGCGGAAGCACGTTGGGCTAGTTACTTCCATTTCGCAGGTGTGCGTAGTTTTTCCGCGCCGCCGCGCGTCCTGCTTGTCCCGGATGGGTCCCAGAGAGGACCCCCGAGGTACCGTGTGCATAGAGTCACGCTGCATCGGAGGAGTGGGAGGAGTGGGAGGAGGAGGAGGAGGAGGAGGAGGAGGAGGAGGAGGAGGAGGAGGAGGAGGAGGAGGAGGAGGAGGAGCAGGAGGAGCAGGAGGAGGAGCAGGAGCAGGAGCAGGAGCTGGAGCAGGAGCAGGAGCAGGAACATGAGCAGGAGGGAGGGACGGAGGGAGGGACGGATGGATGGATGGAGGGAGGGAGGGAGGAGGAGGAGGAGGAGGAGGAAGAGGAAGAGGAATCATTACCATAATACTATAATACGGAAATGAAGAATATCCATAGAAACAAGAATACTAGTAATAGTATTAGTAATACTAACAATACTAATAATACGACTACTGATAATACTAATAATACTAGTACTACTAATAATAATGATGATGATGCTGCTGATAATAATAGCAATAATAACACTAAGACGATTGATACGACAAAACTAAGAATGATATGCATACTCATAATACTAATAATAAGCAGAACAATTAGACTAGTCCTAAGAATGCTAAGAAGAAGATTTATGATAATAGGAATAACAAGAATGACACTACGGAGAATACTAAGACTGAAACACTAATAATAATATTGGGAATACTACGGATAACAATAAAAGAGGAATACACATATTAACAATCATAATTCGAATCAGAATAAGAGGAGGAGGAGGAGGACGAGGAGGAAGAGGAGGAGGAGGAGGACGAGGACGAGGAGGACGAGGAGGAGGAGGACGAGGAGGAGGATAATCGTTTAGGAACGTTTAGTTTAACCAGAGGCCCGATTGGGCCCCGCACCCCAGGCAAGAGGAACAATCACCACGCAGGCACCAAAACCCCGAGCGTGACCTTCGCTCCCCGAGGCTGAGCTGCGGGACCCTCCTTGGGACCGGTGCGCGTTCGGGCTTCGGTTCGAGAGCTTCCACAGCGGCCTCCGAAGCCTGCTCGCCGTGTGCGGCGGCAGCAAGGAGGGCTTCCTGGACACGGAGGGTTCCCCGAGGCGGGCCTTCACGTCGGGGAAGCAGACCCCTCCGAATGCGATTGAGATTCTCATCGACACCAAGGTTCTCACCCCGACAAGGTAGGCGCAGGTGGTGAGCATCGCCACCATTCACGATCGAGGTAGAGAAACCACAACGTGCACAATACGTGATACAATGGAGAGGCACAGCATGCAGGGTGTGAGAGGGATGGAGGTCCAGGGCTCCTCCCCCTCCTTTCTGAAGTTCGGTCGCGGCCACAGACACGGACGCGCCGCTACGAGCCTCGGCCGACGGCGTCGACATGGGGCCTGAACATGCAAGAGGTGGCCGCGAAGCAGAGCAGCTGGCTCTGCCCGACCACGCACAGGCAGCGCGTGCAGACCCAACGGCCAGTCCCGCACTGTTGCAGCTCGTGCGACGAGGAAACACAGGCCACGGCGGCAGCAGAAAGGACGGGCCGTCGCGGCCCCATGCATCGAATTCCACGCTGCAGGTCGGCATCAGCCGCGAGCTCGATGGTTTGGCAAGCCCGCTTGCGGACCATGCGGGCCTCCACGTCCACGACGTCGGTGTGCGGCTCTGCCCCAGCGAGCCTGAGCCCAGACCACGTCAATCTCGCCAGGGGGCCTGCGCCGCCGCGCCTGGCGAGCTCGCTGCCGCAGGCTCTCGTTGGCACGCCCAGGCTGGACGATGGCCAACCTTCTCTCCCAGCGCCGCCAGAGAGGCTCGCGGTCTGTCACGTACCCCAGGTCGCCGCCGGCGGACTCCAGCGCCAGCGCGCAGCCGAGGATCTCCGCACGTGGTACCGTCTGCCGTTTGCCAGGCACAAGCGCAGCGCGGAACCATGCCAGCTCAGACCACGCACCCTCTTTGTCCTGGCCCAAGACCACGATGCTGCTGGCGCAGCGTTGGCGCCTCCAGAACCATCGCCGTAGACCGCCACGAAGCCGTCGTCGCGCCTCGCTGCCTCCAGCGCGTCGCCCGCGCCGAAGGACACCGCGGCCCGCTCCGCCCGCTGGTCGCAGAAGACGGGGGTGGTCACGCAGCGGGCACCCCGCGCAGCCACGTGCCAGGCGAGGACCCATGGCCGGCGAGCGCCCGTGGCGCCAGGGTTGCAGTGGAGTCAAACTCCTCGCCCTCGTTCGCAAGACGCTGCCAAATCGTGCGCGCCAGTGTCTCGCTCGCGCAGCCGCGCCTCGCGCGGCCCTCGAGGTCCAGCGCGTAGCCAGCATCGGCGCGACGGGCTCGCGTCCACTGGCCCCCCGCGGCCACAGCGAGGGTGAGACCCCGCTCGGCATGGCGAGCCTCGCGCCTTCAGCTTCCTGAGCTCGCGCGCGAGCAGGAAGTCCGCGCCGTCGACGAGGCCGTCTTCCTGCGGGTGCGACGACGCCTGCTGCAAGAGTTGGCGTCGGAGGTCCTCCTCGACATGGCGGAGGCCGCGCGCGGGCCCCAGCCCGCGTCCAGCAGCGTAGCCTGCAGCGCGCCCATGGGCCCACGGACCCGCCTCCAGCGCCACTTGCCCACGCGCTGTAGAGCCCCCGGGACTCTCGGCCAGGCGCGCCTGATGCGACCGCGCAGCGACGCGTCGGAGAACCGCAGGCCGCGCCGCGAAGCCACCAGCTGCAAGCGCAGTGCGATGACGGGGTCGTGGAGCCCCATCGTGGCCGCCAGCGCG
>CAUYUJ010015990.1:0-47500 GCA_963575745.1 Prorocentrum cordatum
CCGGTTCAGGACTGGCAAGGCCCAGCAAACAAATTGATTCGCGGTGTTGAAGTCCCAAGAATGGTGCTTTGGCACGATTTAGGACCGTCAAGACGCACGGTCAAATTGATCGTGGCGTTGACATCTCGAGAATGGTGTTTTGTCACGCTTCAGGAATCTCGAACGGCTGTCTCCCAACGTGGCAAGCCCTGCAATGGAAACTCATCCTCGCGAGGGCCTACGAAGAGGGAGCTCAGAGAAGGTTTGTTCCAAAATCGTTGATGTGTTTTGGGTTTGCGCTGGTCCCCGTGACCTCCTCCAAGGCACAACCTGGCGGCTGACAGAGTTTGTCCACCACCAGCCTCCTCTTTGTCCTCCTCCTCCTGCTTCTCCTCCTCCTTCTCTTCTATCTCCTCGTCCTCCTCGTCCTCCTCCTCCTCGTCCTCCTCGTCCTCCTCGTTCTCCTCGTCCTCGTCCTCGTCCTGGTCCTCGTCCTCCTCGTCCTCCTCGTCCTCGTCCTCGTCCTCGTCCTCGTCCTCGTCCTCGTCCTCCTCCTCCTCCTCCTGCTCCTCCTCCTCCTCCTCCTCCTCCTCCTCCTCCTCCTCCCCCTCCTCCTCCTCCTCCTCCCCCCTCTCGCAGCGCTGCAGAGCGATCCCGTGTCCGCGCCCGCGTCGCGTCGCCCGCGTTCGGGCGCCCGCCGCCGCGACCACGGAGGCCCTCCGGCACCGCCGGAAGACCTGGTTTCCGTTTCGGCGGAAGGGGGGAGACGACGAGGAGGAGGAGGATGAGGATGAGTAGAAAGAGGAGGAGGAGGAGGAGGAGGAGGAGGAGGAAGAAAAGGAGAAGGAGGAGGAGGCCGCCAAGCCTTCATGCATGTCAGGGAAGATCGTAAAGGAAAGAGGGGAGGACTGGGTTGAGCGGCGGGGCCACCCAAAGGACGTCGTAGCAGCTACGGATGACGCAGATCACATCGCCTGTAGGAATGTACTCAAGGTACCTTGTCGGTAAAACTGTAGACGAGGTACCCGGCGATCGTCTCAAGCGGGCATGAATGCTGCAGACATGGCATGTTGTACGTAGCGGCGTACACGTAATATCCGCAGACATGGCATGTTGTACGTAGCGGCGTACACGTAATATCCGTGCCATAATGTGCTGTTTCTGCCAACACTTTGTTTTGCCACCGAATAATTACGACATCCGATCGCAGACGACAGTGAACAGACTTTCGTCCTGGAACATGTCGATGACCAAATTGGCCTCCCCTCGCTGGCCTTCAGAGACTGCGAGTGATTGTCCTCAGGTCGTGATATAGGTCGGCTCGGGCCATCTCCTGGCACATGATGGCGTGCCGCTTCTTGGGGTACTTGTCGAGAGGCTCGACGTTGGCACTATTGACGTTGCGTGCCACCGATCCCGATTAGAATGCCCAGCGCTCCGTACTGGTATCCCGCGCGCCCAAGGTACCCTCGAGGCCGTTGTGGCGCCTCTGGCCTTGAAGCCCGACAATTCGGGCTGGCACCCCTTGTCATAATCCTGCGTGTGCACATACTTCGGCAGTTCTGGTGGCCCGGCTGGTTCTGCTGGTGACTCTCATCGCTCCTGTGGTGGCCCTCGTAGCTCTAACGGTGGCTCTCGTAGCTCGAACCAGGGAACTCGTAGCTCTACTTGCGCTCCTTGTGGCTCAACTTGTTGCACTGGTGGCTGGGCATGTGGCCGCCGTCGCAGGTGGCTCTTGAAGCTTGTCTCGTGTCCTCTGTAGTTAAGCTCGTCGCCCTGGTAGCGGTGCAGGAGGCTCTTGTTGCACCGCGTGTGGCCCGTGAAGCACAGCTTGCCCTCTTAGGTCCGCTGGTGTCCGTCGTGGCTGGTGGTCCTCGAAGTCCTGCTCGTGGCTCTGTAAGCTCAGCGCGTGGTCCCAGTAGCTCAGCAAGTGGTCTTCGTAGCTCTGCTGGTGATTGTCCTTGCTCAGCAGGTGGCCCGTGCAATTCAGATTTTCGCCCTGGTAGCTCTGCGGGAGGCTTTCGTAGGTATGCTTGTGGCCCGTGTAGCTCAGGTTGTGGCCCTCGTAGCTCCGCGAGTCGCCCTCGTAGCTGAACTGCTGGCTCTCGAGGCTCTGCTCTTGGCCCTTCAAGTTGAGCTCGTCTTCCAGGTAGCTCTACGGGAGGTCCTCGTAAGCGTGCTTGTGGACCTCGTTGCCGTGCTTGTGGTCCTCGTAGTTCAGCCGATGGCCCTCCTAGGCCTGCGGCCTGCGGGGAGTGCGAGTCTCTGAGCAAGTGGCCCTTGCAGATCTGCTGGTGGCTCTTGTAGCTCAGCTTGTGGTCATCGTAGCCCTGCTTGTAGTCCTCGTAATTCAGCCTGTGATCTTCGTAGCTCAGCCGGTGGCCTTCGTAGCTCTTCTGGTGGCTCGTGTAGCTCAGCAGGTGGCCCCGATGCCACAGCTGGTGACCCTCGACGCTCAGCGGGTGGCTCTCGAAGCTCTGCTGGTGTCCCTAGTAGCACTTATGGTTGTTCTCGAAGCTTTGCTTCTTGCCCTCGTAGCTCAGCTGGTGGTCCTCGAAGGCTTGCTTGTTCACCGCGTAGCTCAGCTCGTGACTCTCGTAGCTCAGCTGGTGGCCGTCGTGGCTCTGCTGGGGGTTCTCGGAGGTCCGCAGGCCCTCGTATCCCTGCGTGTGGCCATCGAAGCTGCGCTGGTGGTCCTCATAGCTTTGCACGCTGCCGTTGAGGCTCTTCTTCTGGCCGTGGTAGCTCTACAGGTAGTCGAGGTGGTTCTGCTGGTGGCCCTCGACGCTCTGCTGGGGGCTCCAGGGGGTTTGCTGGTGGCCCTTATTGCTCAAGCGCGTGGCCCTCGAGGTTCTGCTGGTGCCTCTCGTGGCTGCTCTGGGGGCCGTCGTCGAAGCTGTGGTTGTTGCCCTCGGAGCTCTGCTGGCGGCCCTCGGGGCGCTGTTGCTGGCCATGCGCCTGGGGTCAGCAGGCCTGGCATTCGTACGCATGGCCGAACTCGTCGCTGCCGTAGTTGTCGTGCTTATAGCAGCCGTTGGTGTCGTACTCGTGGACGTCTTGCTCGTAGGTGGGTTTCTTCAGCTGCACGGCGGTGCTGCTGGTGGTGCTGCTCCAATGGGACCTCCACGACGACCGACGATGTACTGTACCTGGTGCGCTTTCGGCACAACGTGTTCTCGTATATCACCTGTTCCGTGTGGCTTTTCGTCTCTGCAGTACTGCCTGGTACGCAGCTCCTTGTGACTCGTCATGGCATGGGACTTCCTCGCGGACGCCATCGCAACTATACACTTGAAATCATTGTAGGTCGTCGCGCTGCCGCGGCTGGCAGCGTAGCCGGCACGGCGCTTCGCTGCGCCCACGGTCCTCGGCCAGCAGGTCCTGGAAGCCCGTCTGCTGGACTCGTACTCGAAGTACGCGGACGCGCAGATCTGCGCCTTCAGCATGGCTGTGGGCGCCGCCGTGCCGCCGTCGCGCGGTGGCGGCCACCGGGTTGATGCCGGCCCCGCGGCCCTGGGGGCCCGAATGCGGAGGATGGATCCTGCATGCGGCCTGGAGCCAAAATGGCTACGGAACCAGCCTCCCTCTCCTCCTCCCTCTCCTCCTCCTCCTCCTCCTCCTCCTCCTCCTCCTCCTCCTCCTCCTCCTCCTCCTCCTCCTCCTCCTCCTCCATTTCCTCCCTCCCTCCCTTCCTCCCTCCTCCATCTTCCCTCCTCCATCCTTCCTCTGGAGGTGTCTGGGGGTGGCCGGAAGACTGCGGAGATCCTTGGGTCGCCCCAGGCCTTCATCAGAGGCCTCCTGGAGGCGCGCGAGGGCCATAGGCCTCGATTCTCGACCATCCTCCCCCCGTCCATCTCCCTCTAACCCTCACCCTCACGGTCCCCCCTCCCCTCCTCCTCGTCCTCGTCTCATTTCCTCGTCGTCTCCCCTCTCCCTTACCTCTCTAGCCTCGTCCTGCTCGTCGTCGTCACCCTCCTCTCAAGGAGATCCACCCATTCATAAGTATTCTCCTCATGCCCCTCCCTCTCCTCCTTCTCCTCCTGCCCTGCCTCGTCAGCCCTCTCATTTTTTTCTTCGTCATCCTCATTTCCCTTCCCCTTCCCCCTACGCATGCCACTTTCCTCTGCTTCGTCCTCGTAATGTTCCTCGTCTCGTCTCATCTCACTCCTCCCCCCTCCCCCCCCGTCGTTATCAATCGTCCTCGTCTTCCTCCTAGTCGTCCCCCCGCCCCCTTTCCAAGTAGAGCCCCTTCTCCTCCTCCTCCTCCTCTCCTCCTCATCCTCCTCCTCTCTCCTCCCTCCTCCTCCTACTCCCTCCTCCTCCTCCTCCTCCTCCTCCTCCTCCTCCTCCTCCTCCTCATCAGCCGTTTTTGCTCAAGCAAGTTTAGGCCCCGCTTAGTTTAGGAGTGGCCTTGAATGCAATGACACCTCAAATATGGGCAGGTGCCTGGAAATCTCGAAGGGATGATGCTCAATCAGAGCGACAGAGTGGCACGCAGCGGCGACGGGAGAGGCGGAGTATGGCAAACGCTATCTTGTCAAAGCTCCAATCGATTGATGAAGTCATTTCTCAGCGTGATGTGTCATGCCCTTCTTTGTCAACGCTGCAGAAACATGTGACAAAACATAGCGATTACATGGAACACTTGAGTTCAACATGCCATGCGATCACGTAAATGCGTCAACATATTGCCGGCAACCAACAAGTTGTTCAAATTAATGTTTGTTATTGCCAACAACGGATGGATAGCCTTAGAACCAAGTGTGTGAGTTCAAACGCGAATATCGGGCTTCAAAGGTTCAAGATCTCTCTCGCAAGGTGGATCACATCCTTTCTGAAATACTACGGGTCAGAGAAAATATGTCTGCACTGGAACGCGCTACAGATCTGGGTGGTGGGCATTGTTCCAGTGACAACGGATATGATTGTCATGATGGGTTTAATTCTTCATCTTGTGATGCTCCGTCAGAGCCCCTGGAAGGCAATCGAGGAGATAGCAGACCAGAAGTTCATTACATCAAGTGGAGTGGGAAATGGGGTGGTTTCGGGAATTGCATGTTGAAGCGAATGAGGGTCAACGGTGCTTTCGGCGCTAATGCAACAACTATTTCAGATAGCATTGTGAGTCGTGGGACGTTGCGCCGGCTGGAGGTCCAGAGCACAGACTTTGACCAAGTAGCGATACAGACCTATCAGAAAATATTGCTCGCCTGTCAAAATGGATGGACGACGAGGACCAATATATCAAGATCAGAATTCGACAAAGGATTTGCTAATTTAGACCGATCGAGTATGTGGCGTAAAGTGTGGGACAAAATGCATGGAGGCACAGGCGATCCAATGAGTACATCGACCTGTTTCTTGCGGGTATGGAGGCCGTATCATCGATGATAGCGTGAATGTAATCCAAATGGTTTCCTTGGGCGGATCGAGGCCATTTCATGGATGAGCGCGTAAATTACTGGTGGCGGTATCTTTGTGAAACAATGTGTGGCAACAGTTTGACCCGATGCCATCAAAGTAAAACACGTGGGCAACGACTTCTGAGAGTAACCCAGCTGAAATTCTCGGCGCTGCGGCGCAACCACCACAGCTCTTTTTAGCAGGCCGTGCTCTGGGACGATTGCCGGCGCCCGCCCCTTCTCCTCCTCCTCCTCCTCCTCCAACTCATCCTCCTCCTCCTCCTCCTCCTCCTCCTCCTCCTCCTCCTCCTCCTCCTCCTCCTCATCCTCCCCCCCCCTCCCCCCTCCCCCCCTCCTCCCCCATCCCCCTCCTCCCTCCTCCTCCTCCTCCTCCTCCATCATCCTCATCATCCCATCCTCATCCTCATCCTCCTCATCCTCCTCCTCCCCTCCTCAATCATCTTCATCCTCATCATCATCATCATCATCCTCATCATCCTCATCATCCTCATCCTCATCATCATCCTTCTCATCATCATCATCATCATCATCATCATCATCATCATCATCATCATCATCATCATCATCATCAATCATCATCATCATCACATCATCATCAGCATCAGCATCAGCATCATCATCATCATCATCATCATCATTCATCATCATCATCATCATCATCATCATCATCATCCTGCATCCTTCATCCTTACTTCTCCTCCTCCTTTTCCTCCTCCTCCTCTCCTCCTCCTCCTCCCTCCTCCTCTCTTCCTCGTCAGTCTCCGCCCTCTCCCCCTCCTCCTCCTTTCCTCCTCCCTTTCCTCCTTCACCGTCCTCCCTCTTCCTCGTCAACCTCAGCCCTCCCCCTCCCCCTCCTCCTCCTCCTCCTCCTCCTCCTCCTCCTCCTCTCTCCTGCTCCTCCCTCCCTCCTCTCCTCCCGCCTTCCGCCTCCCTCCTCCCTCCTCTCTCCTCCCTTCTCCCTCCTCCCTCCTCCCCCCTGTCCTTCCTCCTCCCTCCTCCCCCTCTTCGCCCTCCTCGCCAGGCCCCGCCCTCTGGCAGAGGGCGCCGCCTGCCCCTCTCCCGAGGGCCGCCGACGACGCCCGCGAGACCACCGCCGCGGGAGCCAACGACACCCCAACGCGCGACGCGCGGGGGGAGAAGGAGGAGGAGGAGGAGGAGGAGGAGGAGGAGGAGGAGGAGGAGGAGGAAGAGGAGGAGGGGAGAGGGCGGAGATTGACGAGGAAGAGGGAGGAGGAGGAGGAGGAGGAGGAGGAGAGGAGGAGGAGGAGGAGGAGAGGAGGAGGAGGAGGAGGGAGAGGAGGAGGAGGAGGAGGAGGAGGAGGAGGAGGAGGAGGAGGAGGAGGAGAGAGATGGAGGAGGAGGAGAGATGGAGGATGAAGGATGACGATGACGATGACGATGATGATACTGATGATGATGATGATGATGATGATGATGATGATGATGATGATGATGATGATGATGATGATGATGATTGATGATGATGATGATGATGATGATGGTGGATGCTGATGTGCTGATGATGATGAGGAGGAGGAGGGGGAGGGGGGGAGGAGGAGGAGAAGGAGGAGGAGGAGAGATGGAGGATGAAGGATGACGATGATGATAATAATAATAATGATGATGATGATGATGATGATGATGATGATGATGATGATGATGATGATGATGATGATGATGATGATGATGCTGATGATGAGAAGGAGGAGGAGGAGGAGGAGGAGGAGGAGGAGGAGGAGGAAGAAGTGTTGGGAGGAGGAATAGGGCGCGCGCGAGAGCTGAGCGCGGGGGCGCGGCCCGAGCTGAACTGGGCGGCTAGCGCTGGGGGCGCGAGCTGAGCGGCTGGCGGGCGCGCCGCTGCAGCTGGGGCTCGGGCGCCGCGCCGCGGGCGCTGGGCGCGCGCCGAGGTGGCCGGGCAACGGCGGCGCGACGGCGGCGACAGCGGCGCCGGCGCTGGGCGGTGGGGCCGCAGGGCCAATGCCGCAGGCCAGGCGGCCACGAGGGCGAGGCGCTCGCCTACGTGGTCCCGGGTCAGCCAACTGTAGGCCCCGGCCGGCGCACCCCTTCCTCCTCGGGGGCGGCTCGCCGCCGAGCGGTGGGCCGCAGCTGGGGTGGGGGGATTGCGCCGGCTCCCAATTGCAGCGCTCCGGCCGCGGGAGACCCGCGCGCGGCGCAGGAGGAGGAAGAGGGAGGAGGACGAGGAGAAAGACGACGACGAAGTCGGGAGGTGCTCAAGGTGCCCGTGGCCCAAGGGGCCCCCAGCTTTGCGCTCCATTCTGATGGAGCCCTCTGGGTATCGTGAGGGGTGGCCCCAGCGGGCCCGTGTGGGCCTCCTTGGATATATCCTTGGAGATCCTGGGGGGCACTGCCACGGGGCCGGGGGTGGAGGCCTGGCACCTGCTGGGCGCCCGCTGGGCCCCGGAGGTGGGGGGACCTAGAGATCCGATGTCGTGATTTTTTCGATACGCGGTCCCCAGAAGTCTCGACCGATTCCCCAGGACCGGTTTTTCATCCTGAGTCGTTTTTTTAAGGTCCCGAGGCCCGGCGAGGGCATCCAAGGGCCGAAACTTATGAAAAACCTCCGCCTTGATTTTTTCAATGCGTTGGATCTTTGGGGGAAGAGCGGCGCGCTGGCAGAGTGCACCGGGCAAGCCTGGAGCCACGCGAGGGGGGCAGCCTGGCACCGGCGAGCCGGCACGCGGAGCCATGGCCCGTGCAGGCAAGCCAGAGCTCGGCGCTGCGTGTGGTTCGTTCCACCGCGGACCCTGTTGGGGGGAGAGGGAGGAAAGGGAGGGGACGATGCGCCATGCCACCGCTGAGCGGAAGTACGCACGACCTGGCGAACACCCGCCCTGGATTTGCTTTTCGAGGTGTGTGTGGGTCTTTGTCGTGCCTCTGCAGGCCTCCAAACACAGGGAGCTGTCCGGGGACTTCCAGAGACCTCGTGCCCCATGGAGCCCCCCATCGGCAGGAGGAGGAGGAGGAGGAAGAGGAGGACGAGAGGGAGGACGAAGAGGACGAGGACGAGAAGGACGATGACACGGGAGTGGATGAGGACAAGGAAATGGAAGAGGACGACGACGACAGCGGCGACGACGTCGATGAGGATGATAAGGAGAAGGAAGAGGAGGAGGAGGAGGAGGAGGAGGAGGAGGAGGAGGAGGAGGAGGAGGAGGAGGAGGAGGAGGAGGAGGAGGAGGAGAAGGCGGCGGAGGAAAAGGGAGGGAAAAGAGGAAGAGGAACAGAACGAGTGGGAGGAGCAGGATGTGGAATAGAATGACGACGATGGCAATCATCGGCTGACACCTCCCCCGCCCCAACAAAAAGGCCGGTCCGGGTGCGCTGCAGGTTGTAGGTGCGCAAGAGGTCCTGATATGTCCAGCGAATGGGATGGGAGGACGGAGAAGGGGGGGGAGTGGGAGGTAGGGAGCACAGCAGGAGACGAAGACGAGGGCGAGGTGGCAAAGAGGGATGAGGAGACAAGAGAGGGAGGGAGGGGATGAGGAGAGGGAGGGAGGGGATTGGCGGGAGGACGGGCAGGACGTGGAGGACGAGGGTGAGATGGAGGTGGTGGAGGACTCAGAAAAAAAAGGACAAGGCGGCGAAACTGCACGCGGGCGCGCGCTTCAGGAATCGAGGGGAGGGGAAGAAACACGTGCGCGGGAAAGGCCACACTCTCTCCCCCTTCATTTATCCTGCCACGTATCCTCCTCCTCCTTTTCCTCCGCCTCCCCTCCTCCCGAGTCTCCCCCCGACCTCCCCTGTCCACCTCTGCGCGGTTTCCCCCGCCCTCCCCCCCCCACCACCCCCCCGACCCCGCTCCCCCCCCGCCACTCCCCCCTCCCCCCCCTCCACCCCTCCCCTCACTGAGATGTTTAGTCTTGAACTGCGCAAACCCTGAGCCCTGATGCGTACGGAACAGATACTACACTTGATCATTCACTGATCCTCTGAATTGCTAAGCTGATCTGCTACTGAAGCTGATATTCTCAGTCTCATTCTACTTTCTAAGGGCTGTTGTGGAAAAAGTTACAGGGAAGAAAACGCATTCTAAAAAACCATCTAACTCGAGGGAGAGAGAGAAGGAGGAGGTTAGGAGAGAGGTGACTCCGGGCGGCAACGGATGCGAGCCTCAGTCATCAGGATGTCGTTCATCTGGTAGAACTCGAAGTGCACCTGGCCGTTGAATTTCTGGATCGTCTCCAGGTCGCTCTCCGTGTAGTCCACCGGTGCATGCTGGATACGTCGAGCCGTAGCTACCTTAGATACCATCTCCATGTCTAAGAAACCTGTGGTCAATAGCTTCATCATCTGCTTGAAGGTCCCCGGCTTTGTCATTGCATCTGCTATCATGATCTCCGTCGGCACATGTATCGTCCACCGTATCCGCGTAGTGATTCTTTCCTCTCTGAGTGCCATCACCGGAAGCCTCTGCTGCTTGTCCTGAGGAACGCCCTTCAGGCCCGTCACCAGCTCAAACACGTCCTTGCAATCCGTCAGGTGGTCGATCGCAATCTCATAGGCGCCCTTCTCGTTGATGTCCATCATCGCCTTGATACGATCCTTCTGAGCAATATCTTGATCCATCTGCATTTCCGTGATACGAAGTGCTATCATCTGTGCATTACTTACAACACTTAGCGCACAATTTGTCTCACCCATTGAAGTCGAATGTGCCACCTTCTTCGCCTTGTTCGAGAGAATCGCCATCGGATGACAGTATCCACTGAGACACCTTTTGTCGCTGATCGCGTCCATCTTGTTGTCCATGACGAGAGGAACATCGTGCATGAGTAAGATAACCTGGCCTTCTTGTGGATACACACTCGTCTTAGTCGTGTGGTTAGCATCTCCTATGGCGCGCAGGCAGTAGGGTCCTGAGAGTCGTGGATAATGAAGACCGATCATGATGTTGTCGTTCTGCGCCTTCTTCAACACCGCATTGGCCCTCTTGAGATGCATCACCCTCGGTTCATTGTTGAAGCCCTGCAATTGAGTGACTTCCGTCAAGATGTGCACACTGCATTGACACAGGAACAGCATGCTGGTGAGGATGCTCCGAAAACCATGTATATATTGTGCTGATACAAGTTGATCATCATTCAAGGCAGGGATCTCGCATGGCTTGATGTTACGTAAGTGGTCGAGCTGCTGAATGAGGATGCTATCATTCGCCAATCTAGAGTACTGAGCTCCGTTGTGCGTGAAGGGTAGGTTCTGACGCTTGACTGCTCCAAACTTCGTCTCCAGTAGCTGCCTCAGGAAATTCAAGATCTGTGTCCTCGACTGAGTAAGTAGGTCGTCCACGTGAATCGTGAGGCAGGCTGCCAGCTTATCCGTCATTGCTGTCAGAAGGTTCTCCGATACTCCGCATTCATGCGCCTTGTGAGGATGCCGTCGTCGTAGGATGTCGATGTCCTTCACCGTCCAGTACGCGAAATTGTCATCCCACAGACTGATGCGAGCTTCCATGGTAGACACGAGGAACAGCGTGAGCGCGATCTGCCACATATGTGGAGCATCGACCAGCCCATACATAGGCTTGAGTAGCTCCAGGAGAAAGAGTCCGTAGTCAACCGGCTGTACCACCACTGAGCTGCCCTCGATGTTGGCCAAGTGTCGCCACACGTTCGCTGGTGGATTGAGGTAGACTTTCCTGACCGTTGTACATGACAACTTCAACTCTCTTGAACGTTTCCTCAATTCATCGAACGATAGTCCTTGAAGAAATGCCGTTGAAATATCCCAACTTTCAAGGTCTGTCATAGCGTGACACTGTGCCATACTCACCACCAATTTTTGACTGATCCTTGATGCTGTACTGGAATGCCTCTGTATCTGATGTTTCTGGGAATCTAGAAAACCACGGCCGCATAATCGGGATTTCACCTCCCAGATTTGCTTCTTGGGATTGAACTTCCAGCGCCGAACCCAGACTGCATCAATGATGTTCCGAGAGTCCAAGTTCTTGACCGCTGCGCACGCGAACACAGAGTGGCCCACGAAAGCTGTGAGCTCTGCCCGATCAGCCGCTTCGACTAGGTCCCAGTTCTCGTATATCTCCTGCTCGGTAAGGTTGCCATCCGCCTGAGCCGCGTAGGTAACCGCTTCTCCCGTGTGTAGGTCGAACAGGAAACACTGGTCCTTCTTCCATGGTCCAGCAAGAACCCAGGCTGATTGTGAGCGTGTCCACGGAAGGTCCGATGTTGGCAGGCCGTTTTGCTGTCCTATCTTGTCGGCAAAGAGGTTGGCCTGTCGTTGCTGTTCCAACACGATGGTCATTGAGTCGTGCAAGTATGATTCACGCGCTTCATTTAGGTAAGTCTCTTCTTCTGCAGCGACATCCAGACAACTTATTGCCATGTTGCGTCGAGCGTACAGGTCAGTATCTTGAATAGGCGCGTGGTCGCTCTCTGGCATGTCGACGTGTACCGGCAACCCGATGGGAACAGCATCTTCCGCTGGCATATTCTGCAAATGTTTCCAATCTTCCGAGCTGAGACCCTGTCCAGAAAGAGCGTTGTCATCACCTGAAGGAATCAGTGTCTGTGAACTCGTTGGTGCTGACTGTTCGGCCTCAGCGCCAGGTTGAGAAACATCTTGCTCTAACAACTTGCTCAACTCACCCGAAAGATCCAGCTCTTTGATCTCCGACTCGATCTGCCCTTCCTCGGTCGGCAAGGTCACTGGCTGAGCTGTTGGCGAGGTACCGGCATAGGGTCGCGTTGGAGGCTGCTCCATCGAGGTCGACTGTCCGGGTTCCACTGTGTCGTGCTCTCGCTTCGTGACCGGCTCACGTTCGATGGTCGGCCTCGACGTTGACGCCGTACTCGACAAAGGAACCAAGCCCGGTGAGGAAGCTGTCGTGCTTGCTGCAGGTACCGTGCTAGGAGGAGCTGTCTTGACTCTCTTGGAGTCGCCCTCTGGTAGAGTAGGCCTGTCATGTACTGGAGTAGCTGACGATACGGGAGGCATCGCCTGATCCACCTCAGCGTCCTGGGACTCTGGCAAGATGTCGCTCAGCGCCTTGCTCATGTCGAAGCTGTCGTCCTGAACAGGTACCGCTGCATGAGGTTGAGGCTGAGGTGCAGCTGGCTGTGATGGTGCCGTAAGAGGCACAGCTCGCTGCACAGGCTGAGGAAGAGGCGTAGCTTGTGGTACAGGAGCCGATAGCTGTCCTGAGGATGCTGATGGTTGAGCCCTGAGATTTGAGCCAGAGCTGTCCTGGTCTAGAAGTCTGCTGAGCTCTCCAGTGAGGTCGAGATCGTTGGAATTCGATCCGATAGTCTTGTCTTGAATGTCTTCTCGTATTGGTGGAAGTTGAGCTGTTGCTTGTTCGATGTCCAGCGACGACTTCTCTCTTATGTTTTGTCGCGATGCTTCTGGCGAGTAGGAGAGGATGGTTGATTCCCAGTCATCATCATCAGGAAGAAGGCTGACCATGTCGCGGATGTCCTGATCGATGTCTCTCATGCTCTCTGGCCAGACCTCGATGTTGCCGAGATCGTTCGTGTCTGGTATCTCGTAGTCGTCGAGGAAAGGGTTTACCGGCACCTCAGTCCGATACATAAGGAAGAAAGAGGTAACGTCCCAGGCGTCGCTCGAAAAGTCTGTGATGTTTATTCCCTTGTCTGGTCGTACTTCCTGTGCCAGGTATTTCGTCTTATTCGAACGAGGCCAAGTGACGAGCAATCCATGATACATCCGATCCAGTGCTGGAATGCGTCTGACCGATGTACCGTACAACAGGCCGTCCACGCTCTTCAAATGGAAAACTCGCTGGTATATCCGAAGACACAGGCACCAGTGCTTGACCAATCGTAGTTGAGATACCGGAGGTGAACAGATCATGGAACGACCGTCGAAGATTTTCCCGATCCTGGTGTACTGACCGTAGGCGGTGCCGTCGACGAGGTCCATGAGCTCAGTGAGGTTCGAGCTGTCTGTAGTGTCTTTCAATAGGTATGCGTAGTGGTTGCCTTCGCCGATTGGTATCTTCTCCAGATTGATAGTGTGTCGTCTGATGTGCCTTGTGGGTAGAATGTAGGGGATACCGTTCCAGATCACTATGCCAGTTCCCTGAGAAAGTTTGACAAGTTCCGCTGGTCCTCTCCATCCTGACTGATCCTTGCGTTCAGGTACTCGATAGATGTCAACAGGTTCGCCAGGCTGAAGTCGCTGTCCAGGAGGTGTCTGCTGCTGTCGAGTTCGGTTGCATCTCGCGATGCGCTCTTCGACCAAGCTCTTGGCCATGGCGATCTTGGCCTGCATTCGTAGTCGAAGTGCCGACTCGAAGGGATCCGGACAGCTGTCCACGGCCGGCGTCACGGAGTCCAAGGTAGTGGCCTCCATGTCGTAGTAGTCGCGAGGAGTGAATCCCAGCACCACCTGATTCGCCGTCTGGCCTCCGTAAGACACGAGTGAGTTCGAGACCATGGCCGCTTCCTGGATGATATCTGCATTCGTGACCTGCAGGCCCTGGGCCTGAGCGCTTTTCTTCAGCTTGAGCGAGCATAGCCTGATGAGAGAAATCCATCGTTCCACCAGGCCCGTCATTGTGTGATCATCGGTACCAGCGAAGGAACGTCTGATGTGAAATTTGTCGCACATGCGCGATGCCAATTCAGAAACCATACCGCCCTCCTGGTCCAAGATGAGTCTGATCGGTGGCCCGAAGTATCTGATCCAGCTGCGAAGCACCGTCGAGAGGATCTCCTCGGCGGTCCTGTCCTTGAGGAAGTCGGCAACCTTGTACTTGCTGAACTCATCGATGACAAGGATGAAGCACTGATCCCATTGGAAGAATAGGTCCATCTGGACCCGCTGGTTGAAGTGTACTGCCATTGTAATGCCGACTTGAGGCTTCGTGGCTGGGGGCATGAGGTCCCGACAGTCCTTGCACGCCTTCGGGATA
Source organism: Prorocentrum cordatum (assembly GCA_963575745.1). Classification (NCBI taxonomy): domain Eukaryota; class Dinophyceae; order Prorocentrales; family Prorocentraceae; genus Prorocentrum; species Prorocentrum cordatum. The sequence goes on from CAUYUJ010015990.1 coordinate 14,317, forward strand.
AGAACCAGTATCTTGGCCAGGAATGGTGTCCAGCAATCTCCTTGTTTCAACAATATGGCCATATCTGGAACCGATGCATGCCAAAAACGAACATGTAGTCCAAGAAGGCAACGTATGCACTCCTTCCGGTCTTTGTTTGCCTCTGCTTCCTTCAATTTCTTCAAGAGGTTCGCAAGATTGAAGCTGGGCTTGACGTCATACCATTCCTTCTTCGCGATCTTCGGCTCCACCGAGGCTGAAGGAGATGCGGAGGCTGAGGCTGACTGTTCCGGCGCGATCGCCGGTGCCTGGTCCATGTTGCTGGTAGTGACTGGCTCCAGTGCAACCTCCTGCAGGGGCTTGACTTCTGGCTCTGCTTCGTCAGGAGGTTCTTCAGGCACTGCAACCGGAGGTTCTTCCTCAGACTCTTCCGCCTGAGCTGCCTTTTCGACTGCCGCCGGTGATGCTGCTGCCGATGCCGGAGGAGCAAGTCGAGGAGTTGCGCCAGCCATCTTGCATTGCCCTTGAATCCTACTGTGTGGTTCCGTGGTCTGCTTGCCGTGCTTGCACCTCGGGCATGCCCAATATGTAGTGACGTCGTCATTGTCATCGTCAGGCATCACGTGGTACTCTGTAGTGACCTGTCCGATGAGCTTCATGATGTCCTTGCCGATTGCGTCACACAACAACTTGGGGTAGACCGCCGCTCGTGCTGTCCGGTGTACTCCATCAGTATGTCCGACCAGCTGCCCGTGTGGAACTTTGCATTTGCAATGTCGGGCAACTCCACGAAGGCCGAATGTGCTCATGTACCGTGTCCGTTTGCGAATGGGTTCTCCAATTTCATTCACGGCTCCGAAGGGACAGTGATCTCCCACGTACGATCGCAGACCGAGACCCGGCAGAGTCTGAAGCACTGACTTGTCCCAGATCTCGCTGGTGTGGGGGTTCTCTAATGCTGAGTGTTCTCCGCGTCGTTGACCTGTCTGAATATCGCCGACACACCAGTCCAGTGTAGCTTTCTGGGTCTGTCGTTCGGCTTCGCGCTTGTCTACGTCACCCTTCGAGGCCTGAGACCATGGAGTACAGGTTGGAGCCCACCAAGAGGTCTTGATGCCCAGTGTCCTCCTTACGGCCGTGAGGATGTTCTGATGATCGGCGTCCGCTAAGTTCCATCCGTATCGATAATCCACTGGAAAAGCCACCTGCAAGCCGAGTCGCATGCATCTGAGAGAAAGGCGACCACTTCCTGACATACGTTCTTGAAGATGCAACTTGAAGCCCTTCATGTGGTCGACCCAGAGCATGGCATTGTGCGGTGTGACGATAGGCAGTTGAGTCTGATGATAGAATTCCTCGGGCATTGCCTTGTATTTCTTTTCCAGAAGACTGACATCGTCACGGTCACAAGTAGAAGGCCACTGATCTGCTCCAGTCCACTTGTCTCCGCTGAATGTGTTCCACCGTTTGTAGAACATTTGTCGTATTTGCTGAGGTGTGCCCTTCGAACCAACTCCGACGGCATGACGAGGTCGACCTCCATATAGATCTGCTTTGTCTGCTTGATATTCTCTCAGTCTCATTCTACTTTCTGAAGTGCTGCTGTTGAAGGTCGACTGAATGTCACTCGTCTGCGTGGCCGTCTCACTGCGTCCATCCTGGGTTCGAGCTGCGTCCTTCTGAGCCGTTTCAGAATGTCCAAGCAACTGTGGTGACGACAAGTGTGGCGACGACGACCCTACAGCGCTCGAGGCGCACGCTGCAGGGGGTCCGGACCCGTGGTAGGTCCGAGCTGTGTCCTCACCAGGCATCGTCCCAGGATGACTCGAGTGCAGAGCGGTGTTGACACCAGTCTTGGTAGTCATGTTGGTATCGAAGATGAACTCCATGTAATCCTTGACCGCTTGTCGCAATATTGTCGCTTCTTCGCCGGCATTGGCAAGAGGGTCGTCGATAGGCAGAAGGTAGTGGCCTGAGTCCGTGTACAAGATACGCAAGAACGAGGTGGGTGCAACCTTTCTGCCCATAGCTCCGATATGATTGATAACCAGAACTCCATCTTTATTTGGCAGAACGTTCGCGTACATGGACCCGGCGTGCTCGATGATTGACTCGTTAGGAAGTAGGCATGGGCATTTCGAGCCTGAGCCTCCCAGAAGATCCATGGTAAACGAGCTCCTGGGTAACGCCTTCAAGTTGAGAGGAATCGTGCCGAGCCCGAGCGACGGACTGGGCTTGCCATCGATACCCGACAACTTCGAGTGCGAGTCCTTCAGCGTGATGTCTTGACCTTTTGGCCACAGCAAATGATCACATATTTCTCGGACTGTCTCGGTACCGCCCAGGCCTTTCGACGCGCCAGGGTACACGATCAGACCGAGTCGTTGCTTTCCACGCACGCTGGTCATGAGTATCATCTCCTCGTCCTTTTCCCTTGATGCCGGGTAGCACGCGTTGTTGATCGCAAAGAGGCTGGTATGTGGCTTCCAAAGATCAGACAGAGAACCTTTGTTAACACCCGAGTGGATCCCATCATGGTCCGTGCCGTACTGCCCCGTGGTGTCCGTCTGTGATCTGACTGGCTTCTCTGGAAACTGAAAGGCCGATGATCCTGGTGAGAGCTGTGATGAGCTGCTGATGCCGCTGACGCTGTCGGTGTTCATGTTCGTCGTCGTGCTCATTGGCTTCGCCATGTCACTGAAACTTGTTTTCTGAATAGGAGGTCCGTCGTCAGCCTGATGCCATGTACCAGGAGGAGGAGATGTCGCTGAGGAAAGCACGCTCCATGATCCTGTCGAGGGACTGTCTTCCGAAATCGCATCAAAATTACTAGCCATCCACGGCGGCTGTCCGGCATTGGATTGAGGCCTCCAGGATCCTGTGGATGAGGAAGAGAAGGAGCTCTGACTGTCTCTGTTGCCGTTGTTGTCTCTCTTCCCCTTTCCGCGTCCTTTTCCTTTCCTCAGTCTCCTCTCGTACTCGTTGTCGTTGTACAGTCCGCCGTCCTCGTAGTCCTGCTGCGTCCTGGTGTCGAAGTCCCAGTTGGACTGCTTCGTGGTCTCAGTGGAATGTCCGACTGCGAGAGCAATATCAGGAAGGTCGTCATGATACTGGTCCTGATGATGTCCACCGAAGTTGTGATGCCAAGTATGTGTGAGACCTGCTCCTGTTTTGCCGCCGCTGTCTCCTTTGCGATCACGAAGTCCGACTGGGCAATCTTGATCGCGATGCCACTTAGAGCCACAGACGCTGCAGCCGTTGTTGTCCGTCTTGTTCTTTGTCTTGCCATTTCCTTTTTTACCACCATACAAAATATCCGTTGAGAAGGGTTTATCATCATCACGTCCTTTGCCTTTTCGTCCTCGTCCTCGACCTTTACTGTAACCTCGACCTCGTCCTTTGCTGCGAAAGCGTCCTTTGCCTTTTCCTTTTCGTCGTCCGTTCCATCGCCATTTTGGTCTGAAGCCACTCATCTGATATGCTTCCTCGAGGTCGAGCTCGTCGAGGTATTGTTCTATCTCATCTTGTTCGTACCAATTCCAGTAACTGTCATATGCACCATATCGCCATTCTCCATGTTCCGTCGCATATTCTCGATAATGAAGGTCCGTGTCTTCGTCGTACACGAAATCAATATCTTCTTCTTGATCTTCATCTTGATAGTAGGAAAGATTGTAATCGTCGTCGTTCAGCTCCATATCTTCAAACGCTCCATAGTGTCCTGAGTGATGTCCACTGCCTGACGCCATTTCTTGTTTTGCGATCCGACTGGTCATACTGTAGATTTCGTTGAACTTCGTGAGGTCTCCGTTGTGATGTAGCTTGATATCTGCAATTCTTCTGGCCGGAAGGCCGCTCCACTTGAATAGAAGGTGTGTGAGGCCTGTCGAGTTCAGCTGCAGCCCAGCTTTGCTCTCGGCCTCCTGGAACCTCTGCTTGAAGTTGAGGAGGTAGTCTTGCAATGAGGAGGATCCGCGTCTTGTATCCCAGAACTTGTCTAGGATCTCACCCTGCCTGTCCTGGTCATGAATCTCGAACGCATCCGTGAGCTTTGCAATGAGGTGACCGATTCCTGCCGGACTGGCAGGTTGTAGTTCTGCTCCGGTGGGATCCAGCACTGCATCTTCCTTGCCGAGAGCAAGAGCCGCATCGCCACTGATGACCACGCCATTGCGAGTAACCTTTAAGCTCATGGCCACCTCGAACGCCTTGTCAAGAAGCCGACTTGCAACGAGTGGGCCGGCCTCTTCCTCAGTGATGGGTGTGATGCGCCACCAGAGATGAAGGCGCTCGAGGAAGTGTTTGAACGTGTAGTCTGGCATGCCCGGCTTCCAGCCGGGAGGAACATATCTGGTAAACTCAGGAAGAGAATTCGGGAGCTTCCAGTCTGCACCACCACCTGTCGCCATCGCCACGTAGTCCTGGGAGTAGGAGTAGAAGGAGGCACCACAGGCTTCGCTGAAGTGTACGAGGAAGAACGTAAAAAACAGGTAGATCGACCAGATCTTCTTGATGATCCGGCACGGGCCGAAGTTCAGCCCGTTGTCGTAGTTCTTCGTCGTGACGAAGGGTCGCGCCTGGCGGCGCGCGGCGGGCACACTATCGCGCGCCCGAGCCCTGTCTGTGATGGGGCAGGCTGGAGCTGGAGCCGAACTCCAGCTCCGCTACCAAACTGAAATGTTTAGTCTTGAACTGCGCAAACCCTGAGCCCTGATGCGTACGGAACAGATACTACACTTGATCATTCACTGATCCTCTGAATTGCTAAGCTGATCTGCTACTGAAGCTGATATTCTCAGTCCCTCCTGCCCCCCCCCCCGCTCCTCCCCTCAGGGCTGACTCTTGGCCGCCCCGCCTCGCCTGCCTCCTGTCGCCCGCCTCCCCTCTCCTCCCGCCCGCCGCCCGCTCCTCGCTCCCGACCTGCTCGCGCGCCGCCGCGGGGGGGCCCCGCCCCCTGCCGTGGGGCGCGCGCGCGCGCGCTCGCCCGCGCGCCTGCCCGCCAGAGGCGACCCCACACCGACGACGACCGACGACCCCACACCGACGACGACCGACGACCGACCGACGACCGACCGACGACCCCACACGACGACCCACCCGACGACCGACCGACGACCGACGACCGACCGACGACCCCACCGACGCCAGAGGCGACCCCACACCGACGACGACCGACGACCGACGACCAAACCGACGACGGCGGGCGGCGGGGGGACGCGAAGAGCCCGGCCGCGCCGCGGAAGGAGGGGGGCGCGCAGGGGGAGAGTGGGGGGGGGGCGGGGGAGAGGGCGGCTCAGCTCGCGAGGTAGGCCCCCCCCGCCCCGGGGGGGGGGGGGGGGGGGGGGCGGATGCCGCGGAGGAGGAGGAGGAGGAGGAGGAGGAGGAGGAGGAGGAGGAGGAGGAGGAGCTGGAGGAAAACGAATAAGAAGAAGAAAAGGAGGAGGATCCCACGCCACTGAAGGGCGCGTCTCTGTCTAGGCCGCGCTGGCCGCGCCGCCGCTGCCGTCGGCCCCCGCGGGGCCAGTCCTCAGGTCCGCCTCGGCGACGGGCTCCTGGTCGAAGTCGCTGTCGAGGGAGGCCGCACCTTGGTGGTCAGAACCTTCCCCTTGAAGTGCAGCTTCTTCCGCATGTGGTACTTGGACACGCCCAGAACACCCATCGCCCACACAATCACGAGGAGGATGCTCACAACCGCCAGGAAGAAGCGCTGGAATTTCACCCGCAGGTCCAGCCTCTCCGTGACCAAGGCCGTCCCCTCCATGGAAATCATCATATTCGTCTTCAGCAGGAACACCACCAGGTACATGAGGTACGACTGTCGAAATCAATGGCAGGCCGCCACCACCGCCAGAGCCACGTGTGCCCCCACCAGCTTCAGCTTCCACTGTTCCAGCACCCAGAACAAGAGGGACATCACCTGTCCTCAGGTCTGCCTCGGCGGAGGACTCCTGGTCGAGGTCGCTGCTGAGGGCGAGGGAGGCCGCGCCATGTTGTCCAGAACCTTCCCCTTGCTGTGCAGCGTCTTCCGCAAAAGGTACCTGGACACGGCCTGAATGCTCATAGTCCACACCATCACTAGGCATGTGCACACCGCCGCCAGGAGGGGCGCAGGGGCCTCAGCGGCAGGCCCAGCCTCTCCGTGACCCAGGTAGCCACCTCCATGGAGATCATCAGCTTCACCTTCAGCAGGACCATCATCAGAGGCAATGGGTACGGCTGTCGAAATCGATGGAAGGCTGCCACCACCGCCAGAGCTTAGGGTGTCCACACCAGCTTCATTTTCCACTGTTCCAGCATACAGATCATGAGGGGCTTCACCTGTCCTCAGGTCCGCCTCCGCGAAGTGCTCCAAGTAGATGTCTCTGTCGTGGGATGCTGCACCTTGGTGACCAGAACCATCCCCTTGAAGAGCAGCGTCTTCAGTAGGTGGTACTTGTGCGCGCCCTGAACGCCCATCGGCCACGCCATCACACAGAGGATGCTCACCACCGCCAGAAAGAAGCGTAGGAATGTCAGCTGCAGGTCCAGCCTCACCGTGTCCAAGGCAGTCACCTCCATGGAGACCACCCGCTTCGGGTTCAGCAGAAACAACATCAGGCACATGAGGTACAACTGTCGCAACCGATGGCATGCTGCGACCACTGCCAGAGCAGCGTGCGTCCACACCAGCTTCAGCTTCTATGTCCGCCTCGGTGGAGGGCACCTGGTTGAAGTCGCAGGCGGGAGGGGCCGCGCTCACATCGCCTTCCATGCCGATCTCGAGCTCGAGCACAGGCGAGACCTCCACGAGGCTCAGCGATGGGCACCCCACAGGACCAGTGCCAGCATCCGTGGGCCCCACCTCACTCTCACCACGATGGCCGGAATCATCCCCTTGAGACGCAGCAACTTCTGCTAGAGGTACTTGGACACGACCATAACTCCCACGGCCCACACCATCACGAGGAAAATGCTCACCACCGCCAGGAAGAGTCGCAGGAGATTCAGCGGCAGGTCCCGTCACTCCACCTCCAGGAGGATCATCAGCTTCACCTTCATGAGGAGTACCTTCAGACACAAGAGGAACGGTTGTCGCAACCAATGTGGGGCTGCCACCATCGCCGGAGCTGAGAGTGTCCACACCGGCTTCAGCTTCAACTGTTCCAGCATAAGGATCAAAAAGGCCATGGCCTTCGACAGCGGGGAGAAGAAAGGCAGCAGGGTGACGCAGCATTCAGTCAATCTCGAAGTACTTGTCCCTCGTCAACTTAAGAAATAGATGGTGGAGTAGTCGCAGAGCTTGCTCAATTTGGGTTTCCGACAGCTCCGCAAATGTCACAAAATGGTGCTGCCAATGTCCAGGCGGTCATCCAGGCTGGAGGGCAAATGCAGAGGATGACCAGCACAAGGTAGTCGCATAACAATTCGGCATGTTCGATGTAACGGGCAGGATCGCCGGAACCAAAATACTGACCGCATTAATCGTGTTGGGTTCTACCAAGTCCCAAACCACCTCACCAAAGTCCAAAGGAATGTGTCCACAGTGTTCGCCAAGCAAAACCGCAGCACCCCCTGCCGCAAGCGTGTGTTGAACAGTGAGAACCTGCTGCCTGGTTCAGCTTGATCCATCGGTTCGTGATCGCGAAGTCCCAAGACAGAGTGACCAAGTGCAGCATGCACTCCAGCTCCACCAGCTTGCATGGAGTCTGTGGCAAGCTGTTCAGTTTCACCAGCTTGTACAGGATATGTCTCCTCAACCTGACAAGATATTGCATGTGCAGCAGGCGCTTCCACATGCAGTGCTTCATGAAGAATATCGTCAGCTTCCCAGATTGGGTAGGTCCGGGGGGAAAGGGGCTCGAGGAACACGGGGGGGGCAGGCTCAGGATGAGGTTGAGCTGCATCCTGACCATGGACAATTAGCACAGACAACAAAGCGGCAGTGTCGTGGGCCACATGAGGAACACTAGGGAGATCATCAGGCCGCGAGCAATTGTCGGCGCAGTCATGTGTTCCATGAAAGTGCTCTGGGGCCACTGCCTGGGCCAAGATTTCCGCGTGCACATCCTCCAGATCTGACTCCGAGTCGGGATACAAAAGCAGGAGTATGGCGTCCTGCGGCAGATCCTCAATCATGTCGCGAGGCGCGGCGGTAACCTCAGCAAGCAACAGCTCGTCGAAGTCTCTCGTCGAAGTCTGCGGGATAGCCATCGTCGAAGACCACATCCAGGCCGCAGGGAGGAAGACCATGCTCTTCATCGGCATCCTCCAAGAGCGCAGACGGATGGCTGAGCAACCAAATTACCAGCTCCCTGCGTTCCACTGACATTGCGTAGTTGGCATCCAGATGGTCAATCGCCCGTTGGAGTTGGTCAGCCGAGAGAGACGATTCAACTCCACGCCCAGGAACTCTTTGCGTGCCAGACGCAGCCAGCACAGCGTGGACGACGGCGCTGACCGAGCGTAACGCAGGAAGCCGACCAGCGTCGTCCTCATAACCAGGAGTCTGCACACCATCATCGGCAGGCAGGTCAGGAGGCGCTGCCACAGTAGGGCGGTGTGACGATGCATGCGTTGGGTGCCCTTCCGCACCTGAATTCTGACCACTGGCAGAAGCTAAGGCACCTCCCACAGTCCCATTGGGGTAAATAGCGCCAGAACCATGCTCAGCCATCAGACGGTCGAAGTCCCCATCGGACGAGCTGGAGTCAAGCACTTCATCTTGTGTATGCGGCGTGTGTGGCTCCACTGGCGACAGGGCCTCGTCATGCACAGGCAATTGTGTTGTCGACGCCCCAGCCGTAGGGTCCCGATCAGCAGGAGGACGCTCCTCGCGAGATCGCCGAACCGCCTCTTGAGCCTGGCGCACAAATTCTTCATCGGTGAGAATGGGCCCAAAATAATGCATATATTCGGCCGCGGTCCTCTCAACACCGTCGTGACACCCAGGAGGAGGTGGTTCCGCATCACCCGAGCTCGCATTGTGTGCACCTTCTTCCATGATCTCTAAGTCCACGTCCGTAGGCTTCGGGAAACCATCTCCATCCACACTGTAGTTGGAGTCGTTTGGAAAGGGCTCGCCAGAGGCGAAAGTGCCCACCACCGCACCATGTTGCAGCTGTCGCTGAGGATGCAGATGAGGAAGCAGAGCAGGCAGCTCACCGCGCGGCCGGGCTGCTCGATCCTGCTCAAAGAGGTGGCGCTCTTCTGGCGGCATACGCGTGACATTGGCCAGCCAGCCCAATTGACGAAAGTGCTGCACGCCTCGCCGCCGTAACTGTCTGATCCTCAAGCTGTCGCGTGCGTGCCACTGTTCAGAAAGGGAAGCGCGATAAGCCTCCCTGGGCTGGGCGCTGTCATACCATCCACGAAGACAGATCTCAGTGGCAACTTCCCAGCTGACGGCTTGATCCGAGGCAGCTCCCACAGGACAACGCAGCAGATCTCGAAACCCGTCATATCTCAAGACATCGGAAACATACTCCACACACCAGTCCATCCACTGTTGAAAGTCGCTACCCGTCGAGACGATGACGATGGAGGGAACCCATTGCTTTGCCAAGGCTGCGACACGATCTACCAAGGCACGATACATCGCATGAGCTTGAAAGCGACCAGAAGAAAGTGACGGAGGCCTGCCACGATGCGGAAGCTCAGATCCAACGGTCATAATCGTCGCGCCCCAAGGCGAAGGAGAAGCCCTGTCCACTCGTTCCCAGGCAGAAATCTCCAGGACTCTTTACCGAGGGTGCCATTGCCGAAGAAGAACATGCTCATGCCCGCGGTGCTCATTAGCCAGTTGCCGAAGCACCTCGTTGGGCCAAGAACTCGTCAAGTGCACCAAGAGCTGCGCCCTTGAGTGCGCCGTATTGCGCCATGAAATATGTGCGATGCTCACCCCAAGTTCGTAACGGTCACGACGATCCGCCTGCGGGACGGGAAACACACCTTGAAAGATCCTGAAGCCCAGAATGAGGGCAACCTGATTCGGGCACCACTCCATCCAATCGTCGAAGTCCGAGCGGCCTATGGGCCGCAGAAAAACAGATGGTATCCAATTACGTGCCCACGAGGCCGTACGACGTAACAGCGCAGTGAGAAGATTAGCCATGCCAGGGTAGATTCCGCATATAGGTGGCAAGCCATATTGGTGTTCACCGACCGCCTGCGGGTAGCGCGCTCGATTAGGAAGACGATCATGAAGTATGGCCTGATCAAGCGGAAGCACACGAAGGAGCGCGTCATGGAGTGCCAAGTCGGAAACAGTCGATCTCACACACTGAACATACGGCGCAGCAGTCGTCGACACAGGGGCAGCGCGGGGCTGCTCAGGTGCTGACGTCCACCCCGCATGCGGCTTAGCCAAGGCCCGAGTACGGAGGGCACCCCGAGCAGCAGCGATCAGATCTTCAGGTGGTACGTAGTCACGGTGGCGCACATTATGGTAAATAACTGTCGCCAGCTGCATGTTGACCAGATTGTCGCCACTCGGGTCACTAAGTCCCCATCGTGTCAGGACGTGTCCAGGAAGAAATCGACGCCCACCTGACCTCGCCATCGCAATGCCCCAGGCGAGCCCTCGGCACTGTAGATAGTGTCCGATCTCATCACGGCAACCTTCGCAGCCGAAAATGCACTTTCTTTGACCAGTAGCCGACGAGATGCGCGAGGAGGTCAGCCAGCCTCCCACGTAGCCGCGCAAAATAGCTGAGGCCCAAGCCATAGGGTATCCGCGAAGCCTTTTGCGCAATCTCCGCCAATCAATCTGGTCCAACTGCCTCGCCAGAGATGGAAACCATTTGACCCACCGCCTTGAGATGGTAGCGACTAGAGGCGACGGCTCCCCCCCAGGGACGCTGAACCTGGACGCGAAGGCGGACATGCTGGCGCTGTGCGCGACCCGCTGGACACATTTAGCAGCTTCAGAATGTTCGGCCAGATGTGCCCGAGCTGCCATTGCCGAGGGGGGTGGCGATGAGCAAACCGCATCCAGCGTCTCAACAATAGACGGCATGATCCAGAAAGAGGGCGAGCGGCGGCCTGTAAGGTCAAACAGCCGACGATGAACAAACCACCGCTCAGACGCACGCCGAAAGAGTCGCAGATAATCTTGGTGCTCAGGATGCGTGGATAGCCCAGAGCGAATAAGCGCAGCCTCTGACATCGCGACAATATTGTGAAGCTTAGGCCCGCCCCAGTCCTTCAGCGCAAAGAAGTCGACAAGTCGCAAGGCACCACCAGGGAAGCGAAGAAGACGAACCAGTACGTGTATGTCGAACATGCGGATGCCATCGGGGAGCTCGAAGAATTGCGCCACATAGCTCAGCGTCGGCACTGCACGGACCACGTAGTTCAATGCATTCAGCGACAGCGGCGCGGACGAAGCGACCAGCGCACCAACTCGCATCTCGTATTTGGCCCAAGGTCCAGTCCAGGAACTCATAGGTACAGCGGCAGGCCCAAGCCAGACGCCCAAGTGCGACAGCATGGCCTCCACTTTAAAAGCCGCCCAACCAGGAACATGTTGTTGAAGAAAGGCTTGCGTCTTGGTTTGGATGGTCTCGGAGAAGGCGTCTGCGAGCGGCGCCAGGACGCACTTGGGCGGCTTCAATTTGAGATTGGTCAATTTCCCTGCCACCGTCACCACCCGAGCCAGGAACTTGAGGTCCAGCATATCAAAGACAATGCCACCGATATCGTCAGCGCAGGCACGAAACACACCTCGAGCTGGGACCTCAAGGCCACGTCTGATATCCTCCAAGAACGGTGAAGTTGCCGCTGCAAGCAGGCTACCACTGAGCGCACAACCTTGAATAATTCCACAAAAGGTACGAAAGAGCGGCTTGGTGATCCCATCAACACGGCCCACAGCGGTCACAACATAATACAGACCGCGAATGGCAGCATGAAGACCACACGGAAGGCGAATACGATCCAAGACAGCGAAGATAAACTCTTAACTCAAGGACGGGAACGCCTGGCCGAAGTCGAGCGCGACGAGCAAGGGGTTCCGCTCTTGCACCGCTGGCTGCAGCGAGGCCACACGCGCCATCATGTCGAGCTCCAGGATGTTGGATGTAAGCTGCCGCCCAGCAATGAAGCCCCTCTGCGCGGCCGGCGTCGTCATCTGGATGATAGGAGCAATGGCCTGGTTGAATGTAGATGAGATGATCTTCATGTCCGTGTTGCGCAGACCGAGTGTCCTCACCGTATCAGGTGTGCGCGAGACTCCCCTGCTATCGGCGTCACCCGCCTGACTACCCTTGGGAAGAAAGGCCTGAAGTGCGTCGCCAGTGTTTGAGAAGAGACGTTGTCCATCCATCAGCCACATGCATGCATTCCACAGCACGTCACCGCCCACAGGGTGTGCAGCCCGCGCCGAGTAAGGAAGGCCATCAATTCCAGGCGCAGAACATGATGGTGCAAGCCGTCGCAGAACTCGACCAAGTAACGAACGTGTCGGAGGAGGGATATCATCATAGTGACCAGACTGCACACATCTGTCGACGTACACCTGCGTGGCTCTGGGATACACAGCGGGTTGCGCCGAAATAAGTGCCCAATCCGCTGCTAACGCGCCCAGCTTGGCCATCGCATCGGTGCGCGCACAGTTGTCCACGGAGATGGCCCGAAGTGTTAGCCTCTTGCCAAACGGTGCCCACAGGCGCGCCTTGCGAGTCTTCGCAGCAAGGACCCCAGCAGAAGGCCGAGCCCGTCCCACAGCATGAAGCGCCGCATGCTGAAGCTCCTCAAGCTCATGATCAGCAGCTGCAAGTTGGACAGAGTTGGCCCATGCCGAGAAGACAGCTGGCTGGACCAGCTTCACTCGGGGGCCGTCAATCTCGATACAGCTTCGCGCAGTCTCCGAGGCGTTGCACACTCGCATGGCTAGCCGTGTGTCTTGGCGCCAGACAGCCCTAGCGAGCTGTCGGGCGAACATCCGCTGCGCCTCAAGGGAACCAGGATCGTCGACCAACAGCTGATTAAGCGAGTCAAGAGCCGCCACGTTGACTATCTCCTTATAGCGTTCCATCTGACGCGGCGGTGAAAGCGAGCAAAAGGTGTGCTGTTCGTAATCAAGAAGACGCCCGAGTCGCTCGCAGAAGCCGACGGACTTGTAGATGGCTGAGGGTACCGTTTTGATGTATTTCTTGCGCTGCCGTCTGTTGGACAGGGTAACTCTGACCGCAGCATGATCAGAGACATCTCTATCGAACAGTTCTTCAGGTGTGGAGATAACCGCAACCGAGTGTTGAATTTGACAAGCAACCCACCCAGGTTCAGATACCCAAATGCGATCAATCTGCGCCACCGTCTTGGAGTCCCTGCAGTAGTGAGTGGGGTCCTCTGAGGCAACTTCGACGAACGACGCAAGCGCTGATAGCCAAAGCTTCATATGTGTTCTCGCATTCTTGGTGACACGAAGATCTCGCGCTTGAGCAGGATCCGTAAGGTCCAAGGCCTCATGCGAGGAGAAGTTGAAGTCCCCACAAACCACGACCATCCTTGTGGACGGAGCCGCCGCAGCCCAGGTATAGTCTTCTTGGATACTCTGCGTGACTTGTAGCACATCACCACGCTCCAGATCGTGATTATGAACATTGTAGTGCCGAAGCTCAACATGCCCACGACGAAGAACCAGGCGCAATACACGACCAGGGATAAGAGCGAGCGGCTCAGCAACAACATCAACATCCTGCGCAAGTGGTACGACCGTCGCCACGCCACCTCGCCGATGACCGTCCCGTGCTGCCTCAAATGACCCAAAGACTGAAGACGAAGGGGCAATCCGCGACATGACGAACTGGAGCTCCGCCAACGTTTGGTGCACCTCTTGGATGGCGAAGATGGCATTCGTGATCCCAGCTTGATGAAGGCACGTGGCTTTCGCCATAGCCTGAACACCACGCCACCGCAAGAACGCCCTGGCATTCCAAGTACATAATGCGATTTGTGCTGTCTTCGGCGACTGCCCACCTTCCACCTTCGATCGGAAAAGTACGTCGTAGTTGCTGAAGAGGAGGAGGAGGACGAGGAGGAGGAAGAAAAGGAGGAGGAGGAAGAAAAGGAGGAGGAGGAGGAGGAGGAGGGGGAAGAAAAGGAAGAGGAGGAAAAGGAGGAGGAGGAGGAGGAGGAGGAGGAGGAGGGGGAGGAGGAGGACTTGGGCAGGGGGGAGCGGGGCAGGAAGAGGGCAAACGGGCTTGGGGCGTGAAGAGGCAAGGCGGGGCTGTCCCCACCAGTGCCCCCACCAGTCTGTCAATGTCCCCACTCTCCCCACCATTGTCCCACCACGCTCCCGCTCTGCCCACTTTCCCCACGGTCCCCACAACTGTGCCGCTGTCCCCACTACTATCCCACTGTCCCCACCGCTGTCCCACTGTGCTGCCCCAGCGTCCCCACTGTCCCCATCACTGTCCCACTGTCCCCACCAGTGTCCCGCTGTCCCCTCACCACTGTCCACACCACCACCGTCCCCACCACTGTCCGCACCCCTCCCTCCGGTTTTCGAGGGGGGGGGGGGAGGGGGATTTCGAACCGGTAGTGACCCCCCCCGGTTTTCGAGGGGGGGGGTCTCGAACCGGTCATGATGGACTGGGGGGGGCGGGGGGGAGGGATTCGAATCCGTAGTGACCCCCCCCGGTTTTCCGGAGAGGGGGGAGGGGTGTTCGAACCGGTAGTGACCCCCCCGGTTTTCCGCCAGCAGCGGTAGAACACGCTCTTTCGCCTCATCAGCATTACCCTCATCATCATGAGCATCCTCATCCTCAACCTCATCCTCATCCTCATCCTCATCCTCATCATCATCATCATCATCATCATCATCATCATCATCATCATCATCATCAGCATCATCATCATCATCATCATCATCATCATCATCATCACCATCATCATCATCATCATCATCATCATCATCATCATCATCATCATCATCAGCATCATCATCATCAGCAGCATCATCATCATCACCATCCTAAACCTCAAAAGCATCATCATCAACCACCATCATCATCAGCATTATCATCATAGTCACCATCGTCATCATACTCACCATCATCATCATCAGCAGCCTCATCCCCGCATACACAACCACCAGCATCATCACCACACACATCACCACCACCAACACAGTCATCATCGCCTCAACTACCATCATCGTCATCATCATCACCAGCACCATCAGCATCACTCGCATTACCCTCATCATCATCAGCATCATCACCATCAGCATCACCAGTAGCATCAGCAGCATCGACATGACCATCATCATCATCATCATCATCATCATCATCATCATCATCATCATCATCATCATCATCATCATCCCCCTCGTCCTCATCCTCATCCTCTTCCTCATCCTCCTCCTCAGCATCGTCATCATCATCCGCATCCTCATCCTCATCCTCATCCTCCTCCTCAACCTCATCCTCGTCCGCATCATCATCATCACCAACACAATCACCATCGCCGTCGCCATCGCCATCGCAATCACCATCACCATCACCATCACCATCACCATCACCATCACCATCACCATCATCATCATCATCATCATCATCATCATCATCATCATCGCCATCATCATCAGCAGCCGCATAATCATGATCATGATCATCAGCATCAGCATGAATACCATCGTCATCACCATCGTCCTCATCAGCATCATCAGCATTACCACCACCGTCATCAGCAGCAACCCAAAAACAGCATCACCATCATCATCGTCATCATCATCATCATCATCATCGTCATCATCATCATCATCATCATCATCATCATCATCATCATCATCATCATCATCATCATCATCACCGTCATCATCGTATTATCATCCTCACCATATTCATCATCATCGTCATCACCACCACCATCCCGCCGCCTGCTCCTACTCCTCCTCCTCCTCCTCCTCCTCCTCCTCCTCCTCCTCCTTCCCCCATTCCGCGCCCGGACGCCCCGCGCGCCCGCGCGGCACACCGGCGCCCCGCTCTCCTCGCCTCGCCCGGCCGCCACGGCCGCGGGGGGATGCCCCGCGGGGCGCTGGCGGGGGCGGCCGCGGCGGTCCCGCATCTTGATGTGCACGTCCTCCACCTCCCGCGCAGGCGCGCCAAAGAGGCTCCGCGGACGCCGCCCGCCCACGCCAGCCCCCGGCGGCGGCAGGAGGAGCCGGGAGGAGGAGGACCGAAGAGGAGGAAGGGGGGAGAGGAGGAGGGGGGAGAAGGGAGGAGTGGGGAGGAGGAGGAAGGAGGAAGAGGAATGAAAAGGAGGAAGAGGGAGAGGAGGAGGATGGGGGAGAAGGGAGGAGGAGAGGGGGAGAAGGGAGGAGGGGGGAGGAGGAGGGAGGAGGGAGGAGGAGGAGGAGGCGGAGGAGGAGCGAGCACATGAAGCGACGCGCCGAGTCGAGGGGAGGGGCGGGCAAGCCAAGTGGGAACAGATGAGAACGCACAATCGCCAACATAACGAAGAAGGCATATCCTGCTATCGCCCAGCACCGTTTGTTCTCCTCCTCTCTCTCTCTCTTGCTTTTTTTCCCATGCATCCTGTGGTGTTGGGTCCTCGTTTTGAAGAGACGGTGGCCCGCGTCTCCTCTCCTCCTCCTCTCCTCTCCCTCTCCTCCTCCTCTCCTCCTCCTCCTCCTCCTCCTCCTCCTCCTCCTCCTCCTCCCCTCCTCCTCCTCCTCCTCCTCCTCCTCCTCCTCCTCCTCCTCCTCCTCCTCCTCACCATCATCATCGTCATCACCCCATTTCGGCACACCCCTCACACTTTTCGTGGCCCCATAGGGAGCTCCACCGAAGGCCCCAGTGTCATGCGTCATGTGCCCGGCACCGAAGGTCCCAGTGGGTGTGCCCGCATGCGTCCCGCACGCCCATTTTGGCACACCCCTCACACGTTTCGTGGCCCTATACGGAGCTCCACCGAAGGTCCCAGTGGGTGTGCCCGCATGCGTCCCGCACACCTATTTTGGCACACCCTTCACACGTTTCGTGGCCCCATAGGGAGCTCCACCGAAGGTCCCAGTGGGTATGCCCGCATGCGTCCCGTACACCCATCTCGGCACACCCCTCACACGTTTCGTGGCCCCATAGGGAACTACACCGAAGGTCTCTGTGGGTGTGCCCGCATGCGTCCCGCACACTCATTTTGGTACACCCTTCACACGTTTCGTGGCCCCATAGGGAGCTGCACAGAAGGCCCCAATGGGTGTGCCCGCATGCGTCCCGCACACCCATTTCGGCACACCCCTCACACGTTTCGTGGCCCCATAGGGAGCCCCTCCGAAGGTCCCACTGGGTGTGCCCGCATGCGTCCCGCACGCCCATTTCGGTAAACCTTTCACACGCTTCGTGGCCAAATAGGCAGCCCCACCGAAGAACCCTGTGGGTGTGCCCGCATGCGCCCCGTGCGCCCATTTCGGCACACCCCTCACACGCTTCGTGGCCCCATAGGCCCTCAGGGAGCTCCACCGAAGGTCCCAGGGGGTGTGCCCGCATGCGTCCCGCACACCCATTTCGGCACACCCCTCACACGTTTCGTGGCCCCATAGGGAGCCCCTCGAAGGCCCCAGTGGGTGTGCACGCATGCGTCCCGCACACCCATTTTGGCACACCCCTCACAAGTTTCGTGGCCCCATACGGAGCTCCACCGAAGGTCCCGGGGGGGGGGGGCCCGCATGCGTCCCGCACACCCGTTTCGGCAACCCCTCACACGCTTCGTGGCCCCATAGGGAGCTCTTCCGAAGGTCCCAGTGGGCGTGCCCGCCTGCGTCCGCACACCCATGTCGGCACACCCCTCACACGTTTCGTGGCCCCATACGGAGCTCCAAGGAAGGTCCCAGCGGGTGTGCCCGCATGCGTGCCGCACACCCATTTCGGCAGACCCCTCGCACGTTTCGTGGCCCCGAGTTTATCCGCTAGGCCTGACCTGAGGAGCGGCCCGCCGCAGCCGCGCCTTCTCTCGGTTGTCCAACTGTTTGGCCTCGCGCCGCGGACGCCCTGCGCGCGTCGCTGGGGCCCTCTCGGGGCGATCAGCGCGCGTCGCGCGAACTCCGCGCTGCGCTCTGTCCAGCGCCTCGCTCGCCCGTCGTCGCTCCGCCCGGCGGCCAGAGCCATGCGCGCTATCAGTTAGCCAACAAGCAATCTGTGTTCCACGCAGCGCACGAACCGTGCGCGTCACTGTAACCCCTTCGGGGCGACCTGCGCGCGTCGCGAGGGCTCCGCCTTGCGCTGCGCCCGCAGCCTTGGACTTTGGAGTGCGCGGGCAAAGAAAAAGGAAAAAGGAGTGGAGGAAGCGGGCGCGATCCTCGTGTGGGGCGTGCCGACATGAGCGTCGCGGCGCGCGGGCGCTGCCTCGGGGTTCCCAGGGAAGCCCCCTGCAGAGGCTACGCCACACAATTCGGCACACCTTCATACGGTTCGTGGCCCCATAGGGAGCGCCATCGAAGAAGATATTCACAATTGCGGTACTCACAATTGCATATGGTTGGGTCCTTCGCCAGGATTTTTTTTTCTTTTTTTGTTCTCTCTCTCTCTCTCTCTGTCCAAAGACCTGGCCAGAAGGAGGAGGAGGAGGAGGAGGAGGAGGAGGAGGAGGAGGAGGAGGAGGAGGAGGAGGATAGGGCGGAAAGGCCGACGCGGCTCCGCCGCTGTCCGCCTAGGCCAGGGGAGCCACCTCGGGAGGGGGCGTTTCCTCCGCGGGGGCGCCCAGTGCCCGTGCGCCTGGAGGCGGGGGCCCCTTCCGCGGCAACGCTCGCGCCAGCTCGGCGAGCGCCGGCCCGGGCCCTCCTCGGAAGCTGGCGGACAGACGCGCCCGCAAGCAATTCGGCCCCCCGGGACTCTTCGGCGGTGGCGCGTCTGACTTGTTCCGAGGAGCACTTCCACAGACGAGATCTCGTGGCCGCCAAGATGGCCCCTCGCTTGGCAAAACCGCCGGGCCCGGGCCGACCTGACCCTCCTCGAGGCGCTCGGCGCCAACCGCGAACCCACTGCCCAGGAGCAAGATGTCCATCATTGCGCATCGGAGCCTTCGCCGCCTGGACAAGACGACGTTGACTCGAGCTCTCGACAAGCCCTCGGCGGGCGAGTCTGCGCCCCCCGCTCGGCGGCGGCCGCGCCCTGGCCCCAAGGCCCCGGAACAACGCCTTCAGGAGGGTTTTCGGGGTTAGAGGTGTTCTGACGTTCTCATTGGTTCGCGGCGTGCCTCGGGGTGCCTTCCAGCGTCTGCGCCTCACCGCGAGCGCCCGGGGGGCGCCCGAACCGCCCCGAACGGCTGGAAACCCACGTTATGACCCGAAAGCTGCTCCTGTCAGGGCAGCGCTGGGGGGGGGAAAGGCCTTCAGAACCCACAGCTTGGAGAGGTTCGTCCGCCATGATATCGCGGGGCATTCGAGGGTCGACCCCCGAACGCGCGCTGGCATGGGGCGAACACTCCCGGCGAAGGAATCGATTATTGGCTGACGTCACTTCGTGAACGAGGGCCTCTGGCTCCGAGGCGGCGGCGATCAGGGAAGTCTCGGAGGCTTTCAAAAGAATGTCCTTGACCCAGCCCCCATGCCTTTCGGCTCTTCCGTTTCGCCAATGACTCTCCGAGTCCGTCGCGTGAAGGGAAATTCCGAAGGGTTCCGCCCCCCCCCCCGTCGAACTCCCCCTTGAACTCTGGCCCGCCGCCCGCGATAGCAAACGCGGGATGCCCATAGCCTCGGGCCCGCGACCGCATGGAGGCGTTCTTGGCGCCAAGGGCGGCCCCGTCGTACAAATCGACCACTGGAAGTTGGCCCCGTGACAAATGACACTCAGGAGCGCGCGCTGCTGGCCCCGGAACGCGGCGTGAAAGGTGCCGAGGGCGATGCCGCGATTGGACTCGAAGGCCAAAGGTGCGGCGGCCAATCTGCCGCTGGCTGGTCTGGGGCGCGCCTCGCAACCCCCGCGCCGACGGCCCTCCCGAACGAAACGCGAAGCTTTTGGCTCGGCCTGGGCGGCCGCCGCGCGCGCGCGCGCCCTGCGCGCAGGCATCTGCGCCCGCGGGGTCTATCTCAGGAGGCTGCCCCTGAGCAAGCGCATCTCCTTCCGCCGTTTCCGCCCGGCCTTCCCATTCCAGCCCGGCATCCTGGACCTCGGTCGGTCCCCCCTGAAACCCAGAGATCCGACGTCGTGATTTTTTCAATGCGCGGCCCCCAGAAGTCTCGACCGATTCCCCAGGGCCGGTTTTCCATCCTGAGTCCTTTTTTGTCGGTCCCGAGGCCCAGCGAGGGCATCCAAGGGCCGAAATTTGCGAAAAAAACCCGCCTTGATGTTATCAATGCGTTGGATCTCTGGGAACGAACGAGGAGGTCTTCAAATGGCTCGCTCCTGGCAGTGGCCGCCTCTCCCGGGGCGCGATCGGGGGCGGGCGCGCCCGCGCTGGCCCGCGCGGCCCCGGCCGGGGCGCGGGCGAACTGGGGCGGGCGCGCCCGCGCCTTGGCCGCGAGCAGGCGAGCATGCAAATGGCCCCAGTTGCACCGTGACCCCGCAAATCGCTCCAGGAAGGGGCTGCAATTAGACAGAAAGCGAACGGGTGTCTTGGACAGCTCCCCGCCCCTGCTAACGGAGAATCCAAAGCGGCAGAGATCGACGCCGATCGCGCTGACTCTGGGAAGGGACCTTGTAAACGTACATCCCCGGTGCTCCAGGAGCTAGCCCCGACAGGGCGTTCGGAGGCAGACCTCCTCCCAGTCTGGCGTTGTCCCAGGGCCACCACCATTGCAATGCCAAACAGAACGAGGCCTTCCGCTCCCCCTTCTCGCTGGCCCGAGGATTCCTCGAGGCGCTGTGGCGTTGAGGGCCGTGGAAAACGCGCTGCGAGGTGGTTCGAGCACAAGCAACCATAGTTTAGTATCTCGGAGCCAACTTCGGAGACGATCTCTGCGCATTGATCCTCTAAAATTCCATCCCCCCTCCTTGTCGAAACTGCCCGGGCAAGCAACTCCGGCGCGCCCAGCGCGCTGGGGGGGTCTCAGGCGGAGAAGACCTCGGCAAAAGCTCGCCGCCCCAGCTGGGCACGCTCGTGCAGGGGCCCCGGGCATTTGCTTGAGCTGCTTGAAGTCGCTGCTGCGCAGTGGAACTTCTCTGTCGTCGGATCAGAAATCGCAGCGAATGGTGTCGTCGAGTTCTGGGCACCGAATATTAAGCTCGTCGGCGGTCTCCCCATCAGAGCGATTTCCATCCTCGCCGCGAGGCGTCTCAGGTGGCCCCAGGGCGCCGAACCGATCTGACTTAAAATTAACATTGAAGTGACTGGGGCCCTCCATCCTCGACGAGGTCCTTGAAGCTGCTCCTGCGCCGCCGTTGCTCAGGACCACTGGCCGCCCTTCTCGTCGCGGTTCCACCTCTTCCAGCCCGCGGCCTCCACCCCCCCTGCTCGAGGCGCCCCATCTCGATCGCATTGCTGCGGAATTCTCCTCGCGCCCAGCCTTCGCGTCGGGGGCCCCCGCCGATGGGTCGCCGCCCCCGGCAATCTGGCCGCCTTTGCGAGTCGGGCGGCCCTGGGGCTGCTGCCGCCGAGGGCGCCTCCGCGCGCGCCGCGTCACTGGCGCCGCGGCTCCCGGGAAAGGCCATGCTGGAGATGGTGCTGGGCGACGCCAACGCTCCACCCTTGCCCCCGATGCCCCTCGGGCTCCCGTCGCGGCTGCGAGCGCGCCCCTTCGGCGGAGGCCCGTCGGCCGACGCGGCCGCTAGCTGCGATTGGCCGCGCGTCGGGCAGGCCGATGCTGCTGGAGCCGTTCCAATGACTCCCCAGCTCGACGACATGGCCTCGAACTGCTGCTCTGGCGTCAGTGCGATGTTCGCGGTCGGATGGGGCTGTCCCGACGTCTGCGGAGTGGAGACGTCGATGGGCTGGCCCCTCTTTCCCACGCTGAGGCGCCATCGGTGGACCCGCTGGGGCGCGCGCGGCTGCGGCGGCGGCCGAGGAGTCCACTCTGGTGGCTCGCACCTGTCACTGATGCGGGGGCGAGAGGAGCCGCCGTCGGTTCCTGCGCCCTGGCTGGCGAGAGCTGCTGCGCCTGGGACAGCAACGCAGCCGCTGCGGTCATCTGCCTGGAGACCGCTGCTGAAAGACTCTCGATCGGGGACTGCGGCCGATCCTGCTCGCTGACCATCCCCCTCAAAAAGCGCATCGCCTCGATGTCCGCGTTGGCGCTGTCCTTCGCGTCGTCGGAACTGGCCCGGCCTCCGCGGCGGCTCTCTGACTGAGCAGACTGTCGCCTCCGCTGATTCCCGACCCCCCTTGCCCTCTGCTCGGCGCCCCTCGCGACGACGCCCAGCGCCTCTGCCTCCGCCTTCTGATGGGCCCCCCAGGCGGAGCGTTGGTCCACGCTCGCCGGCCGAGGTTTTGGGCGCCCGGAATGGGCGCGTAAAGAATGGGCACAATGCCCAACAACAAATGTTGCCCCAAACCAACAGCGGCCGCCGTTGGGCAGGCGGCCTTCTGTCTCGAATGGACACAGGCCGCGGCGGCGTGGACAGCGAGCCCTGTTCAAGATGAACCAGATCCGCTGTTGGGCATCGTGCCATTTCGCCCGCGCAGAGCGGCGGAGCCGCGCCCGCAGAAGTCGCCCCAAGCGCCCCCGGCGGCGGAGTCGGAGTGGCGCGCGGCGCCTGCCTCCGCGGAGTCCGCGCCCCCGTTAACTATGCGAAGCCCTTGCCGCGCGACGAGCGCGCGGCCGTCTGCCGCTCGCAGGCGCGCCCGACGTCGAGCGACGGCTTCCAGGCAGGCGACGCGCATGGTGCAGCACGACCAGACCTGGCAGCGCCCATGGCCATCGCCACCGTGCCCGACGCGGATGGGCACGTGGCGGCAGCGGTAGCAGGCCAGGGGGGCGACGCGGAGGAGCCTGACCAAGTTCTTCGGCCAGGCGCGCTCGCCGCGCGCATCATCTGGCCAAACTCGCCCGCCAGCTTGGCGAGCCAGGAGACTGCTGCACCAACCGTTGCGGCCCAACCGCTCCGGGCTCGATGGAGCCCCGGTGGCGCGGTGGCGCCCGTCGCCGCGGAGGTCGAGGACTGGCCATCCATCAGCTGCCCTGGTAATGGGCTCGGCCAGGGCGCCCTCGTCTGCGCCTCGGTCTGCTCCTTCTTCTCGGGCTCCTTCCTGGGGTTATCGGGGTAGTCCTGAACCCGCCGCAGCCGCTGGCACGGCTGCCGGCGTCGATCAGTCCAGGTCGACGCGAGAGGCCGCTGTCGCGCCGAAAGCTCGATGGCTGGAGCCGGACCGCGCAAGGACGCGCGGGAGAAAACCGGGCAGGACGAGCGCGCTCGAACGTCGCGCCTGGAATGTCTCGAGGACGCCCGGGCCCCCGGTCCTTTAGGAAGACCAGTCCAGGATATGTCGAAAGGGCGCTCGTCCTTATAAAACGCGCAGACCCACGGCGCCTCGGAGTTCCGGCCAGATTCGATCTGACGTCTCTCGTCGGGGCCCGGACGTCCCAGTCTTGGGCCCCCGTGGCCTCCAGAGGCCCCTCTGGCGTTCTGTTCGGTTTCCTGGGCCCGCGGGGCCCCGCGCGGCCTCCAGGGCCCGGCCCCGGGCGGCGCTCGCAAGGGCCCCCCCCCAGGCCCTCTTCGAATCCGAGGCCTCGCAGGGGAGGGCCGGCGGGAGAAAAGTGCAAGTCGGGACTGGCTGGCGTCGAAAGTCCGCCTCCATGGGGCGCCGCCCCAGCGCCGACGCTGGGCGCTTGAAATCTGCCCCTGGCTGGAAATCTGCAAAATTGATGGCCCTGCGACCGCTGGGAAGCTCGCGCGTGCGCGTCTTGACCCCAAGGCGCCACAAACTCAACATGTCGGGGTCTAGATCTATCTCGGCGCCCGGCAACGGCTCGAGGCCCACTGGGAGGAGCGGGGGGGGCCCATGAAGGACATCCAGCTCCATGACCCCCACCTCCCGTCCTAACTGGTCCGCAAAAGGGCCGCGCTCTGCGCCGCGGCGCCTCCGCCGACCATTCGAGCTCGGAGGTTGCGAGGGAGAACCGACGGAAGCCGAAGCCCTACCCGACCCAGAACTTTCGCGTGTCTTCCCAGCGAGGGCACCCCGATGAGGCCCCTTCGCCGCCGCCGCGCCCGCGGCGCCGCCCCCGGGCGGCGCGGTCAGGAACGCGATCAGGGATGGCTCCTCGTCGTCGCCCTTCCTGGCCGGGTCAGTGATGTTGGCGAGGACGTAGCCGACGAAGTTCGCGGCGTTCGCGAACCCAGATGCGGCTGCGCTCGCGCCCGATGGCCGGCCGTTCCGCCGGGGGCACCCACGTGGCCACTGACATTTTTCATCGCGTACTCGATATCGGGTTCGCTTGATGCGTTCTGACAAGGAATGGAGGCATTTCCGAAGTCGAAACTGTCCGTTGGCGGCTCGATATCCTTTCCGACCTTGATCCTTCTTCGCGTGCGCGGTGGTGGCGGCGGTCGTCGCCTCCTTGCTGCGGTCGACGAATGTGCGATCGACCCAGCGCTTTCTTTTCAGATCTCTGTGTTGCTTCCAGGTCTTTCCTCTCTCCTCCTGCATGGTGGCGAAAACCTGCGGGAGCTCGTCGTCATGGAGATGCAGGCCCTCGACGGTGAGGTAGATATCGTTCCCGTCGTCTGCATTGAGCGAGGACGCGTCAAAATTGTCTGATAGAGTCGCGGCCTTTCCAATTAGAGCTCTCGGCAGAATATGTTGGGCTCACTTTGTGCTGCGCCGCCCGCGTGGTAAGTGCGAGTCCTCGCCGCGTGATGTCCATCTCTCTGATCGCGCTGAGACCCTCCTGGTAAGAGTCCTTCTCCTTCATCAGAACCTTCATCAGCTGAGATCCTCTCTCGTTCAATCCAACGCCCTCTTCCAGGAACATATGCTTCCATTCGTCCGGTAGGGCGAGGCCGAGAGTGGATATCTTGTCGAAGGCCAGATATATCCGAGTAGCATGCTCGGTCAGTCAGGTTTCCTCCGTGTCGGCAGTGGCACGAGAAGATGCACTCCCTGGCTGTCTGTCTTTTCTCGTGGCCGACCCATTCGCCAAACAAATCAAAGCGGTCTATCATATCATCCGCGCCCTGGGCGCTTTTCAAGCGATAGTCCGCGACGTCGCCCATCTTGTTTTGAATATCCGAGGGCAGAACTTCATGCTCGTGTCTGGGAAAATCGGCGAGACGCCGGCAGCGAACTACTTTGCGTTTCCGCGCTTGTACTCGCCCCAGCCGGCCCAGGTCTCGGGATCAGTGAAGTCCATGCCCCTCGTCTCTCCCCAGGTGTCGTGCGGCGACGTCCCATGATGATCCCCATTCCCTCCACCCGTCGGCCCAGGCGTCCCTGGCGCCTGCTGGGGTCGTTCGGCCGCTGGCTGCAGCGGCCGCCTCGGGCCATGGGTCTTGGGTGTCCCAGCCGTCGCGTCGTCCGTCATCCTGCTGTCCTGGGTCTCGCCCCGCGGGTTCCTGAGACGGGTCCCGCGCTAGACGGAGGAGGAGGAGGAGGAGGAGGAGGAGGAGGAGGAGGAGGAGGAGGAGGAGGAAGAGGAGGAGAATGACGAGGAGGAGGAGGAGGAGGAGGAGGAGGAGGAGGAGGAGGATCCAGCTGTCCTGGGTCTCGCCCCGCAGGTTCCCGAGACGGGCCCCGCGCTGGACGCAGGACCTGCGCGAGAGCTGGGCCTTGGCGAGAAGACCGTGTCCGCCGCGGGAGACGATGCCGTGGCCGTGGGAACGGGGGCCCTCGCACGCACTCCCTCGCGCAGGGTCCTCGATTGTTCTTCGTTCGTCCTGAAGTGTCCATCGTCGCTTCTCCACCGACGTGTTGCCTCCAGTGCCGTGTTGGGCGACCTCTGGCCGTCCGCAGCCGAACCCTCCTTTAGAGGTATCAGCTCGCCCCGTCACTGTCGCCAGCCGGTCCGCAGAAAGGCACAAACTTTCCGAATAAGCTCCGCGACCGCTGTCTCCCAACCGATGACGACGACGGATGTCGATGCTGCTCTCTCTCTCTCTCTCTCGCTCTCTCTCTCTCTCTCCCACCCAGAAGCTAACCGGGCTGAGCTCCAATGCTGTCCACTGCTAGCGAGGCCACCAATGTCAGAGGGTAAAAAGGGTTTGGGATAAGAGGGGGTGTGAGTAGATGGGGATGACTGGACGTTTACAGCACTCAGTGGAGAATACGTGGCTCGAACCATTTTTTTTACGGGGGCGCCTGCCCCGTTTTCCCAGTGTAGGTTCAAGCTCAGACAAGGAACGAGGGAGCCTCGGCAACAATATAGGGCAGACATTTCCATTCCCACACCTGCCGTGCCTCCTACGCACTCCTGCGCATTCTATCAGACTCACCTTTCTCACCGTCCATATATATATATATATATCTATATATATATATATATATATACATATCCTGACCCCCCCTCCTCCTGACCCTGCTGCTGTTCCCGCTCGTCCTCGCCCTCACCGTTTTCGTGCTCTTCCTGTCTACATAATCTTCCGTCATGCCCACCCCGCTCCTCGTCCTCGTCATCGCCCCCCCCCCCCCCGATTTCCCATCATGGCCAACATCTGGTTGTCCTGCCCATTCGCCTCCTTTTCCCGCCACTGTTGCTGCCTGGCCATCATGATAGTATGATTCATCATGCTGCCACTCCTCATCATCCTCCCTTGCGTCATCATCCTCACCTGTCTTTTCTTCATCATCGTCATAATCATCATAACCAACATCATCATAATCAGCCTCATCTGACTCATCATCATCTCCATCTTCATCATTAGAATCATCATCGCCACAATTATCACCAACACCATGCTCATCATCATCAGCACCCTCGTCACTATCACCATCAAAGCCATCAACCTATCATCACCATACTCCGCATTACCGTCACCGTCACCATCATCATGATCGTCAGCATCATCATTCGCATCCTCATCATCGCCATCATCATCAGCACTCTCATCATGCTCATCATCACCACCACCAACACCAACATCACCAACATCCTCATTACCATCCGCATTCTCATCACCAGTATCAGAATCATCAGCATCATCATCACTATCGTCACAATCACCATGTGCATAATCATTGTCGTCGTCGTCGTCGTTATCGTCGCCATCATCCTCGTCGACGCCATACTCACCACCACCACTACCACCATCATCATCATCATCATCATCATCATCACCATCAACATCAGCACCACCGTCGTCAAGAGTGTTGACTGCATCACCATTACCGGCATCACCACCACAATCATCACTACCCCCAGCCACCACCATTATGATTACCATCACCATAACCATCGTCATCACAATCACCATCACCATCACCATCACCATCGCCATCATCCACATTTTCACCACCACAATCACCATCATTGGCGTCAGCATCACCAACATCATCCGCGTAACCACTATCACAACTCATCATCATTACCACCATCAACATCATTACCTTCAGGATCGGCATCGCCATCGTCATCGTAACCGTCATCATCGTCACCATCATCATGCAACAACATCATCACTGTCATAATCACCCATATCGTAATCATCATCTTCATATTCATCGTAATCTCCATACTCATCATCCAAAGTCCTCTCATCATTCGCATACTCATGATCATGTTCATCTTCCTCCTCACCGTTTTCTCCTCCTTCTCATCCTCCTCCTCCACCTCCCCCTCTCTTTGCACAGTTCCAGTTTCTCCTCCTCCTCCTCCTCGTACTCCCGCTCCGCCCGCTCTTCACCCATCGCCCTCCTCCTCCTCGTCCTCCTCCCCTCCTCCTCCTCCTCCCTTCCTTCTCCTCCAGATTTTTCCATATGTTTAACTCCTCTCTGTTGCACCCCGAAGCCAGTCGACAAGGCGGGCTGGGCGTTTCGCCTGTGACGTCCTTATAACTCATGAGCCTGAATCTGAAAATCTGGCCTCAGCTTCACAGATGGAGGACGGGTCGCTTCCAAGATGTAGCTCTCGCCTAACCGCCGCGCGCAGTCACTGTCAACATTCGCAACAGCTTCACGGATCGAGGGAGGGTCGTTTTCGAAATGTTGCTCTCGCCTTGGTTCCGCGCGCATTTGCTTTTAAAGGTTACAATAACTTCACGGATTGAGGGCGGCACCTCTTCAAAATGTGGCCCTCGCACTGACGCCGTGCAGATTCGTGTCAAACATTTGCAAACGAAGAAATCACTGGCTCTTGGAACGATTCAAGATTGCCATGACGCAACATGACTCGCGATGCCGAATAACCCCGGAGTGGTGTTTGGACACGATTCGGGATCGTCAAGGCGCCAGTTTGACTCGTGGCGTGGAAGTCCTGAGACTAATGTTTTGGCACGCGTCAGGATTTTCACGGTTGTCCCCAAACGGGGCACTTCCCTCAATGGAAATGAACCCTTGTAGGGACCTCTGAAGCGGGAGCTTGGAAGGAGGGTGTATTCAAACATCGTCGATGAGTCTTGGTTTACACTGGTCCCCCTCCTCCTCCTCCTCCTCCTCCTCCTTCCCTCCCTCTCGTCCGCCTCCCCTCCTCCCCCCCCCCTCCTCCCCCCCCTCCCCCTCCATCCCGGATGCCTTGCACGCCAGGAAGGCGGCCGCGACCGCGACAACCTCCGGCTCTTCCTCAACGACGGGATGGGGGTGCGCTCGCAGCGCTCGCAAGGGTAGATGGGGCGGGGGCGACCTCCAACTCTCTCCCTTCTCCTATGTCTCTTCATGCTGCCTCTGCGTCCTCCCTCTGCCCTCTTGGCCCCTCCCTCATGTCGCCTTCTTCTCCCCATCCTCTTCGTCCTCCTCCTCCTCCTCCTCCTCCGCCTCCTCCTCCTCCTCCTCCTCCTCCTCCTCCCTCCTCCGCTACCATGTCCCCCTTCCATCCCCTCGTCCTCATCTTCGCCGTAGCCCGCCTATTCCATCTTCCTTGTCATCCTCCGAAACCTCCTCCTCCTCCTCCTCCTCATCATCACCACCATCATCATCAACATCATCAGCAGTATCATCCTCGCCATATCATCATCAGCGTCATGAACGTCATAAGCGTCATCACATTCATCATGGCCGTCATCAGGAACCAGCACCAGCTTCATCATCATCAGCAGCAGCAGCATCGTCATCAACAGTGGCAGCATCGTCACCATCATCCTCATCATCACCATCATCAACAACATCGTCAATGACGTCGTCAACGATATCTGGAGCCATCTGCATCGTCATCGTCATTGTCAGCATCATTGCCATCACCATAACCATCACCATGCACACCATCACCACCGTCATCAGCAGAAGCATCTTCAGCAACAACATCAGCAGCAACATCAGCATCATTACCATCATCGTCATCAACAACATGATCACCACCACTATCATGATCGCCTCGTCACCGTATTCATCAACAGCAGGATCACCGTGATCCCTCCCCGCTCCCTCCTTCCCTCCCTCCCTCCTTTCCTCTATCCTGCTCCTCCTCCTCCTCCTCGCCCAGGTCCTCCTCCTCCTCATCCTCCTCCTCCTCTTCACGTTGCGCGGACCTAGACCGAACCTCCTCCTCCTCCTCACCTCCTCCTCCTCCTCTCCTCCCCTTCCTCCTCCTCCTCCTCCTCCTCCTCCTTCTCCTCCTTCTCATCCTTTTCCTCCTCCTCCTCTCCTCTGCCTCTCCTCACTCGCTCTTCCTACTCCTCCTCTCTTCCTCCGTATCCTCCTTGTCTTTCTCGTGCTCCTTCTCCTCCACATCGTCTCCTTCCTCCTCCTTCTCCTTTTCCTCCGCCTCCTCCTCCTCGCCGTAGTCCTCCTCCTCCTCCTCCTCCTACTCCTCCCCTCCTCCGTATCTTCCTCCTCCTCCTCCTCCTCCTCCTCCTCCTCCCTCCTCCTCTCTCCTCCTCGTCCTCGTCCTCGTCCTCCTCCTCCTCCTCCTCCTCCTCCTCCCCCATGCCCCTCCCCCTCCCCCTCCTCCTCCTCCTCCTCCTCCTCCTCCTCCTCCTCCCTCCTCCTCCTCCTCCTCCTCCTCCTCCATCACCTCCTCTCCTCCTCTTTCCTCCTTCTTTCCTCATCCTCTCCTCCTACTCCAACTCTCCGTCCCCTCATCCTCCTCGTCTTTCTCATGCCCTTTCTCCTCCACATCTTCTCCTTGTTCCCCTCATCCTCCTCCTTCCTTCCCCTCCCTCGTCCCTGCGTCTCCTCCCCATTCCTCCCCGTCTCCATCCCCCCCCGCTCCCCCCGCCCCCCTCCGACCATCTCCGTATCATCCCCCTCCTCTCGGACCATCTCCGACGTCCCTCCTCTCCTCCCTTTCCCCCTCCCCCCCCCCTCCCCCCCCCCAATCTCTCCCTCCTCCCCTCCCCGCTCCCCTCCGGCTCGCCGACAGCCACCTACGCGCTCTCTTGCCCTCCACCTGTCCTTCCCCCCCCCCCTGACGCCCTTGGGGCCCCTGCCCGCGCTGCCGTCGCCTGGGCGTCGAAGGGCGCCGGGTCGGGCGTGCGTTTCGGACGCAATCAAGCGTTTGATCTCTTTTGGGGCTGCTGCTGCTCCGCTTTCCTTGGGTGGCTCTCTTAGGGGGGCCACATGCGAACCCTACCCCCTACCCCCCACGATTTCTGAGGGGGAGGGTGGGGTTCACTTCGCTCAGGAGCGAGGCGAAGCGAAGCGAACCCCACCCTCCCCCTCAGAAATCGTGGGGGGTAAGGGGGTAGGGTTCGCATGTGGCCCCCTATCTCTGCAGCCAGAGGAGAGCGGGTCCCCAAGGAAGGGAACGTCCCGAAAGGGGGGTCGCCGCTCTCGTGCCGCCGGGGGCCTGCCGCGGGCCCCACGGCTGTCCAACACCTGCCCAGCTCGAAGCAGTGGTCCTGGGGAGAGCCACGGGGTCTATAGGACCCGGTTCCCTCAGGAAGAATTTCCCTTCATGGCGACTCTCTGTGGGGTTCGACCGCCGTCGGCCCCAATCCATCTCCTCACCCTCTCCTCGTCCTCTCCTGCTCTACCTCCTACTCCCCCTCGTCGTCTTCCTTCTCTTCGTTCTCTTCCTCCTCCTCCTCCTCCTCCTCCTCCTCCTCCTCCTCCTCCTCCTCCTCCTCTATCTTTCGCCCAACCTGAGGTAAACATGGTGCGTGCAAGAAAGCATCCTCTTCCACCACCTCTTCATGCACCTCCTCACTCTCATCGCCCTCCTTCTTCTGTCCCCCCTCCTTCTCCCCCTGCCCCTCATACTCCTGCTCGTCCTCCTCCTCCTCCTTCTCCTCCTTCTCCTCCTCCTCGTCTTGCCCCTCTCTTCTCATCCGTCCCTCCTCCGCCATGTCCTGCCCCAAATCCTCCTCCTCCTCCTCCTGGCCTTTGTGCAAGTGGCGCGCGAGGGTGATCAGCACCGCGCGCGAGTGTACAAGTGGACCGAGTTCGCCGCTGGCGCATCCGCGAAGGGAAGCAGAGTGGCCCACCGCATCTCCAAGGGGCCTGCGGCGCCACCGGCCTTTGTCTTCGAGGCCGACGAGCCGAGAGCGGCGCCGGGCACCCCATCGTGGCACAGGCGGCCTTGGGGATGCACTCGGCCACGATCTTCGGGGACATGTCGCGCTTGTACGAGCACCTGGGGAACGAGGCCTTGAGGCACGCGGCGGCGCATGCAGGGTTCAGCTGCCGGTTGCTGCGGGCCCTTCTCTGCACCTACCGCGCCCCGCGGCGCGCGCTGCTGCAGAGCTGGTGGCCAGCGGCGGTGCTACTGTTGGCCGTTCCTGCGCGAGCTCGCTGCCGAGGTTGATTTTCTTGGCGGTGCTCAGGCAAGCGTCGCTGCTTGCGCCCAGTGTGAGCATCAACGACGTGATCGACGACACCTCGATGCACGCGGTTGGCGGCATTCAGACCGTCACGACTCAGCTCGCGCGCAGGCGCGGCTACTTGCGCGAGGCGGTCGAGGCCCTGGACCTGCCGATCGCCGAGCATAAAACGGGCTTCCTCGCGAGCTCGACGGAGCTTGCGCGGAGGCTGTGCGAGGAGTGGGAGCTCACCACGGACCAGCGGCCCCACGTGCACCAGGACTTGGGCGGCGACGCCACAGCGGGTAAGCTTCGCCGCGTCGGCGCCCAACACGGGCGATCCGCCGAGAGCCAGGCTCGCGCTGCCCTTGCTACGGCTGCCACGGCATGCCAGGGCGGTCGTCGGCGCTGTGCAACGTGCAGGGCCCAGCGCTGTGGGCCTGTGGAGTGCGGCTCTTCACGGCGTCCCCAGCGGCAAGCTCAAGGGGTTGAGACTGGCTGCGCTGAGGGCCGAGGGGCGATTGGCCCACGGGGCCTCCCTCGGCATCGCGAGCTCCAGCTGGAGGGCGGGTCGGTGGCGCGACCCGCTCGTTCTCGTGACGTCTCTGGCGATCAAGACCTGCGTGGAAATGATCTGGCAGGGGGTGTTTCACTGAGGCGTTCCTGCAGACGTTGCTGGATGGCGGCCGCGCGGTGGCGGCCGAGAGGGCTGCCTGGTCCAAGGTCCGGGACCCTGTCGCGGCCCTGGTGCTGACTCTGTCGCGCGTCGGTTGGAGCCTCGACTCCCCCTTCGTCGTCGTCGACAGGCTTAGTCAGAGGTGGGATGCTCGAGTTGTTCGCCTGAATTTTTCTGCGAGGTGAAGCACGTGTGCAGAGCTGCTGCGGATGGCAACGCCACGCAGCCTCTCCTGCATCCAGGAGAGCGGTCATGGATTGGCCCTGTCTTCTGGAGGCCGCTTCACGAATTTCTTTTCGTACCCCCCAGCCGCGGGTGGACGACCCACCACCAGCGGTCGCAGCGTGGCCTGCTTCTGGGAACGCATTGGTGCCAGGCTCGGCTCGCGACGGCGGGGGGGTGGGCCAAGGCTGTAGGATCTGTGCCAGTGCTGCCGAGACCGGCCTGGCACGCTTCATCACAGATCTGTTCGGTGCCCGGCCCACCAGGCATGGAGGACTGGCAATGTTGATGCTGATCTGGCCGAGGCGGCCGCAGTTGTGCAGGAAGGGGGTCGGGAAGTGGGTGCGAGGTTCGCGCGCGCTCTCGTGCCCGGCCCCTCCCTCTGCTTCCGCCCTACGCCCCCCCCCTCCCCCCAGGAGCTGAAATTCGAGCGAGGGCCTGTCCAGTGACGGGCCTCGTGCTGGATGGTGGGCACATGTTTACGGACGGCGCGTGCTTCGACACCGAGTGGCCGACTCTGCGTTCGGCGGGGTGGGCCTCGCAGCATTCGATGCTCAGCCTAGGCCCCGAGGGCACGCTGCAGGGGGCGACCCCGCGCGGTCTCTGCCCAGAGCAGAGCGCGCGGGATGGC
>CAUYUJ010015990.1:52500-67500 GCA_963575745.1 Prorocentrum cordatum
TGCTCAGCGGGTCGCGCTGGCGGCCTCAGCGACGCGCCACTGGGGCCGGACGATCGGGGGGACACTCAGGGTGGGCTTTGCGACTCAGCTTATTCTGGTGGCTTCCCCGGCTCCTCCCAGCACCAGAGGCGGCCGCGCGTCGAAGAAAACGCCAGTTTGCGGGACTCCTTTTCCCGAATCACCCAGTTCGTCTGGCCCCAGTGGTTCGGCGAGGACCCTCTGCTTAGTGACAATTAAAGGTCGAGGGATTGGCCACGAGACAATAAGCTGAGAACCGTGCTCGCAGGATAACGTCGGCGACGCGAGACCTCGCACAACTAATCCCTCGATGGCAAGCAGAGCGAGAGGTAAGAGATAAGCCATGGGATAGAGGGGCGGTTTATAGATATACGTGGCCTCTGTCTAATGCTCTGATCCCAATAGAATCGCACACAGTCGTGCAACTGGCAAGTAGGATATAGCGTTCGCTACGGAGCCCCCCCGTAAACCTCGCTTAACATCGGGGGGGGGGGGGGTGAGGGGCCGAACGCTAGATCCAAGCCCTGATTAATTAGGTCGAGTGAAGAAGGGGGGATCGGGATGTGTTTTTTTCAGCATCCCTAACAACACACAGTAACAAGGCATAGAAAAGGCAGCGCAGAGTATTAGGGCCAGTCGTGGGCGTATTACCACACGACCAGCCGCAGGCGTTCATGGGCAGTCACGGGCAAGACCGCGTGACTACCCACAGACAGTTGAGGGAGTGTCCAGCCAGTGGGCCGGACGCCAAATCGTGCAACGCGTGAGGGGATGTGGCCAAGCGGTCAGATTCTCACAATAAACTAAACGGACAAATCTCAGTATCCGGGCTCTAATGGTAGCCGCGGAAACGTAAGCCCGTGGCCGGGCAAGAATAACTACTTGTAGGTATGCATGCCCGTGGCCGGGCAAATATAACTACTTGTCTGTGTTTGAGTAGTCGTCCTCATTCCTATCCGCTGGCCCTGAGTAGGGTGCCCCTTATGCTGGCGCTGCATCTTTCTTGCCTCGATAGGCATGTATTTCGTTACTGCGTACTTGAAAGAAACATTGCCCTAAATTGCTTGCAGTAGTACCGCCCGATAGATACACTCTACGGTATGACTATCAGCGGTTCATGTCCCGTGTATCACACCACTGCGCACCATGAGTACTACCTCAGTCCATGGTTTGTCTTACCCAGCTCATGTGTCCCAGCACGGCACAACCGGTCGGTTTCTTCAAGTCCTTCCTTGACAAGGTTTGGAGACCGACTCAGCGTCCTTGGTAAGGATGGCCTTAATGCTGAGACCACCTGGGTAGCAATCCTCAAGATGATGAGCGGCTGACAGCCAGTTTTGCAGCTGAGTAGATGGAGCGCACATGCAAGCGATGCGACTTACAGTACGCATCGATCATAGGTGTTAGTGCTTTACCGTTAGGCGCGTGTCCGCGCAGTAACAGGTTGGCCCATCGGATGCCATATCCCTTTACCTCGTCATCTCCGCCCACACAAAGACGATGATACCCGGAGCCGCTGTGAAGGTCCACTTCTCCTGTCGGGGTCATGAGCTGATGTCTTATCTGCTTTGGATATTGCAGAAATTTGCGTGTGGCGACGTTAAGTCTTCGTGCTGGGAGGTTTGTGGGTTCCTGCGCTCGCAGCGCGGGTGCCACGCGTGCATTGCACCACGCCTGGGCTACCAATGCATACGCCAAGGCGCCCCGTGAACTGATGAACATGTCGGACAATGTCTTCGCTGCCATTTCTGCTGCCACAGCGCCCGTGAGTTCCGGGGGCTGTATTAGACGAGCCTGTTTAATATATCCATCCTGATATAGCTGGACGTGGCTGCCCTCGGTCGTCTCGTAGCCCACGGCGCAATTGGCGTGAGAGTGTTTGCTCAGTTTGCATGCGCCGAACGTACTTCCCACGCAAAGAATACATGTGCCAATCGAGTTCCTAAATTCTGCCATGTTTATGCCATCGACGCGCTTGTTTGTTAAGAGGTTTGAGCTTGTCTCGGGCTCTTCATCGCATGACGCAGGTTTTCGCCCGGATCCTCGTGGGATGGTCCTGAACTTCAGTAAGAATGCCTTAGGGGCATCTCTGGTGCCTGCGCCTAGCTCAAAACACTACGAGCAACGCTTTGACTCGTTATTGGGCGAGAAGCCGGGCAGTGCGCGCAGCGCCGAAGCTGAACCAGGTGGAGGAGTAAAGCAGACCACGCGCTCTCTCTCTATCTCTTTCTTTGTGTGTCTCTCTCTCTTTCTCTCTCTTTCCAGTGGCTTCTACCAACTCAAGACAGGTCAGACCTTTCAAGAAAGCCTTATCGATATCCACGCATGCTATAATCCACTGTTTCTTGCGCGCGGCCGCGCTGGCGAGCAGTCTCTGGCTTGCTCGACGAGCAGTGCCTGAGAAGGTTTCTACGTCGAAGACTTCGACGCCCATGAAACCACGAAGAACCAGGCGTAGCCCCATAGTTCGTTCCATCTCGCCTTTGTCGTTCTTGCCAAATTTCCGATTGTGTACGTATCTAAAGGTCATGGTGTTGGTAGCATGCTTGATGTCCTGCATCTTAAAGGATGTGTTAGCATACCATGTTTTAGGCTCCGTGCACACAACCTTAGATATGTTTGTCGGGTTGGCTTGCATGTCCGCCTCCGTCAGGAGGTCGTCTTCCTTGACGACTACAACTCTTTGAGCTGCGGCTGCGACGCGCACGCGCGCTGTGGTTACTGGCAGAGTTTAGCCATGTCAATAGTGAAACATAGCTCAACGTACTAGCCGTGTTCGTCCGAATCGAGATCGAAGTCTCGACGTAATAGGTGGTCCAGGGTACCCAGAAGGTTTCGTCGGCGTCATGGTTCCGAACATAACCTATTTATCGCAAGTGTCCTTGCTCCTCACTGGCCACAGCCTCGGGTGCGTGGTTGTCTGTAACCATCTCGGCGGGTACAGAACACAAGGACTCCCATGGGGATGTCTCGAGCAGCTCCTTTTACCTCTTGAAGCTCGACACACCACGTTTCAATGTGTGCTTCTGGGACCGTTTTTGATTCCTCCGCAATGGTCGGTTGCCTGCCGTCAAGTGCGGCCGGCGCTGGAGGTTGTTCCTCCTCCTGGGCGCGGCCGCCCGGCGCTGGCGTGCCCGCCAGGCCCTCAAATGGTGAGAGGTCCTCGTCGATGCCTGCTAGAGGTTTTGAGGATTTCAAATACTGGATTATTCGTGCGTGCGTGGTTCCAGTGATATCGAAGATCTTGGGAGCGGTACCTTCGGATTCATAATAATGGTACTATGGTGTGGCGGTGGGCAAGGGGCTTGGATCGTCGGCGGGGCAGCAACAACATCACATGCCCACCCAAGCACGGCGAGGCCCAGCCCCAGATCTGCGCAATGCCTCACTCCGCTGGACCCACCGGCAGCATTCGAAAGTGGTGATCCCCCCAGCAGCCCTCGAAAGTGGCGACGGTTTCGCAGCCCCCCAGGGACGGGGAGGTCCCGCTCAGGTCCGCGCGGTGCCTCACTCCGCTGGACCCACCAGCAGCCCTCGAAAGTGGCGACAGACTCTCAGATCGCAGCCCCCCAGGGACGGGGAGGTCCCGCTCAGGTCCGCGCGGTGCCTCACTCCGCTGGACCCACCAGCAGCCCTCGAAAGTGGCGACAGACTCTCAGATCGCAGCCCCCCAGGGACGGGGAGGTCCCGATTGGGTCCGCGCGGTGCCCCACCCCGCTGGACCCGCCAGCATCCCTCGAAAGTGGCGACAGTTTATCAGATCGCAGCCCCCCAGGGACGGGGAGGTCCCACTCAGGTCCGCGCGGTGCCTCACTCCGCTGGATTCACCAGAAACCTTCGAAAATGGCGACAATTTCTCAGATCGCAGCCCCCCATGGGCGGGGAGGTCCCGCTCAGGTCCGCGCGGTGCCTCACTCCTCTGGACCCACCAACAACTCTTGAAAGTGGCGACAGACTCTCAGATCGCAGCCCCCCAGGGACGGGGAAGTCCCGCTCAGGTCCGCGAGGTGCCTTATTGCGCTGGACCCACCAGCAGCCCTCGAAAGTGGCGACAGACTCTCAGATCGCAGCCCCCCAAGGACAGGGAGGTCCCGCTTGGGTCCGCGCGGTGCCTCACTCCGCTGGACCAGCAGCATTCGAAAGTGGCGGCAGTTTCTCAGATCGCAGCCCCCCAGGGACGGGGAGGTCCCGCTCAGGTCCGCGCGGTGACTCACTCCGCTGGACCCACCAGAAACCCACGAAATGGCGATAGTTTCTCAGATCGCAGCCCCCCAGGGACGGGGAGGTCCCGCTTGGGTCCGCGCGGTGCCTCCCTCCGCTGGACCCACCAGCAGCCGTTGAAAGTGGCGACAGATTCGCAGATCGCAGCCCCCCAGGCAAGGCAAGAGGAGACAAGAAGGAAGGGGGGCGGGAGGCGGGAGGCAGGAGGCGGGAGGTGGGAGGAGGGGGACGCGACCGCAGTGCTCTATTCCAAACGAATAGTCGATTCCCTTCCATTCCTTGCCGGGGGGGGGGAGGTAAGGGGGGGGTTAGGGGGGGTAGTAAGTAGAATTGGGGTCCCAGGTCCGACTGCCGCCACAGCGGGTCCTCTGGGGTGGTTCCACCGGTGGACAGGAGGGACAAAGAGTGATTTGCACAGAGGGGGGGGGGGAAGCGGCCCTGGCCCCGGCCTCGGCCCCAGACCCCCAGGGGGGAGCCCAGGGGCTTGGGGGCCATATCATAATAGAAATAATACCAAAACCGACGGCGGGTGTCTCCGAAAGTCCTGAAGGCCCAACTAGGTCCCCAGGGGCCCCTGGAGGCATCCGGGGGGTACAAAAATTTAAACGTCCAGCCTCTCTCTCTCTCTCTGTGTTTGTCTGTTCTCTCTCTCTCTCTCTATATATATATATATATATATATAATATGTATGAATATGTATACACACATGTATATATATATATATGTGCATATATATATATATATATATATATATATATATATATATTAAAATGTATATACATACACATATATACATGCATACGCGAACCTCCTCTTCGATCCCCTCCTCCCCTCCTCGGGGGGCCATCCGTGGATGGAGGGCTGGCAACGTTAGTTCGAGTTCCCCCTCTCGGGGGCGTCTTGGGGCCGCTGTGGAGCCGTCATGGGGCGATGTCGCGGGCCTCTTGGACGCCGTGCGGGCCAGAAAACAGAGAGTGCTGGGCCATAAAGAGACCTCGGCCTTCTGGCTGGTCTGGGCACCTCGGGCTGGCCCAGCGGCCCCCCACCATCGGCGAGGGGAAGCGTTTGTGCCCAGCCGCGGATCTCCTCCAACTCGGGCCGGCCGCCACCGAGCAGCTCCTGGGCAAGGGGGGGGGGGCGCCGGGCGGAGCGGGGGAGGGCAGGGAACGAGGGGGCGAAGGACGGGTGGTAGGCAGGTAGGTCGGTAGGTAGGTGTCCTCCCGAAGAGCAGGTGTGGAGGAGAAAGAGGAGGAAGAGGACGAGGACGAGGACGTGGAGGAGGAGGGGGAGGAGAAGGAGGAGAAGGAGGAGGAGGACA
Source organism: Prorocentrum cordatum (assembly GCA_963575745.1). NCBI lineage: Eukaryota > Dinophyceae > Prorocentrales > Prorocentraceae > Prorocentrum > Prorocentrum cordatum. Next base: position 58,058 of record CAUYUJ010015990.1, read on the forward strand.
AGGAGGAGGGGGAGGAGGAGGAGGAGGAGGGGGAGCAGGAGGAGGAGGAGGAGGAGGAGGAGGAGGAGGAGGAGGAGGAGGAGGAGGCGCGTCCTCCCATTCGTGCCAGAGGCGTTGCTTCACGCCTGTAAGAAGAGCAGTCGTGGCCGCCATCGTCGTCCTCGTCGCCGTCGTCGCCGCGACGGGTCCTTCACCGCGCTCCGAGCCTGTTGCCCTGCCGAGAAGCGCTTGCCCCGCTCGGCCTGGTCCGGTATGCCGTCGCGCCTCGCCGCGGGGGGGGAGAAGAGGCAGGACACCCCATCGCCTTCCTCCCTTGCTCTTCCTGCTCTCGCTTTGTCTCCTCCTCCTCCACCTCCTCCTCCTCCTCCTCCTCCTCCTCCTCCATCCACCTCGTCTGCCGGTCACTGACTCCATCCTCCTCCCGCCTCATCCCTTGTCCCCCCCGCTGCCTCCTCAGGAAGGCGCGTGCAGTCTCGGGCAGACGAGCCTTGAATCCGCGCTAACGGTCCGCCAACCACGCCTCCTCCTCCTTCTCCTCCTGCTGATGTTTCCTCCTTCTCCTTCCTCCTTCACAGATGGAGGGCGGGTGCTTTTCAGAATGTAGCTCTCGCCTCAACGCCGCGAACATCCGTTTTAAACATGTGCAAGAGCTCCGCGGATTGAGGGCGGGTGGTTTTCAATCACAAGACAGATCGCCGCTTGGGCCCCTCCACCAGCCCAAACGGCGAGCATAAATCGGGCGTAGCACCGCACGCATTCGAATGCCCACACTTCGTCCTCGTACTACTCGTATTCCTCCCAGTCCCCCTCCCCATCCAGATCGTCGTCGTCCTCCTCCTCCTCGTCCTCCTCCTCATCCTCCTGGTCTTCCTCGTCTTCCTCCTGCTCCAGCTCCACCTCGTCGTCCTCGTCTAGGAACTCGTCCTCGTTTATCCTCTTCCTCCTCCTGCTCATCCTCCTTCTCTTGGCACCTCGGCGGCCGAAAAAAAAAAACGTTTACGATCGGGCGCCATAGGTTGCGCCCTCGGCGGCCGAGAATAAAACCGTCTCTTGTCGGTTGCGCCAAAAATTGTGCCTTCGGCGGCTGAGAATGAAACCGTCTCCCGTCTCCGATCGGTTGCGCCATACGTTGCGACCTCGGCGGCTGAGAATAACTCCGTCTCCTTTCGGTTGGGCCATGGGTTGCGCCGTCGGCGGCGGAACATTAAAACTGTCTCCGATCGATTGTGCCATGGGTTGCGCCCTCGGCGGCCGAGAGTAAAACCGTCTCTTGTCGGTTGCGCCAGAAATTGTGCCTTCGGCGGCTGAGAATGAAACCGTCTCCTGTCTCCGATCTGTTGCGCCATAAGTTGCGCCCTCGGCGGCTGAGAATAATTCCGTCTCCTTTCGGTTGCGCCATGGGTTGCTCCCTCGGCGGCCGAGAGTAAAACCGTCTCCGATCGATTGTGCCATGGGTTGCGCCCTCGGCGGCTGAGAATAAAACCGTCTCCTATCGGTTGCGCCATAGGTTGCGCCGTCGGCGGCCGAACCATAAAACTGTCTCCGATCGATTGTGCCATGGGTTGCGCCCTCGGCGGCCGAGAGTAAAACCGTTTCTTGTCGGTTGCGCCAGAAATTGTGCCTTCGGCGGCTGAGAATGAAACCGTCTCCCGTTTTCTATCGGCAGCGCTATAATTAACGCCCTCGGCGGCCGAGAGTAAAACCATCTTCCATCGGTTGCGCCATGGGTTGCTCCCTCGGCGGCCGAAAAAAATCCTGTCGGTTGGGCCATAGGTTGCGCCGTTGGCGGCCGAGCATAAAACCGTCTCCTTTCGGTTGCGCCATCGGTTGCGCCCACGGCGGCAGAGAATTACGCTACCGATGAAGCCCACATACTTATAATGTGTCTGGCGTGATGATAGCTGACGTGCAACTTGCGAGAATGATGCTGGTAGCCGTTGCTTCGCCGATACCGTTGGTGGCGCTGGTCAAGCCTTGGGACACTGACGCGCCGTGCGAACAACAGCCTGAGCCATGGCTACCACGGAAGAGAGCGGGGCTGTAGGTAGGTAGGCGGACGGCGCACGAGTCTCGACGCGGTGGACAGGCGCACGGCGCACGCCGCGGTGAGGGACCACCTCCTGCGCATCCCCGGTGGTGTCCAGAAAATGCAACGCCTGCGATGCATGAACGAGTGGGACGTACAGACGCCGCGGTGAGGGACCACCCTCTGCGCACCCCTGTGGTGTCGAGAAAGTGCCACGCCTGCCACGCTCTCCGACCCTGGCACGCATAGGGGCCGCGCTGAAAGACCATCCCCTGCGCACCCCAATCAGGCGTCGAGCAACTGCCACTGCTGCCACGCTCTCCGACCCTGGCACGCATATGGGCCGCGGTGGGGGACCACCCCCTGGGCACCATCCCTGGTTTCGAGACAGTGTGACGCCTGCCACGCTCTCCGACCCTGGCACGCAAAGGGGCCGCGCTGAAAGACCACCTCCTGCCACGCTCTCCGACCCTGGCACGCATAGAGGCCGCGCTGAAAGCCCACCCCCTGCGCACCCCCTCTGGTGTCGAGCAACTGCCACGCCTGCCACGTTCTCCGACCCTGGCACGCATAGAGGCCGTGCTGTGAGACCACCCCATGGGCACCCTCTCTGGTGTCGAGAGACTGCCACGCCTGCCACGCTCTCCAACTCTGGCATGCATAGAGGCCGTACTGAGAGACCACCCCATGCGCACCCTCTCTGGCGTCGAGAAAGTGCCACGCCTGCCACGCCCTCCGGCCCTGGCACGCATAGAGGCCGCGCTGAAAGACCACCCCCTGCGCACCCTCTCTGGTGTCGAGAAAAAGCCCCGCCTGGTCAGAGAGTGCGCTTCTTGAGCTCGTTCATGTTGTTCTCGGTGGTCCGGATGGTTGCCCGCAGCTGGCTGTAGACCGCGCGGTCGTAGCTCCAGTTCGGTGCCCGGACAGGATATCTCGAGGTGGCATGCGTCCTCGGCAATGTGGCCGTAGTTGCGCCGGCCCGTGGTCGCGCGCCTGTGGTCGCAATGATTTGTCTCATGTGCCTCGGAGGCCTCCTGGGGCGCCTTTTCAGCGCGCCCGAGCCTCGCGACCTCTGCGAGGGCCTCGGCGTAAAACTGCCCTCCCCCTTGGCCGCTGCTGTCGGGGAGGCAGCGCGTTGGCCTGTGGGCGCCGCACTCTGGCCCATGTGCCGTCGTGCCTTCTGCTGGCCCGCGGGCCGTGTTCTTTTGGCTTGTGCCAGGTTCCCCCCCCCCGTGTTCGGGTCCACTGGCCCCTCGGGGCCAACGCCATGGGGGGGGCGCCCCTGGCCCCCCTCCTTCGAGGCGCCCGCCATGGACTCAGCTGCGGAGGCGGCCTGGGCTTGGCTGGGGATGCTCTGCTGGTGCTATGCTTGCTCTGCGCGTTCAGGTCGCAGCTGTTCTGGTTCTCTTGGTTGCCGTGCTGGCGCCAGAGGCTGCTCTGCTGGTCCCGGTCGCAGTAAAGATGGCGCTCTGGGTAGCAGCGCTCCTTCTTCAGGTTGTCTGGGGAGGACTGGCTGAGGTTGCTCTGTTGGTCCTCTGGCCCCTGGGCCGTGGCGCCTTCTGATGGCCTGTAGGCCGCGTTTTTTTGGCTTGCGCCAGGTCCTCCCCCGTTTCGGATATCCCGGGCTCTAGGGACCAGCGCCCTCGGGGGCGTCCTTAGCCCCCCTCTCTCGAGGTGCCCGCCGTGGACTGAGATGCGGATGCAGCCCGGGCCTGGCTGAGCTCGCCCTGCTGGTGCTATGGGTCGGTTTGCTTGTTCTGGTCGTCGCCCTGGCGGTCCTCCGCATTGCTGCACTGGTTTCCGAATCTGTTCTGCTGGCTCTTGCTGGTTCTGATCGTAGCTGTGCTGGCGCTCTGGGGAGCTCTGCTCGGTTTTGTGGCATTGCCCTGGAAAGTCTGGCTGCAAACGCTCTGCCGGTTCTCGCCGGCCTCGGGCGGCTGGCGGGGCTGCTCCGGCGGGCGCGCGACTCTGGGGAAGACGACTGCACCGCGCGGTCGGGCTGGTGGCGGTGTGGGCTCAGAGGGCCTGGGGACCCTCGCCGCATCTCGCTCTCGGGGGCAGCTCTCTTGGCGTCGAGGACCTCCGTGACGTCTGCAGTGGCACCCGAAGCCGGCAAGAGTGCTGGCGCCCCCCAGCGGGGGCCAACGGTCTCCGGCCCGTGGGCCGTCGGCGCCTCCTGCGGCCCGAAACTCAGGGCACGCGTGTGGCTTGCGCTGGGTCCTCCCCCGTTGTCGGGTGTGTTCGCCTCTGTGGGCCAGCGCCCTGGGGGCGCCCTGGGCCCCCTCTCAGGAGGTGCCCGCTGGGCCGAGCTGCGGAAGCAGCCTGGGCCTGTTCCTCGTCGCGCTGCTGGTGGTCGTAGGAGTTCCTCTGATTCCCGTGGCTCAGCTGGTTCCCGTCAGGACGCTGCTGGCCCCAGTTGGTGGTCTGCTCGTTCCAGTTGGAGCGCTGCTTGTTCCACTGGCCGTTCTGCTGGCCGTTCTGATCCGTTCCAGTCGCGGCGCTGCGTGTTCAAGAGGAGGATGAGGTAAGTCCTTGGTTTTGGGTGTGATTGGGTGTCTTCTCCCTGATGGAGCAGGCAATCATGCGAGCAACGGCCCCTTCGTGGTCGCAGTGGTGTGACGGCAGCGTGCCCGTACTCTCGTGGCTGTTGTAAACGAAGGCGCAGGCGTCTGTCTCGTCGCCGCGAGTGGGCCCTGCAATCGCGGGCTCCACGCCGTTGACCATTGCACGAGCCCGGCGGGCGCCACGCATGGCCATCCGCCCCCGCTCGGGCCCCCCCGCCCCTTCGGAACGGGCCGAGCAGGGGAGCACCCCACGCGAGGGGCAGCGGTTTCCTCCTCCTGCTCCTCCTCCTCCTCCTTCTCCTCCTCCTCCTCCTCCTCCAATCCTCCTCCTCCTCCTCCTCCTCCTCCTCCTCCTCCTCCTCCTCCAATCCTCCTCCTCCTCCTCCTCCTCCTCCCTCCTCCTCCTCCTCCTCCTCTTCCTCCTCCTCCTCCTCCTCCTCTTCCTCCTCCTCCTCCTACTCCTCCTCCTCCAATCCTCCTCCTCCTCCTGCTCCTCATCCTCCTCCCCTCCTCCTCCTCCCCCTCCTCTTCCTCCTCCTCCTCCTCCTCCTCCTCCTCTTCCTCCTCCTCCTCATGCCCTCTCCGAGGCTGGTGCCTTTCCGCCGCCTCCTTCTCCTGAAATGACTCTCGAGGTCGCGGGTGCTGCGGCAATGGCCGAGTTCTCTGCCATGGGCCATGTTCTCCAGCGTTACACGCGCGTGATTGTTTGCTCTCGCTCCGCGGGATTCCTTATGCTGCCCCACGGTGTCCCGAGGGCCCTCTGGGTTCCGTGCCGTGGGCAGTCCCAGGTTGCATCCACCAGGGACAAGCAGCTCAGGAAACACGAACAAGGCCGCCAGATGCCTCCATCCGTCTACGAGGGAGGCCTTGGAAAGCTAATTCGCTTGTCCTTTCTGGCCAAGTTTCACGGTTCCCTCCCGTTGGGCCGCGCCGATGTCGCTGTGCCGCCGCCGCCGTAGTCGGCTTCAGCGACGTCTTGGGCGTGCCGCCCTTCCGCAGGCGCGCCCCGCTCCCCCTTCTGCTTAGCCTGCGGTCGTTAGTCTCGGCTGAAGGCATTCCGCAGACGCAGAACATCCTCCGCGCGCGCGCTCCCGCGAAAACCCTCCTCCTCCTCCTCCTCCTCCTCCTTCTCCTCCTCCTCCTCATTATCCCCCGCCTCCTCGATCCCCCATGGTGCTCGTTCCTGCGCGCTCTGAGGACGAGGAGAAGGGATGAGGGAGGAGCGAGAGAAGAGACACCCTGGAGGCCCGAATGAGGTCGAACACTTCCACAAACCCTGGTCTTCGCGGTCCTCGAACCCAAGACATCGCGCTCCTGGAACCATCGCAGCCCGCCGTCCACCCATCTTCCGCCAGCATGCGCTGGCGGACCCCCCCCAGTTTGCTTCCGCCAGCCTCCGCCAGCCTTCTGCGAGAGAAGCTGCTACAGGGCAGGTTTTAATACATAGGATGTTTAAACATATAGGATGTTTAATACATGACTAATGTATGAGTAAATTTATGCATGAACCCATCGTTGTTTTTGATACTACATCCCTTCATATTTTAATACGTGATCCGCAAGCGGAGCATGTATTAAAAAACGGCACCGTAGCACGAAGGAAACGAGCCATTGAGGGAAATGCTCCTGGAGTCTTGTCGCTGTTCTCGGGCCCCTGTGTAGCCCTGCACGTGCCCCGGGACCGCCAAGAGCAACCAAGAATGGAGAGCTGGTCTCCCGGGGAAGGCCCTTCAGGGTCTGGGACTCGCTTCCTGCAGGGCTTCTCTCCACCCATGGCAGCACACATTTCAAAACAAGACAGGCAATTCATGGAAGGCTAAGCCATGTTTCCCCTCGAGGGCAGTAACCCTTCTCCGCGAAAAGCTAAACACAAAACGCAAACTCCCAGAAGGAGAAGCCGATGCCAGCATGGAACCAACCGAGGCGAAACCAGTTGTTTGGTGGGAAGGCGCACCCCATTCTTCTCTGGCGGGAAGGGGAAGCTCTTTCTCTGGATGAGGTGGGCCCTCGGACCCCCGCATGCGAAGGTGGAGGGGCTCCTCCTCCTCCTCTTCCTCGTCCTTCTCCTTTTCCTCCTCCCTTTCCTCCTCCTCCTCCTCCTCCCTCAAGCACATGCGGCCCAAGGCGCGTAGGTACCCTTTGGGCTCAAACTCGCCCTGGCGTCGCGTCCGTCACCGCCCAGAGGTGCTTGGGGGGCACCGCGTCTTCCGCGCAAGTTCTCAGGCGATCGCAGTGGCGAAGGCGGGCAAACTTGTTGGCGAAGGAAGTGGTATACATTCGGTTTGCTCCGCATGCTCCCACGTTTTACTTTTGCTACAGTTATCACGTTCAGCACGTGCGAGGGGGGTGGGAAGTGGCAGCGCTTGATGCGGCTGGTGAACAATCTGTGGGAGGCGAAGCTAGCATCGACCGTCGTCATCCTCCCTGTCTTGAGCAGTACGTGCGAAAAGGACGAGCAGTGGCAGCAGGCAGATTGCTTCTGGGCACCGAACCTTGACCCCATCTCCTGCAGTGCTGGTTGCGGCGCGTGCAAGAAGGGCGAGCAGCTTTGGAGTGTTCAGTCAGTGCGGATCCTATCGTGGGAGCCGAAGCTTGGGCCGACTGTCGTCAGCTACAACGCTGGAATCAGCAAGTGCGAGAAGGGCAGGCATAAGCAGCGGAACGCCGCTGCTGGGCGAGGTGATAAGGCGACGTGTGAGCCGACCGTCACCCGCAACAGAGCTTGGACCAGCACGTGCGAGGGTGGCGAGAAGTGGCAGCGGGCAAGCTCGAGGTTGGAGCAACACGCGGTTCCCTCGGCATGTTGCAGGGCATCATGCTGCAATGGGCCAACGCGCAAACCGTTTTATTGGATTCAGTCGCCTGGCCTCTGAACGTCTCGTGCCAGCGGCCCGTCGGAGCGCTCTCCGCTGCAGTGTCGCAATGAGCAAGCTGAGAGGTTTGCTTGGGCCAAGGCTGGCCAAATCCTTGTGCACATTTTCCCGCGTCCATAGTCTCATGTTTCTCCCACTCGCCTGGTAACGGATAGGTGCTGTTTCATTTCTTCGCAAGTTGTTTACGCAGTCTGTCTATTCGCCGTAAGTGCATCCAATACTCGCGGGTCTATTGGCCTGCGGCGACCGTAATCTGGTGGGCAGCGCGTGTCGGTTGTGGCAGCACCTGTCTGCAACAGCGAGTCGTTTCCTGATCATGCTACTACCTTTGTGTATGTTGCTGCATGGCTGGTGGGAAGGAGTGGCATTTCGGTTTCGATTGATCCTGGTGTGAGGTACTCGTGGTGCGAGGTATAGGTTTCGTTCCTCGCGCTTCCTGGTCCTGCCACTCAGTTGCAGTACTGCGTCGTGGTGTCCGCCTTCTGGTGCGCCTTCTTCGTCGGCAAGCGCAAGGGCTGGCGCGTATTTGACACAGACACCGTCCTGATGCTATTCCTAGTCCTAGTCCTGGACCTCCTCCGTCTCTTTTCCTCGTCCTCCTCCTCCTCCTCCTCCTTGCCGATGTGAGGAGGGGGAGGGGCTCCTTCTCCTCGCCCTTTTCCTCCTCTTGGGTGCCAGGCGACGCCCTGGAAGCCGAGACGCCCTTTCTCTTGCGTGCCCCGCGCTGCCCGCTCCCGCCGCCCCGCGGTGCACCGAAGGCGGCGGCGTGCCGCGGGGCGCCCGCCGCGCCAAGGGAACGGCCCGCGCGCAGGGGGGAGGGGGGGGTTCTCCGGGCCAATGCCCGGGCCCTCGAGGGGGAGGAGGAGGAGGAGGAGGAGGAGGAGGAGGAGGAGGAGGAGGAGGAGGAGGAGGAGGAGGAGGACGAGAGGAGGAGGAGGAGGAGGAGGAGGAAAAGGAGGATGAGGAGGAGGAGGAGGAGGAAGAAGAGGAGGAGGAGGAGGAAAAGGAGGAGGAGGAGGAGGAAGAAGAGGAGGGGTCGGGGCCCTGGGCCATGTTGGCCTGCGGTGTGTGCGCGCGCGCCCAGGGGCGGGCCTTCCCAGCACAGGCGGCCGATTCCCCCGGGGAGCAGCGGGGGCGCACGCGCCCACACCCCAGGAAAGGCAGGAGATGCCTTCAGCCCCTCTGGCGGAAGCGAGGGAATTGGGGGGGAAGAGGCAGAGGAAGGGGGGGAGAGAGGCAAGGGACAGGAAGGGGCAAGGGGGAGGAGGGGGAGGAAGATCCTCCTCCCCGATCCTCCTCGTCCTCCCGGTCTTCCTCCGCCTCCTCCCTTCACGCTGGTCTATTAGCCTAAGGTTGCGACGCTCGTGAATGATAAAAGCATGTTGAAGACCGACTTGGCGCGAAGTCGAAAGCCAACTGGCGGGCGCCGCAGGACAGGAAGGGGCAAAACCATGTGCGTCCAAACCGGAGTGCCAAGAGTAGGCGCCCACCAGGGTGTACAAAACGGGCAACAAATCTACCTTGGTAAGTGCCCCCACCCGCTGCACCCAAGCATCCCCCCTCCAAATATTTTTAGGGCACTGCCTGCCGCGACAGTTGGCCGCAGTGAAAGTAAGCGCAGGTGCTGAAAATATGCGCGTGCAAAGGGGCTGGCACAGGTCGTGCTGGCTGGCCCTTGTCGTTAAAAAGCCGATTTGGGATCCTCCTCCTCTTCCTCCTCCTCTTCCTCCTCCTTTTAACATGACGAGATCCCCTCCCAAACGTAGCAAACGCGATACATGAATTGGCCAGGCAAGCGATGTACATAACAGAAAAAAAGTGCACGCAAAGCGGCATGTCTTGGGCTGCTAACCAGGGTTGCACGGTTCACCCCGAACCTCCATGGCCGCGGGGCCCCGTGCTTTTGGCAATCTCTTTACAGGTTTAGCACGAACCCCTTTTGTGTCAGTAGGCAGGCGCATAATACAAGGCTGGCCTGCA
>CAUYUJ010015990.1:70000-132500 GCA_963575745.1 Prorocentrum cordatum
AACGACCGAGCCTCTTTTGAAAAGTAGGTGTTCCTTATTCAAGCCGCTCACTGTAGGACACGTTTCCCTCGGAGCTCCGTTCCTCCACGACGAACCGCATCCGGTCAGGACGGGGTCCCTGGACGACTGCTATGGCCCATCCTGGACAAGTTCTCGAGCTGCGTCCGCTCGTCTCGACCCGACGACACAAACAATGAAAGAAATAGGAAAGGGATGGTGGGAGTGTGGCTCTGGTGCACTTGAGGGTAGACCTAGCCCTGACAACGTCGGGTGGGGCTCATGGACTCTCCCATGATTGGAGGTCGGCGCTGGTGAAGGGTGAGAAGCCGCAACCTATGACACCAAGAAAACGAGGATAAGCATGGGGGTCCTCGAAGGCCTGGGTGCTGCAGTCCGTCTGGCCGCCCGCATGGCGAAGCTCGGACCAGCTCCCGTTGACGCCGAATCGCACCTGCGGCAGCGGCCGCGAGACAACAACGACGACGGTAGTGGCGACGACGAAAGCGGCGCTTACGACGACGACGACGCTGGCGACGACGACGACGAGGCGGCGATGACGACGATTGTCCGAGGTCTCCGGATGTCTCCGCAGGTCTCAGGAGGCGGCCTCCCAGAGTTTCAAAACGGACCAAAAACATCCACCGCACCACGAACCTCGATCCTCAAGCCTCGATCTTCCAGCGGCGGCGGCTGCGGAGTCGACAATGACGACGAGCGACGACGACGAGCGACGACGACGACGACGACGACGAGCGTCAGCGGGGGACAACGGGGGACGAAGGGTGATGACGAGCGACGACGAGCAAAGACAAACGACGACGAGCGGCAGCGACGACGAGCGACAGCGGCGACGAGCGACAGCGGCGACGAGGACGACGACGGCGGCGACGACGGCAATGGCGGTGGCAGCTCCGACGGCGGCGACTCAGACGGCGCGCCGCGCCTGCCCGTGGCACTCGCAGCTCTCGCCCTCCCAGGCGCACTGCTGCCAGCCACTCGGTGCCCAGGTGTGCATGCTGTCCCCGTGCTCCAGGAGGGCCTCGACGACGACGACGACGACGACGACGAAGACGAGCGACGACGACGACGACGAGAGCGACGACGAGCTGCGACGACGACGACGATCGACCGCGACGGCGACCGCGAAGGCGCCGGCGGCTCCGCTGGCGGCGGCAGTGGCGGCGGCTGTGATGGCGACGGTGGCGGCGGCGGCTCCGATGGCGGCGGCGGCGCCGCCTCGACGCTGGCACCGATGTAGTCCAGCTTCTGCGAGACCAGCGACTGCACCTCCCAGGAGCCCCCGAGAAGACGCGCACGAGCAGGGGACCCTCTCGGACGTCCGCGCACGGTCCCTCCGCCGGCGCCGGACCCCCTGCCGGGAGGGCGCCCGGGGCTGGCGTCGAAGGCGCCGCCCAGGGGTGCGGGTGGAGGGGGTCCAGCGCTGGCGGAGGCACCGTGCGCGGACGTCCGAAAGCTCGCGCAGGGCACTCTTCCATCAGGGGGTCGACGACAGAACATTCTACGCATGGGTCGCAGATTCGACGCGAAGATCAATTCTGGGGAAATCAGTTCTGTAGTCGATCCACTACTCTAACTCTTTGTGGCTAACTCTTGGTGGTTCCCCAACCTCCGCAGGCAGCGCCACCGCTCCCGCCTCCTTGAGGCTCTTGACCACCTGGAGCTCGAGGTCCCAGTCTGGCGAGTCTGCGCTGCGCGGGACGCCGAACAGGCGCACCAGGTCGGACAGCAGCTCCTCCACGCCCAGCGGGCAGTCCTCTCCCTCACAATCGCCCGAGTGGTCGAAGAGCCTCTCGAGCTTCTTGGGCGACAGCAGCTCCCCCATCAACTCCTTCTGGATGCTGCGAACGGCGTGGTCCACGTTGAAGACCTGGAGATGGTCGTCCTGCCCAGACACCAGGAACTTTCGGCTGCTCCGTGGCGGAACGAGGCCCGAGCTCGAGAGCTGCAGCACCTGCTTCGTCAGGTTCAGCGCGCGCCGCTGCGTGTGGGCGGACTGGAAGCGCAGGGCGCCGTTCGGCCCGTGCCGGCCGCCGTCCGAGCGGTGCTGGTAGGAGTGGTTGCTGCCACCGATGTAGCGCGCCGCCTTGAGGCCCATGTCGCGCGTCAATCCCATCAGGGAAGTCACCGCGTTGCCGTAGTGGAAGTAGGCCTTCCCAGGAGCAACCGCGGTGTCCAGGAGATGCTGGTGCGTGCTCTTGTGCTTGCGGAGCGTCGCCTCGAAATACCGGATCGGGTCCGAGGTGAAGTCGTACGGTCTGCACTCTGGGTCCTCCCCCTGGCTGGAATCGCTGTCCAAGCACACCTCGAAGGACTCTGCCTTGTTCAGGAGACTCTGCAAGGTGAGGCCCTCCTTCTTGCGAAGGACGTTGTCTGGGTCGTCAAGCCTAGTCATGTCGTTCGAGTCCGGCATGTAACCATAGGCGATGGCAAGCTTGTCGTACTCGCCTATGACCGGGGAGAAGAAGTGCACGCTGTCAGGGTCGTCGTTCTCGGGGAGGTTGATGGGGAGGTAGTCCATCACGCTGGAGGACAGGCCGTGCTTGCCGCTGCACGCCTTGTCCTGTGTGCACTCGTAGCTCACCCCAAGGCTGCCCTTGAAATTGTGGCGCAGGCCCAGGATGTGCCCCGTCTCGTGCATGACGACCTGCTTGATGCCCTCGCCGAGCACCTCCTCCTTCGGAGGCCAAGGGAAAGATTGCATTGCAAAAGGGATCGGGATCCTGTGGGCGGCGATCAGGAGGTCGCGACAAAGAGTGCAAGGGGGACTCGAGATTCGACGGGCGACGATGAAGAGTCCGCCTCAACCAGTGCAGGCCGGGCCCGAGACCCCGTGGGCGGCGAGCCACCGAGAGATCGCAGCCCACGAGGCTAGCGGGACCTGGGGTGCCGATCAGACATCGTAACCAACAGTGCACGCGGGGCCTGGGATCCTATGAACGGCGAGCAGAACATCGCGCGTGCAACAATGCAGGCGGGACCCAACTCCGACCAGGAAGACGCAACCAACAAAACAAACGGGTCCCGAGACCCTATAGCAGGCGGCGGCTGGAAAATCACAACCAACAGCTCATGTGGGACCCGTGACCCTAGAACCACCAGCAAAACAATCGCGATCAACAGCGCAAGCGGGACCCGAGAACCTGAGGCCGACAAGCGAAACATCGACACCAACAAAGCAAAGGGGGCCCGAGACCCTGAGGCCAACGACCAGAAAATGGCAACCGACCAAGCAAGCAGGGGACCACACCCTCTGGCAAAATACGACGACACCGCATCACAGAGTAACGATACCCCTCAAGAACATCACAAGGCCCTGAGTGCATTGCTCCATGCGGACGCATGAAGGCGGGACGGGCTCAGGGGCGAGAGGGGCGACCTGGAATCGGCGGCACGTCTCCGACAGCGAAACCGCACGCCCCTGGGCGGGGTAGGGGGTCTCCTCTTCCCCCTCCGCCTGCTCCTGCTCCTCCTCCTGCGCCTCATCCTCCTCATCCTCGTCCTCCTCCTTCTCTTCCTTCTCATCCTCCTCCTCCTCCTCCTCCCCCTCCTCCTCCTCCTCCTCCTCCTCCTCCTCCTAGACCTCCTCCTGCACCTCCTCCTCCTCCTCCTCCTCCTCCGCCTCCTCCCGCTCCTCCTCCTCCTCCTCGTCCTCCTCCTCCCAGGTCCCGGTCGGCGATGAGTGGGCGATCTGGGGTCGATGCTCCGCCCCCTGAGGCCAGCCCTCCCAGTGATCCTCGCCGCCTGGCTCTCGGGCCGCAGCTCGGGCCCGCGGCGGCCAGCCGGCACGACCCTGCCACCCCCCAAACGCCTCTCGGCGAGCCTCGGATGCTGCCATACGCAGCCCGAGGCCGGGAGAACCCCCAGGAGCCGACGAAAAAACATCCGGCAACGCCCCCCCCCCCCCCCCCCCCCCCCACCCCCCCTTGCCGCTGCCCCCGAGGCTCGGGGTGGAGAACGCGCCGACGCCCACGGGACGGCCTCTCCGCCGACGCCCCGCGGGTGTGGCACCGGCCGCCCCCAGGGGGGCGCCCGGCGGAGTGCGGACGGCGCCCGCGGAGGTCCGGCAGGAGGCCCGTGCGTCGCGCGCGCCCGTCGCCGCAAAGACCCCCGCCCGGGGCTCCTGCCTGCGCGGGCTCATCGGCTGGCCCTTGTGGAAGAGGCCCAGCCTGCCGCGGCAGGGTCGGTCCGTGCGCACATCGGATCTCGGGCCGATCGGCGCATCGGCGCGGGGCCGAAGCCGAGCCAGGATCGGCCGCGCCAGGACGCGCGGCAGCGCCTCGCGGACATCGGGCCGCATCGGAGGATCGCTGGAGCAACGGAACCGATCAGAGCGGGCCCGTCAGAGTCGGCATCGGATGTCGGAATGGGCGCTGGCCCCTGTTCCCGAGCCGCCGGATCGGATGTTGCCAGACGTGCCCCTGGCCCACGGGGCCCCTCGGATTTCCACGGAGGCCCCAGCGGCCTGCAGAGGACCCCCTCGCGAGGCCCAGAGGGCACCAGGGGCTCCAGTGGGGCGAATCAGGAGCTGGGGGCACCTTGGGCCAGGGGCACCCTCGGCAACCCCCGATCGCAACCACCATCGAATCGGATCGTCGGAGCGCCGGAGTCGGATCGGGCCAGCCCGAGTCGACATCGAGCGGGAACGATGCGATCGAAGTGGGCCCTGGCACCTGGACCTCCGCCGATCCGAACTGCTCGTCAACGGCCCCAAGTCCCGACCCCTCCCCCAGGGGCACCGCGGGGGGGCCCCGCTTGACGGCGCGCAGAGGGGGGGTGGGGGGGAGGGGGGAAGGCTTCTTCTTAGGAGGAGCCTGCTCCCCTACAACCCTAGAAGGCGGGGGCCCCACACCTGCAGACAAGGCCCGCGCCTTCCGAGAAGCCGGGGTGCTCCTGAGAGGCCTTCCCCCCCGCCTCCCCCCACCCACCTTCCCCCTCCCACCTCATCTCCCGCCCTCCTCATCTGCCTCCCTCCTCATCTCCCTCCTCCCTCCCTACCTCCCTCCCTGCCTCCCTCCCTACCTCCCTTCCTACCTCCCTCCTCCCTCCTCCTCAGCCAGCGGCGCCGCGGCGGGCGCGGCGGGAGTGGTGCGCCCCGCGTTGTGCCTGGCACGCAAGTCAGCGCGCGGGTGGTGCCAGGAGAGGACCGGCCATCTCCAGAAGGCAGGCCCGCCCCGCCGCGCTCCCGCCGCGGTCTCGCGGCCGCCGCCCCAGCCCGCGCGGGCGGAGACGCCCTCCTCCTCCTCCTCCTCCTCCTCTTCTTCCTCCTCCTCCTCCTCCTCCTCCTCCTCCTCCTCCTCCTCCTCCTCCTCCTCCTCCTCGAGCCGACGCCCGTCCGCATCGACGATGGCGACACCCCTCGCGAGGATCCGAGTGAAGGGCGCGGGCGACCTGGGGCCGCTGCGGCTCCTGACGATGCGGTGCCGACGCCGACGCTGGGGTGAGCAGGCTGAGGGAGGCGTCGCCGGCAGTAGGGCCAGGCGCCTCCCAGCTGGGCGTGGCCGCTGCATTTTGCCCAGGCCGCACGCCGCCCAGCCCCGTTCCCGACTGCTCTCATGTGCCATCTGGCCTCAACATTGCTTGGCCAGACGCCTCTCTCACCTCTCTCTTTTACGGCACAGCGCAGCCTCCTGATGCTTGCTATTTCTCCCCCTACCTGCACTCGGCCACACAGCAATTTGTGTTGCATCACAGGTCCGGCCCCCCCATTCCTGATTGTGATCTCATCCGGTACGATGTGTTCACGGACGGCCCCGGAGGATCTGGTATTGGCCCATTGGAAGGCCCGCCGTCGTGGGCGTTTGTGGTGTGCGGTGTGACATGTGAGGACAAGTATCGTGCTGAAGGGTATCTGGCGTCCCCGGCACCCTCTCGCAGCGATGATTATGTAAGTGCTTCAGGTCCGTCGGAGTTGTATGCGGCACTGTGGTTCGTTCTCTGGTTAGCTCAGGCCCCTCATCATTATCCTACCGCCCCTTGGAGGGTGCACACTGATAATAGTATGGTGGTGGAGGCCGTGTCAGGTGGCGTGAAATACACATCGTGTGGTGTGCTCCCTGATTTGTCGGACGGCTTGACTAAGTGGCTTCGGAATTCTGTTGATCTGTCTTGGGTCCACGTCTCAGGGCATGCTGGAGACCCCTTGAATGAGTTAGCAGATACACTGACAAGGTTATCGTCCATGGGGCTGGCGCCCCCTGTGCAGCTTGCAGAGTTGCCGTGGAGGATCTTCCTGGTGACAGAGCTGGAGTTGGTACCGTGGCTTTGGGCCTCCGAGCTTTCCAATCGCGGTGCTGGGAAGTTGCCCCCAACCGCACCAGCTCAACTGCCATGTCTGTCCCCTCCTCGTTTGTCCCCTGCCGCGGTCTTCTCGCCGCCACATGCTGGACGCGGCTCGAGTGATGGGACCGACCCTGCTACCGACACGTTGCCCAGCATGGGTCGTCAGCAGATTGCGGTTGCTAATGTGCTCACCTTGCGACCCCGCAGGACAAAGGGTAAAGGAGGCGGCACCCGCATCAGGTGTAGGTATCAGGATGCAGCAGGGATTGACGTACCAGGGCGTATGTTGGCGCTTGCACATCAGTTCTCACGACAACAGTACTTGCTGGTGGGCACTTTGGAGACTCGACTTAGGCACAGCACGTGGCGTTCCGCTTCCGACTATCATGTCCTGACTTCGGCGGCCGAACCTTCCAGGCAGTGTGGCGTGGCGCTCTGGATTAATACACGTCTGCAGTATGCTCCAGGACGGGTACTCGCGCGACAACATGTGCGTGTGTGCGCATTCGTCCAGGTATATGTTAGCTGCTATCCGGGCTCCTGGCATGAGCATCGATGTCCTCGTTGCACATTCGCCGCGCTCTCGGAGGCCACAGGCAGAGGTGGAGGCATGGTGGAAGCAGCTGGAGCGTGTGGTCCTTTCGCGACCTAACCCTGCCCCTCTACATTGCCATGTCGATGCGAATGGGGCTCTAGGATCACGGCTATCAGCCTCGGTCGGCCCTTTCGGGGCTGAAACCGAAAACATGCCAGGACGATACTTTCACTAGCTTCTCGACAGAACAGGGCAGGCTGCCGTGGCGACGTTTTCAGAACCGACTTCTGGGATCCATGGGACTTGGCTGCCCGGAGGGGCTGCGCCTCAGGACCCTCGGCACAGGATTGACTACGTCACAGTTCCCATTGATTCCATAGCGTCAGTGGGCAGGCAAGGCGTGGACCCTACAGTTGACCCGTCTTTGCGTTCAGACGACCACTTTGTTGTGATGGCCGAGGTTCTGCTCAGCCAACCCGATCACACTGTGCAGGTTGCTCGATGGCCGAAGGTTGCTCACAGTCCCAATAAGCTCGAGGACCCAGGGTGTGCTGCCAAGTTCCGACAGGCCCTCCGTGAAATCCCACAGCCTGACTTCAGCGTGCATCCCGACGACCACGCTGAAATCCTGAATGCTGCCCTCTCAGAGGCCGTCAGAGAGTGCTTCCCTCCTCAGCGGTCGCCATCTGGCAGAGAGGCAAGGCAGGATTGGCTGTCGTCCCATTCGCTTGCGCTGATGGACCGTCGCTCCACTGGACGTGCCGACTTGCGCCGACTGCGACGACGATCGGATCGGATGCGGCTTGCGATTGTGTTTGTAGCCTGGGCTTCGGATGGGAAGGAGGAAGGGGAGTGGTCTTGCTTGCGCGTGTGCCGACATCGCTTCTCGTATCGGGATGGGCCCTCCCACTCCCTTCTCAGTGACTGTGTAACAGCGGTGGCGGATGCCAGTGCGCCAGTTATGGAGGTTGCCAGCTTCTGTGCCGCACCAGTGCAGGATTCCGGAGGCCGCGCGTGCGTGCCACCGTTTATTACCAGCCTGGAACATATCCCTATCCCCATGCTGGGCACCTCCTCATCACGATGCCAATCTTAGGGATTCCCTTATTTTTTGAAGGCGAATCCCTAAGATTGTCATCGCCTTTTGGCGTGTCAATCTTAGGAATAGGAGGGATAGCGATACGTTCGAGGCTGGTAAGTTTACGAAAGAGCATCTCACACACCTTCGCGACTTGTGTCGTTTTAAACGACACAAGTCGCGAACCGGTAAACTTTACCGGTGTCGAGGGTTCGACCGTCGGATCTGGACCCCAGGGATGCGAGCCAGGATACTGACCACTGTCGACTGCAACATGTTTTCAGATGGTTCTGGCTCTGGCAAGTTTTTTGGTGGGCGTTTACGTATGTTTTCTTACGAGCCCCGTCGCACACGATTCAGAAGTCGACGTCCCTGGATTCGGCAGCCCATTGTGACGCTATCGTTCGAGGGATCCGGGACTCTTGGGACAGGCGCCAGTCGGCGGAGGCGTTTGCGGCACTGCGCAGCGTCGGGGCAGTGTCGAAAAGCAAGCGCATGGTTCGTGGGTTGCCCAAGTTGAACGACTCACAGGGACATCCTGTGACGTCAGGTCTCGATGCGGAAAAACGCTGGCAACAATGCGTCGGACACATGGAGCTAGCGGCCACTATTGCTGCCGCTGATGCCAATGATTACCACGAGTATCTCGAGCGTATCCCATATGCGGGCATGTCTAGGGATGCTATCCTGCCGATTGGTGCCATAGCGTCGCTCTCGGAATACCAACTCTCGTGTCGCCAGGCCCGTCGGGCCGCCTCGGGATGTGATGGGATCACGGGGAGTCTTGTACGCAGTTTTGCCACCGATATCACCACTTTGTTTTATCCACTACAATTGAAGTCCTCAGTTACCCTAGTGGAGCCCCTGCAGTGGAAAGGGGGCTTTTATCGTGATCTCCTGAAGTCGGCTACTGCTGATCCGAAAAACTGTTCGAGCTCCAGATCCATTCTGGTATCCTCCCAGCTAGGCAAGGCGTCGCGTCGTTGCCTCCGACAGCAGTTGATGCCACAATTGATTGAGCTTGCAGGACCCACCCAGTTCGGAGGGATTCCAGGAAGGGGCACGGCGCATGCGTCACTGTTGGTACGACTTGCCCAGAGCTATGCCCGACGCAGCAACCAGGCGTTTGGAGCCCTTTTTATGGATGTGGTGCAGGCGTTCTATCGCAGTCTACGGGAATTGCTGCTCCGCTCACAGCTCGACGACCTCTCTGTTGCCTGCATTGTGCGCGCAGCAGGGTTGCCACCAGCCGCGATCCACGAACTTGCTACCAGATTGCAGGAACATGGTGCACGATTGTCTCGTACGCAGGCTGATGCGCATGTGGTCAGGCAGGTCGAGCGATGTTACCATGCGCCGTGGTTCGTGTATGAGGGATCGGGCCAAGTATCAATGGCCAACCTCTGGCTGGCATCCTCTACGAAATGCTCATGGGGGACTGTGTGGAGGATGTGCGTGCGCGTTTGACAGCAGACGGCTTGGTGCACAAAATACTTTGTGGCGACAGCCGTGGTATTGCCAGTCTTTTGATGAGACAGCAACGACAGCAACTGAGCCATCAGTGGATGTGGCATTTGCAGACGACGGCCCCATTATGCTGATTATGGCGGCGGATGTGATTTGTGACGGCCTTTGCCGGGTATTAGTGGTGGTCAATGACGTTTTTGTCAAACGTGAACACCTACTGAACGTTGGACACACTAAGACTGCTGCTATCATCTCCTTGAGAGGCCCCGGCACCAAGAGGGCCAAGTTTACCATCTGGCACCAGCATGGAGGTTTCCTTCGAGCCAAGTCCAGCCTTCTGGGAGATTTGGTCGTCCCCGTCGTTCATGATTATGTGCATCTAGGCTCAGTCATCGATCAAGGAGGTGTTATGGGATCAGAGATTCGGCACCGATCGACCACGACAGTCGGCTCGTGGCAGACCTTGCGTCGACGAGTGTTCGCAACCGATGCGCTACCAGAAGCAACGCGGATGCTGTTTGCCGACAGCTTAGTTATGCCAGGCAGGTTATACAACGCTGGGGCTTGGACTGCATTGACTGCAGGGGAAATGCATTAGCATACACAGATGCGATGAAGGTCTAACGAGCAGCAGCACGAGTACGATATGTCGAAAACGAGTAGTGCATTTCAGATAAAGTGGTCCTGGCCCGACTACAACGTCCGTCCCCTACGACTCTGCTTGGGAATACCAGGCTCCGACTCTACGGCTCCCTACTGGCCACGGGTCCACGACTTGCCTTTGCACTGCTACGCGCAGAATGGTCCTCCGCGGCCCATCCCGCCGCGCAGGCTCGGACGTGGCTCGGGCTCGTGCTGGACGATCTCGATTGGCTGCGTGCTGCCAGCCATTCTTGCGCCTCTCTGCCGCCGCCTCGCCAGGAGTTCAGTCAGTGGGATGCGCTAGCGCGACGCAGCACGCCAGCTTGGAATCGCATTTTACGTCAAGCCATGCATGCGCAGGCACAGTATGATATGCGCAACACACTGGCTGCACAAATGGAGCGTGAGTTCTTCGAGGTCGCGCACGATCGAGGAATGCCCGCTGACCCACCACAGGCACAACCCGCTGCTGTGCACACAAGGTGTCCTTGGTGCGCGCGTGATTTCCTGTCGTACGCTTCCTTTCGCACACATGTCACGAGGGTCCATCGGCGACAGTCGGACCTGGCCAGAGCATATGCGAGCCCGGATGGGCAATGCCGTTCGTGTTTGATAGTCTTTCGTAACAGGATGCATTTCGTCGACCACTTGGCCTCGGATTCACCTCAGTGTTTGTACGTCTTACTTACGACCAGGCATAATCCAGCCTTTCATATCGACTACCCCCTCTTCGGTACTACAGATGGTACGACAAGCACAGGCGTCCAGCTGTCACGTAGACATGTCATTGTGCCGACTAGGAGGGCTCACGGACCCCTTGTACCTAGTGCTGAACGGATTATGGCGACCATGACACAACAGGAGGCTCGGGAGCAGCTGGCTGCCACCGACCCCGACGCCGAGTTTATCCCAGCTCCCCCACCAGCACCAAACGCCGTGCCAGCGCTGGACTATGTTCCAATTCCTGAGAGGTACCCTGCCAGAACGTTCTTGACTGAACGTTGCACCGGTATTGCGGCTGAATCGGTGCCTGCCACCATCTGTCGTCGGGAATATTTCGTGCTAAATCTGTATTGTGGGCGCCGTAGGGGTGGGGACATACAATCACAGGTAGAGTGGTCTCACTACTTACCGGACTATGCCGTGATCGTATTGTCGATCGATATCGCGATACATGCTACCTTCGGTGATATGATGAATAACAAGACACTGACGATGTGGAGGGACCATGTGTCGGCAGGGCGAGTTGTCATGACAGGCGGGGGCCCAACTTGTGAGACCTGGTCCGCGGTGCGATGGGCAGAGGGCTCCGGGCCACCACCCCTGCGTTCGCATGACGAATATTGGGGCATGCTAGCGTTGACGCCGAAGCAAATGGAGCAGGTATACGTAGGTAGTGCGTTGTTGGGCGCTATGCTTTTACTGTTCGCTGCACACCTTGCCGTCGGCGGCACGTCATGTTGGATGGAGCACCCGCAGCCATGCCATTGGAGGTTGCAAGCTGTCTCGTCGTTCACAGCACACCCATTGCGTGCGTTGATGTCGTCCCCAGCCGTGACAACCACAGATATTGATCAGCGCGAACACGGGCAGACCTCTCGGGCCCCCACACGGATCGTGGCCTTACGGGTTACTGGGCTCCACCAGCGCCTGCTTGACACGCCAGGGAGAGGGAGATGACCGCACTGCAGGAACGGGCATGAGACTCTGATGGGATAGGATAGCTCTAGGCGGGAATGGAGAACCGCTAAGAAAAAGACCTACCCCAGATTTCACAATAAAAGGGAGGGGGTCTCATTTCGGGGGGGGGTCTCTTCCAGGCTATCTTGGAGGGCCTGGGGGGGTCTGAGGACGATGTTTTGGAGGGTTCTCCCAGGGGGGGGGGTCTAAAACTTCTCGTCTGGGAGGGTTGAGACCCCCTCCCTTTTATTACGAAATCTGGGGCACCCCACGAATTTTGCCGTTGTGTTGCAGACAATACGATCGATACGATTGCACAGATGGCGGCACCGTGTGCAGACGACGAGCTGCCTGCAGACATGGGGGATGTGGCCGGAGATCCGTGATGCTCTTTTCCGGTTTTCTGTGTCCTGGGACCCCTTTTATCGGGGCCACGGTGAGGAAGGGGCTCCCGATGTCGTGGCCCGTGCCGCTCGTAGCAGACGAGTCGGCCCTGAGCGTGTAAAGGGGCCCCAGGGCACACACATAAATACACACAGCTGAAATAGTTCCCCATACGTGTCCATGTTTTTGGGGTTCTCGTCTTCCCCCCCACTTCCCATATTTTCCCATATCTTCTGGGGAATCGAGGATTGATTGTGTCTGTGTGCTTCTTTTCCTCCTGAGCGTGGTAGGTTCTTGCCGCCCGAAAGGCCACAGGCCGACGAGCAGCCTCCCCCGCCCGTCTTTCAGCATCCCGAGGCCGCCCCTCGCCCCCCTGGGCCCCCTTGAGGCGGACGAGGAGCAGGAGTAGATTGATGCTCGGGATCTCCTCCTCCTCCTCCCTCCTCCTCCCTCCTCCTCCTCCCTCCTCCTCCCTCCTCCTCCTCCTCCTCCTCCTCCTCCTCCTCCTCCTCCTCCTCCTCGGGCCTAGCCATGCTTCTTCCCCTTCCTCCCCAGTGCCACTGTCTGATGAGATCCGTGCTAGGACAGCAGCGAACCGAGAGGCCGCCAGGTTACGACGTGCCAACAGGGCCCAGTAGGCCCGTGCACAGCAAGCTTCTGGAGGTGGCCCCCTGGAATGCGGACGCGGCTTCTGGCTCTGGTGTATTATTTGATCCTCCTCCTGTCCCCCTCCTCGCAACTGGCGTTGGACAGCTTTGGAGTCGTCCTTGCTGGGAGGTTGGGCAGATATGTGCAGTTGGAGTGCTCTGTGGCGCCGTCGCCTATTGTTCCCCGCTGGCGCTGTCGCAGGCCACTCTCAGTCACGTACAGATTTCGTCCTCTCTGCCATCCATGTCAGTCTTGCTTGCCTCCCTGCATGTTGTACATCACACGCGCGCCCCATGCTCCCATGCCGTCACCGCAGTTGAGCAGGCTCGCAACGAGTTGGCGAGACGGAGCTGGGCCGTGCTCACGTCCAGACACTTGATGTTGGGTCCTGGTTTTCTCTGCTGGGGCTCTCTCCCCGCCCGTGGGTGTGGTGTCTCTCCCCGCTGCTGTTGCTGCTCCGCCCCCTTCCCGCCCCTCCCCGCTGCCTTTGCCGCTGCCGTGTCTGCTGCTGTGATGTGGTGGTTGGGGCCTTCGCTTGGCATTTCTGTCCATCTTCGCTTTCACCCGCTGGTGACATACAGGATGATCTTTCGGTCCATGAATGAGTGGAGAGTCTGGGGCTTTCTCTAATCTTGTGTCGCCAGCTTTTTGTTCTGCAGAGTGACTTTGCCCGTGTCTTTCTCCCCATAAAGAGCGAGTTCCGCCGGTGGGTGGGGCTTCCGGAAAGACCCAAAGAACAGGACCCGCGCTCTCTGCCGCCACTTGTTTGTCCTGCTTCCTCGGACACTGCATCGACAATGCCTCCTTGTCTGTCCTGCCTCCTTGTTTGTCCTGCTTCGGCTGGCAGCAATGCCTGCCTCCGACCTGGGCGCCCTCGGTTTTTGCCAGCATTAGCCTAGTAAATACCCGTCGCGAGTGCCGCTTTCAGTCTGACCAGCCAGCGGTTGAATCAGAGGTGCAATCCAAAAGTCCTCCTCCTCCCTCCCTCCCCTCCCATCCCTTCCCTCCCACAAAGGGCCCGAAGACCGCCCCCTGGGGGCCGAGCTCGAGGGAAAGCCGCCGGCCGGTCGAGAGAGCCATGCCGTCGTCGCCGTCGCGCCGCACCGGGCCTGCTGTCGCTGCCGGCCACGAGGTGCACCAGGCTGCTGTCCGCGCCCTGCGAGCTGCCGAAGAGCGCCGCCCTCGCGTCGGCCACCCGCTGGGCCCGGGGCGCGGGGGCCGCGAGCTCCTGCGCCGCGGCGGCGGCGCCCTCGGCGCTGGCGGGCTCGCGCTCCTCCTGGCCGGGGGGGAGCGCCGCTCGGCGCACCCAGTCGTGACGCTGCGGAGGAGGAGGAGGAGGAGGATGAGGACGAGGAGGAGGACGATGAGGAGGAGGAGGAGGAGGAGGAGGAGGAGGACGAGGAGGAGGAGGACGAGGAGGACGAGGAGGAGGAGGAGGAGACGGAGGAGGAGGAGGAGGAGGAGGAGGAGGAGGAGGAGGAGGAGGAGGAGGAGGAGGATGAGGAGGAGGAGAGGAGGAGGGAGGAGGAGGAGGAGGAGGAGGAGGAGGAGGAGGAGGAGGAAGGAGGAGGAGGAGGGAGGAGGGAGGAGAGGAGGAGGATGGAGGAGGATGATAGTGAGGAGGAGGGGGAGAACGCGTTGCCGCCCGTGCGCGGCCAGCGCGCCGCCGCGCAAGGCAGCCTCTCGGTCACGAACGGGGGGGGGGACGGCGGGGGGGCGCCGCGGGCCGCGGCGGGCCTGTCGGTCACGCGTGGGCTCCAGCTATGGGGGCCGCGTGCGAACCCTAATGGAAGATGACGATTAATAAATGACCGGGGGTCGTGTTCACGCGGCGGCGCCAGGGACGACGATTAGAAAAAACCGGCCGCGGGCTGGAAAACTATGTTTAAAAATTGTTCTTATCCAGTCAGAAGCTTGTGCAGAAATAGCAGGAAACTATTTTTTTAATCGTTCCCCCTCCATTTTGTTGATTGATCGTCATCCCGCATTACCCCTGCCCCCCACGACTTTTCTGAGGGGGAGGGCGGGGCTCGCTTCGCTCGGGAGCTCCCGAGCGGAGCGAACCCCGCCCTCCCCCACAGAAAAATCGTGGGGGGCAGGGGCAGGGTTCGCACGCGGCCCCCCTATCAGCGGGAGCGGCCCGAGGACCAGAGCCTCTCCAGAGCCGCAAGAGGTGGCCCCTGCTCCAGCGCCGCGCTCGGCCGCCCCCCTCCTCCGGGCTCCCTGCCCGGGGTCGCCCCGCCCAGGGTCCCGTGCGGGCGCGCACGGCTGCCTCGCTGCAGCTGTGCAGCTGCCGCTGGCCATCGCTCGGACGTCCATTCCCTGTGTTTTTTTTTTGTCGGTTTCGCGCGTGGCTTTTTTCGCCAAATGATCAAGGATGCTTCTCGATGGCCCTCGCCGCAGGAAAAGTGCACACGTCCGAGCGATGCCAGGGCCGTCCCCCCTCGGCTCCTGGAGGTAGCCGCTGTCGGATCTCTGCACCAGCTGGGGCGCGAGGCGGTCCTGGCAGGCTCAGGCAGCACGGAGTCGGGAGCCCGGATCGGATCGGAACGCGCATCGAAGCGGGCCGCATCGGCAGGGAGTCGGAATCGAGTCGCATCCGCCGTGACAGGATGCACGACAGCGCGATGCAAGCGTCGGGCCGCATCGGATCGTCCGGACAGCCGGAATCGGACCGGATCGGGGGCTGGCCGAATCCGATCTCGAATCGGACCGATCAGATCGGGACGGGCCCTGATCTGGGAGTGCAAAATACGACACCGCGACTCCCCGGACAGTGCGTTCCGACCCGGACTCCGAGGGAGAATCCAGCGGTGGCCACGAGGGCCACCGGGGAGGCCACCGCAAAGCGAGAATGAGGGACGGACACCAGCATCGGCGTGTTTTTCTCCTCGGAGGTCCATGTCGGAGAGCCACGCGTGCAGCCACCCGACGGACATGCTGATCTCGCTCTTCATGATCTCCCCGCTCCTCGTCGTCCAGCATCGTCGTCGTCGGTCGTCGCCGTCGGACAATCGGGCGGTCATCCAGTCGTCAACGTTCGTCGTTCGTCGGCCGTCGTTCGTCGATCGGTCGTTCCTCATAGTCGTCAACGGTCGTCGACGTCGTCGTTGTCGGTCGGTCGTCCTCGTCGGTCGACGTCATCTGTCGTCGTCGGCGTCGTCGTCGTGTCGTCATCGTCGCCGTCATCTTCGTCGTCCGTGGTACTCGCTCCTCGGGTCGACCCGCGCGTGGCCCCTGCTGACCACCCGGTCAGTGTCCAGCACCCAAGTGACAACCGTGTAGCGCGCGTCACCCTGGTCGTACTCCGCCGGCCAGTCCTTGTCACCTGGCGCAATGGCCTCTTGAGGGGAACGGAGAAGGACATGGACACCAAAACTCGGAGGTCCGCGCGGATTTCCCCTCCCTGGCGAGCGGAGCGCGCCAGGGGCGGCGCCGTAGGCGCCGCCAGGGGGGTCCAGCGCCGATCCGAGAAATCCGCGCGGACCTCCCAACTGTGATGTTTATGTCATGCTTCGTCCCCCTAGTCTTGGTGGCGAACACGAGCGGGCTGGGCGAGGGATGCGGCCAGATCCAAGGTTTGTGTCAAGTCGGGCCTGTCCCCCCTAGAGGGGGATTTTCGACGACAAATAAATACGCTACCGAGGAACCCCACATACTTATATTATGGCTGGAGTGATGAGAGCTGAAGTGAAGCATGTGAGAATGATGTTGGTGGCCGTTGCCCCGCCGATACCGCTGTGCCCTGGACGACCGTCACGGATAGCGGCCGCGGTGAGAGACCACCCCCTGCGCACCCCCTTATGGTGTCGAGAATATGCCATGCCTGCTGTGCCCTGGACGACCGTCACGAGTAGAGGCCGCGGTGAGAGACCACCCCCTGCGCACCTCCTGTGGTGTCGAGAATATGCCATGCCTGCTGTGCCCTGGACGACCGTCACGGATAGCGGCCGCGGTGAGAGACCACCCCCTGCGCACCCCCTTATGGTGTCGAGACTATGCCATGCCTGCTGTGCCCTGGACGACCGTCACGGATAGCGGCCGCGGTGAGAGACCACCCCCTGCGCACCCCCTATGGTGTCGAGAATATGCCATGCCTGCTGTGCCCTGGACGACCGTCACGGATAGCGGCCGCGGTGAGAGACCACCCCCTGCGCACCCCCTATGGTGTCGAGAATATGCCATGCCTTCTGTGCCCTGGACGACTGTCACGGATAGCGGCCGCGGTGAGAGACCACCCCTTGCGCATCCCCTACGGTGTCGAGAACATGCCATGCCTGCTGTGCCCTGGACGACCGTCACGGATAGCGGCCGCGGTAACGGTAACAGACCACCCCCTGCGCACCCCCTACGCTGTCGAGAATATGCCATGCCTGCTGCGCCCTGGACGACTGTCACGGATAGCGGCCGCGGTGAGAGACCACCCCCTGCGCACCCCCTATGGTGTCGAGAATGTGCCATGCATGCTGTGCCGTGGCGACCGTCACGGATAGCGGCCGCGGTGAGAGACCACCCCCTGCGCACCCCCTATGGTGTCGAGAATATGCCATGCCTGCTGTGTCCTGGACGACCGTCACGGATAGCGGCCGCGGTAAGAGACCAGCCCCTACGCACCCCTACGCTGCTGTGCATGTGCTGTGCTGTGCTGTGCTGTGCTGTGCTGTGCTGTGCTGTGTCGTGCCGTGCTGTGCTGTGCTGTGCTGTGCTGTGCTGCGCTGTGTGAGAAGGAGAGAGAAGTAAGGTGTGAGTGTCGCGGGTGCGGCGCTGCAAGGGAGAAAACCAGAACCCCACGAAGCATGTGGGGAAAAATATTCAAAACATAATCAAAAAATAATACAAGAATAGTCCGGGGATTATCTTTTAAGTGGTTTGTGTCTTTTTGGTGCATCTTTCGGGTATTTTTGATTTTTCGTCGAAAATCCCCCTGCAGGGGGACAGGCCCGACCTAAGGCTTGCTACAAAGGATGTCTGAGCGAAGGCTTGCTGGAACAGAGGCCGCCCCACTGGGACCCGAATATAGGTGTGGTCGGATGACGGGGCCGCATGCGGCATCCCGGGTGCATCGCCAGTGCAGCGGCGGCACCAGGAGAAAGTCGGGCCCCGAATCGAGCCGACGATCGCCGATGCACTGGCCACGCGGCGCGATCCTCCGACCCCATCGACCGCGGGGCCCAGCCGAGCGGCCTGGAGGAGGAGGAGGAGGAGGAGGAGGAGGAGGAGGAGGAGGAGGAGGAGGAGGAGGCGGAGCGTCCTCTGGAAAGTCTGAACTCCTTACCTAGCCACCCTACGGGCCCTTCGGGCCGAATTGCCTCCAGAGGGGAGGTCCACAGCTTGACGCGCAGCCCTGGCGATCGAGCGGGCGACCGCGGCAGGAACCGCTCCGCTGGTGCCCTCACGCTTCTCAAGATGGAGAAGACGGTGCAAGTGGAACCTCAACGCCACCCCTCAAGTCGAATCCAGCGTGGGGACGACGAGGGCAAGGGCAGAGAGCGGGTCACTGGGCAACGGACGACCTAGGGCCACCCGCACCAGCTCACGAAAGCGTTGACACCAGAAATAGTGCTTCAAGCTATCTGGGGCATCGCAACCCAGACAGCATCTACGGTCCCGATTCTGGAGACGGGTGTCAGTGACCCATCCCCCGAGCCAAGTCTTGATGCATGCGCACCTCCAACTCGGGGGCGCACGCATCAGGACCTGCTCCACGTCGTGCCACACTACAGCCGCAGCCTCCAGGGGGGGCACTCCGAACCATTTGGGGAGCCTCTCCGAAATTAGGCCCCTCAGATCCCCATCCCTGGAGGCCCGCAGGCCCACTAAAAGTTCACGCTGAAGACGCCTCCTCCGCCCGTCCTCCCACCGCCCCGCCCCACCTTGGCTAGAGGAAAGGAGAGGGGGGGCGCCGCTCTTTTCGAGCAGCACGCGCCCCGCCACCTCCGCACGCGCCAGCGTGACGGCAGGGGCGGGCGACTCCCACCAGGATGGCCAGGGCTGGCCAGTCGTGCACCGCACCAGCGGCAGCCTGCGCGAGGCCACCTCACTCAGGTGCGCAGCAGCCCTCCGCCAGGTCTCGAGCGTCGAGAGGGCCGAGCGCATGAGGGACGCCGCCAGGAGGTCAGACGTTGGCACACATCTTGGGCCCCCCAGCGACTCGAGGTCGAAGAACGTGTTCTTCTTGAGCAAGCTTCCCGAGCATCTGGCCAGCCGGCACAGCAGGAAGCGCTCATCATCAATCAGCTCGGACGGCATCGGCCAGAGCTGCGCCTTGTAGGCCAGGACGGGCTGGCACCGTCGGCTGTGCTCAAAGAAGACAGCCGTCATTTCCAGCGGCGAGGCCGCGAGCGCCAGGACCCTCTCGCGCAGACGCGCAAGTGGCGCAGCCCACTGGGCCGCCAGCGATGCACCAGGGCCCACAAGGCACCCCAGCAGCCCCACCGACGAGGCCACGGTGAAGGAGCCCCACCCGCAGGCCTCCTCCAGACACTTCCTCATCGCGTCCTCCTCCGCCGAGAACGGGGCCCAGAGCGGGGCGGCCGCGCACTTCGTGGGCTGGAGCTGGAGGCCAGCGAGGCGCTCTGCGAGGCGGAAGATCCTCGCCAGGGTGCGGAGCCCCCGCCTGCAGTAGATTAGGGCCTGGATGTCGTCAGCACACCAGCGGGTCATGCCGAGAGCCTTGGCCTCCAGCTGCTGCAAGTGCGCCCCCACGAACGGCTGCGCGCCGATCACGAACATCGCCCCAGAGAGCGGGTCCCCCTGCAAGATCCCGCACAGGATGACAAAGAGGACCCAGTGGCAGGGCCCCGCCTCCACGACCTCGACGTTGGCGTAGGACTCCTTCAGCAGGTGCTCCAGGCCGAGCGGCACCGCCCACGCCTCCAGAACCCGCCACATCCAGTCGTGGAGGAGCGACGGGAAGGCATGGGCGAAGTCGAAGCTCAGGAGGGTCGGCTCCTCCCAGCCACGAGCCTTCTCCAGCGCGCACATGGAGGCGACGCAGGGCATCGCGTCCAGCTCCACCAGGTTATCCAGGAAGTTCCGCCCCGTGATGAAGCCACGCTGCGCCTTAGATGCGCCACGGTCAATCATGCCCTTCAGCCTGAAGTTCACCGCGGAGGCGATGGCCTTGGGGCCCGTGGAGCGCAGCATGAGTGGACGGGTCTCATTCGGCTTCCTGATAACCTCCATACCATCACCATCCAGCACCTTCTTCGGCGGGAAGATGGCGACGCTCATGTTGAACTCCCTACGCATGGGGCGGCCCAAGGTCATCCACCTCATGGCCGCAAGGAGCACCTCAGCGCCCACCGAGTGCATCAGCCACGCCCGCGCAGGCAGGCCACCACCCCCAGGTGCAGCAGGCCGAGAAGTCGCAGAGCCTCCTCGATGTGCATGGCCGAGGGGGGCGTCAGGGAGCTCCAGTCAACCTCCTTCATGCCGTACTCCGCGATGAAGACCTTGGAGCCCCGCTCTCGACGGCAGCGCTCCGAGGAGATGCCCTCGGCTGCCAGGCACGCGGCACGTGCAGGGGGGCAGAAGACCTCGCCCCAGTGGTTCGCCAGCGCCTCATGGATCTCGGCGGGCGAGGAGAGCAGCCTGCCGTCAGGTGTTTCCACGGCAGCGAGATGCCGCCGCGGGATGACCGACCAAAGAGCGGCACGACGTTCCAGGGCGCGGCGCTGACCAAGGAGACGACGGCGATCAGAAACCCGAAGCTGCTCTTCATCAGCTTCAAGCTCCGCCTGGATCTCGGCACGTCTGGCCCTGGCCACACGCCGCTGCGCCAGGACAAAGCGTCTGAGGAACTCCGCATGGTTCTTCAGCACCACGGCGCCCTTCACCACATCCACAGTCATCAGCTCCTCCAGCCACGTGTGCCGCACGAGGAGCTTCTCCGCCAACGATGCGCGTTGGCGCGCCACCACCCTTGTCACTTGCCTGAAGATCAGCGCCGTGCACCGCTTCGACCACGCCATGCCCTGCAGCTGCGCGTCCCGAGTCTCGGCCGCGGCCGCCTGCATAGCTCTCACGCACACCTGGTGCATGTCGGGCGGGGCGCGCATCGACAGGTTCAGCACCTCCACATACTGGGCCAGCTTCCCCTTGAACATGGGGGGAGTTCACGATGTCCCGGGGGATCGGGGCAGGCCTGAGCGGGTCGCGAGGACGCAGGGGGCGCCACATCCACGTGATCAAGACAGGCGCGTGGTCGCTGATGTCCCTGGCTCACCAAGTACCTCACACTGCTGGTAGCGCTGGACCACCAGCCAGGAAGGGGCGCCCAGGAAGACCCGATCGATCCTAGTCTCGAGCTGGAGGCCAGGATGCCAGTGGGTCGCACACGGCGCCACCATCTCCACAGCATCACTCAAGCAGCGCTGCCAACGCTGCTCCTGCGGGTGCCGAGCAGCAGCAACAGAGCGTGGAGGAGCGTCATCGCCAAAATGGCAGTGCTCCAGCCTGTCGCCGAAGTTGAAGTCACCCACCACAAGTACCGCCGCCTTGACGGGGCCCAGCTTGGCCTCGAGGAGGTCGGCCGAGATCATTGCCTGGACCCGTCGTTGTAATCCGCAGTCCAGACCATGGTTGTGAATGTTCCAGTGTGTAAGCGTGCATGGCCTCCCCCTGTCATCACTGAACTTGGCACAGATACGCATAACTCTGCCAGGCACCAGTATAGACGATCCCCACACCACGCTCTCATCATCATCAGCCCTACGCATAGGGAACAGAGTGGCCAGCCCTCCAGTATCTTCACGTTCTCCCTCACAAAACGAGGAAATACTCGGGCTCGAATACCCACATGTTTGAGCAGCTCAGTCAAGCGGATGTGCGAGCCATGCACCTCCTGCAGTCCCAAGATGACCGAGTCGCGCGTCCAAAACTTGGCAAGGAACTTCGCCCTCGCTTTCGCCGTAGCAGGCTTGAAGTGGCAAAGCGCCCTAGCATTCCACGCGGCAGTGGCGAGCACGAAGTCAGCCGCAGCAGCACGTGGACCGACAGGGGCATCACGTCCATGCCCCACACCAACTCCCTCTTCACCCCCATCTCCGTCTCGCCGTAGTCCTCCCCCAGTCTCCGCAGCGCCCCCATCCCTCCGCCGCCGACCCCAGCGAGCCGCAGCCTTGTCAAAGGCACGGCTCCGCCGTCGACGGTGCCAGGATGGGCGCCACGATCTGCTCCAGCTGTTCACGAGGAAGTTGGTGCTGGCGCAGGACAGCAGCGTTCCACTGGACAACCGGTGGGGAGCCTGGGCCCTCGATCGCAATCCTGACCAGGGGCTGCCACGCCATGGAGAGGGTTGCCTCCAGCTGGTCGGGGCCGACTGGGTCGACGAAGATGCGCTTCGAGAGACCCTCCTCGAGCGCCCGCCGCATCTTCTTGAGCGTGATCTCGTAGGACACCTGCCGCGAGTTCTTATCCTCACTGACGGACAACGGCGTCGAGTGGCCAGTCGGTGTCGAGGCAGCAATCTGACGCCAGGTGCCTCCAGGTCCTCCACCTCGAAGCGTGGACACCAGCTTGCGCACCCTACGCTCGGCCAATCCCACATCCCCCTCCATCCTGACCGCGAAGCGCTGGCCCAAGTCATCGCCCTCGATCTTCGCGACCTCTGTGAGCTGCGCGTCCGCCAACACAAGTGCCATGGCGCGCTCCACCGCCGCGCGCATGAGCGGGGCCTTGCAGGTGACGACCATGACCGCGCGGTCGATCGGTCTGCTCCAGACAGGCCCAGCCTCAGGCGGGGGTGGAACACCCGCAGCAACCACTCCGAGCTCACGTTGAAGCTGCGCCAGTTCCGCCGTGTGCTTCGCCATGATTATGTCCGTCTCCTTCTGCCTCCTACGCATCTCGTCCTCGAGCCGCCTGATGTCCTCCTCTTGCTGCTGTTGGACGCGCTCGACCTTCCCCTGTCTGCTCTCGAGGAGGGCCGTGCGGCGCTCAAGAGCGCGCTGGATGCCGTCGAGACTCTTGTCCATGTTCTGCAAGAGGCGCTCCTGGCTGGAGCGCACCTCAGCGAAGAGCGATTCCCGCAGGAGGGCGATGGCCGCCGCAGCCTCGGGTGGCGCGCCATCCAGCCCAGCGGTGTCCTCCCCCAGGACGGGAGTGGCCATGCCGCCCACAGGAGTGCAGGGGGGCATCCGCTGCGCGCCGTGCCCCGCGGGGGCCGCACCAAGGCCAGCAGCAGCAGCCGCCCACGGGTCGTGCGGGGCCGCCGCCGTCTGCGAGGGCAGCGTGGGGCAGGCCGCCTCCGCCTCCAGGAAGGCCGCCTCCTCAGCCTTGAGCGCAGCCAGGGCCGCCTTTTTGGCCTCCTCTCGCTCCGCCTCCACGTCTCGGGCGCGGTCCCGGGACTGGCGCCCGCTGCGCCTGCGGCGGCGCCTCTCCCCGCTCCCGGACTTCTCACGGGAAGACGAAGAGGAGCCGCCAGAGGAGGGCGCACGGCCAGCAGCACCAGGAGCGCCGCCATCACCCACATGCGCACCATCCCTCGCAGGACCCATGGCTGCGCAGCTGGAAGCGTTCGGGCCGACAGGAACGGGAAAGGCCTCCGTTTACCCACCGACCTGAGCGCTGGTGAGGTGGGCCCGAGATGACGCCAGACTTCAGGAAGTCTTGCCAGCCGCGGACTAGCGGTATCCGCTTGGTTCCCTGGGGAAACCTGCATCTTGAGCCAAAATGGCTACGGAGGAGGAGGAGGAGGAGGAGGAGGAGTGCAGGGCAGGGGAGCACGCGAGAAGCCCCCTCTGCCTTCTCAGAAGGCCGGCCCCCTCGCCCCGCCCCCCCTCGTGCCGAGAGCCTTCACGGTGCCGTTCGCGCCGAACATGGCGAACCCGTCGTTCCAGGCCTCGATGCCCTCCTTCACGTACTTGCGCCACCTCGTCGGCACGGTGGGGTCGACGTAGATCTTGATCTGCTTGTCCTCTGGGTGGCTCACAAAAAGTGGGGCCCTGATGGCTGGGGCCCTGAGGATGGGAAAGGGATTCTGAGCTGACGCTTCACTGCTTGAGGCCACTCGTCCTCAGGCCCCCATCGAGGCCTCGGACGGGGCCAGGGTGAGGACAAATCCGTTCCACTGGCCATCGCTCGGACGTCCATTCCCTGTATTTTTTTCGGTTTCGTGCGTGGTTTTTTCGCCAAATGATCAAGGATGCTTCTCGATGGCCCTGGCCGAAGGAAAAATGCACACGTCCGAGCGATGCCAGGTTCCAGAGCGTTCCGGTGCTCTCAGGACGTGCCGGAACGCTCTGGGAAGGCCGCGCTGCGCGATATCCTCCAGAGCCGCCGGATCTCAGAGAGCATCGATCTAGCCTCATCCGATGTTATCCTCGCCCTGGCTTCGTCTTAAGGCATCACCTTTGAACCACCGATCCTCGTCCCGGTCGAGGTTGTAGCGCCATATCATCGTGCGCTGGGAGTCCACGGTCGCGCTCGGCGGGGTGGAGCGGCTAATCTCCTGCGGGTGGAAGCCGAGGTCGGAGTACTTGGAGGCGAAATAGCCGAGGCGGTTGTCGCCAGTCCGCGGCACCATGGGGGTCTCAGGCAGCTTCACGATCGAGAACGCCACGGTGACCGGGACCTGGCGGCTGTTGCCTGCCTGCGCCATCATCATCTCGACGACGAGGTTCAGGTTCCTCGGGAACGCCTTGAGCTCCTTGATGCGGGTGGAGACCCGCCTGTACTGCCCCTGGCCCAGGGTCCAGGTGTCCATGTCGGCGACCGCGAAGAAGCCCCTGCTGAGGAGGCTGTCCAGGTCGATCAGGACGCGCTTCTCGGAGGCGGCGTCCTTCGCCGCCATCTTGCGCACGGCCACGCCGCCGGTGGCCGAGGCACCGCACACCACCCGCGGCAGGCTGCCGAGCCGCCCGCTGCCCATGCCCTGGCGCAGCGCCTCGGACGAGTCCTCGTCGCTGGTGCGGATGCGCAGGTGCGGGGAGTAGACGTCCACCTCCGTCGTGGTGGGGCTCAGCTTCAGCTCGATCATCTGGTGCGGGCTGTCCTCCAGAGGCTGGCTCAGCGGCATGATCTGCTGGCCCGTCTCCGCGGAGTACGTGCCCTTCTC
Source organism: Prorocentrum cordatum (assembly GCA_963575745.1). Taxonomy (NCBI): domain Eukaryota; class Dinophyceae; order Prorocentrales; family Prorocentraceae; genus Prorocentrum; species Prorocentrum cordatum. The sequence goes on from CAUYUJ010015990.1 coordinate 94,793, forward strand.
GGCCATCACGGAGACCAGGAACTTCATGGTGGCGTCTGCCATGGCGCCGTCGGCGGGGCTCGGAGCCTCGCCCATAGCGACGCTCAGGTCCAGCAGGACGTTCTCGGACGTCTCGTTGCCGTGCACGTTCACGTAACCCGTCTTCTGGGCCACCCGGCAGAACTCGGGCACCTCTCGGGGCCGGACGCAACAGAGGGAGGGTCAGCGGAGCAGCTGCACGCACAGCTGGCTGCCCTGGGGGCAGCAGGGGAAGGGTCAGCGGAGCAGCTGCATGCACGGCTGCCTGCCCTGGCGCCTCCCGGCGCCGACGGCGACGAGGCGGCGAGGCAAAGGCATGGCCGCGGGGCCGAAGCCAGCTGCACGCAGCTAGCCTCGCTGCCCCCCACCCTCTCGTCCGACCCGGCTGCGCTGCTCCTCGTCGCCCGGCCCTCGGGCCGTGCCCCAGGCCTCCGGCGATGGGGGAGGGAGGCGGGAGGGGGGGGGAGGAGGGAGGAGGGAGGAGGGAGGAGGGAGGGGGGAGGGAGGGGAGGGAAGAGGGAGGAGGAGGAGGGAGGAGGGAGGAAGAAGAGGAGGAGAGGGATGAAGAGGAGGAGGAGGAGGATGAGAAGGCGGAGGCGGAGGAGGAGGAGGAGGCGGAGGAGGAGGCACCCCCAGGGCGCTTCCGGCGAGGCGCAGGTGGTGGAACGCATGCCCGGAAAAACCGGCGAGAGCCGACGAGGGTGCCCTGGAGCCCGGGACCTCGAGCCCCCGCTCGTCCACTCCTGGAGGGGCAGCGATCCAGGGGGGAGCTGGCGCAGGGCGGGGAGCAGCGACCCTAAAAGCGGCGAGGCGTCGCCGACGGCTCGGCGGCGGGACCCCGACGGCGAGGCCGCACGCTCCTCGACGAGATGGGCTGTCGGGCCCCGAGCGGGGGCGACTGGTAGAGGAAAGAGAGCTACGGTAGGTTTGCGTCGTGTCGACCAGCGGCGACCCCAGCGCGGGCGTTCAAGGTTGAACGCCGGCGGCGGCCCAGAATCGGTCGATGTTGAACGATTGGACGTTGCGGAAATGGCCGATCGTTCAAGGTTGAGCGATCCCTGCGGTGTCAAAAACCAACGCCGGGGTCGACACGACACGAACCTGCCGTATGCACATACACCGATTCTGGCCAGGCCCACCCCGAGCCCAGGATCGGTGCACACGCCCTCCTGCCTTGGCCAGGAAGGTATATGCACCGATCCTGGGTCAAGAATGGGCCTTGCCAGGATCGGTGCATGTGCATAGTTCCCTTCGCCCGAATTGGGGGTCCCCCCCTGAGCCCATACCCCCCGCAGCCCCCGGATAACGCCCCCCCTCTGGAGGGCAAGAAAGCGAGGGCCATGACCAAGGCTGAGCGCAGAAACGTCGTTGTCAGTCTTGGTCATCGCCCGCCATGGTCATCGCCAACTCGCGGATCATCCTCGCGAAACGGCGACGGCCAGCTCGGACCATGAGCAAGATCGGCGTCGACAACATCCCGCAACATCTGGTTGGCGGCGCGCAGAGGGAGGGTAATTAGGGGGAGGGGGGAAGGCTTCTTGGAAGGAGGCTGCTTCTTAGAAGGTGCTGGCCCTCCATCTGCAGACAAGGCCCGCGAGAAGCCTTCCCCCCTCCCCCTACTCAGCTCTGCGCGTGGCCGAGCCACTCGGGGGCTCCTAGAAAGGTGCCACTCGCCCAAGGTGCCCCCCAGCCTCCTCGGCCCACTCTGGAGCCCCGAGGGCCCTCTGGGCCTCGTGAGGGGGGGCTCTGGAGGCCGCATCCTGGGGGCACCTCGGGCCAGGGGCACGTGTTTTTTTTCTTTGTTTTTGTCCCCCCTGCGGTTAGGGTCGAGTTTCGCGGTGCTCTACACCACAAGGCGGAGGCAACCTGAGTATCGTTCAACCGATCCCTAGGGCCAGGGGCACGTCTAGCAGCGCCCGAGCCATGGACCAACGGCGGCTGACCCACGGCGGTGCCTCGCGGGGCGCGGCCAGCGCCTGGCACGCCAGAGCACCGCCACTGGCCAGCCGCCCTGGTCGGCGCTGGTGGTAGTGGTGGCGGCAGTGAAGAGTCCGACCAGCCACAACTGGGGGAGCTGTGGTCCTTACCCCCCTGGGGGAACCCATCGATTTCGACACCCCTCTCGAGAGGGGTGTCGAAATCGATGGGTCCCCCAGGGGGGTAAGGACCACAGCTCCCCCGGTTGTGGCTGGCCTGAGTGTGCCCGCCTGCCCACCTCCTCCCAGCAACACCCGAAGCTGGGTCGAGGATCGTCGCGTGTCTTCCCTCCGCTTTCCCCGCGCCCGCTCCCGGACCTCCGGCGGGGCGGGCGCCGCGGGCGCGGCGGGAGCCGCCGCCGCCGCCGCGGGCACCATGCTCTTCGCCGCCCCGGGCAGCACGTGCTCCGCGGTCTCGTTCTCCATCGGCCACGGCTGCTTCGCGGCGCCGGCGTCGCCCTCCCCGACCTCCTCCAGGGGAGGAGGAGGAGGAGGAGGAGGAGGAGGAGGAGGAGGAGGAGGAGGAGGGAGGAGGAGGGAGGAGGAGGAGGAGGAGGAGGAGGCGGCGGCGCTCCAGTCCGGAGGTGCTCTCCGCACCGTGCAGGGGGGTCACCGGCGGCCTGCCTCTCGCGGCGCTCCTCGCGGCTCCCCGCGGCCTCCCCGGGGCCTCCTGCGCTCCCCCTGTCGGGAGCAGCCAAGATAGGGCGACGAGATCTATGCATATCCACTGCTCCTGGCCAGGCCAATCCTGGGCCCAGGAGCGGTGTATACGCCCTCCTGGCCTGGCCAGGGAGGCATATACACAGCTCCTGGGCCCAGGATGGGCCTGGCCAGGAGCAGTGGATATGTATAGATCTCGTCGCCCTACAAGAGGGGGGTGTCCAAGAGGGGGGGGGGTGCAAATCATGACCGGCGGCATGTGCGCGGCCCAGCGGGGGGGCCAGGGACGCAATGAAATGAGAAGGGGCGCCACGAAATCTGGGGGAAAATCATGGCCCCCGCCATGATGTCCACCCCCCCCTAGTCATCGCCCCCCTCTTTTCCGCCCCCGACCCTTCCGGGCCGGCGGAGGGCCGGCCGCGAGGCCGCCCCAGCGAACACGGCAGAAGCTCCGTGCGGAGTTCTTCCCAGAGATCCAACGTGTTGAGAAAAAAACAGGACGGAGGTTTTTCACAACTTTCGGCCCTTGGATGCCCTCGCCGGGCCTCGGGACCGCAACAGAAACGACTCAGGATGAAAAACCGGTCCTGGGGAATCGGTCGAGACTTCTGGAGACCGCGCATTGAAAAAATCACGACATCGGATCTCTGGGTTGCATCGCCGCCCCCGGCGCGCGGAGCGCGTCGGAGGCGGCGCCGCCAGGGCCCTCTTTCAGGCCGTGGGGGGGCCCTCTTGGAGCCAGCTTGGAGGCCATCGCCCCAAGAAGGGGAGGGTCCGAAAGAGGGGGTTGCCCGCGGGGGGGCCCCGAAAGTGCGCCCCGCTCTGGGCCCAGTCAGGACTCTCTCTTGGGGCGCTTCGGGGGGCCTCCAGGGGCCGTCTTGGCGCGATCCTGGGCCTCTCGTTGGGACTCTGTTGGAGCCATCTTGAAGCATCCCTGAAATCCGCGCCCTGATGCGGAACACGCATCAACACATAGGTTGAAGACGTGGATATGACGTGAATCTGGTGCGATACACTCTGCACAACGAAGGCCAGCACGCCAACACGAGCAGCGTGTTCAAAGGTACAGTACTGGCTTCGTTTCAACACGGGCGCACCAGGGCAATCAAGATCGTGTGCACCTCATACAACTACCGTTTGCAGTCAACCCGTAAAAGGACGCACGACAAGGATGCAAGGGCCTTGGGAGGCCATGTCGACACTTTGCGAGCGGGGCGCGGCCAGGGAAAGCGGCCAAGGATGGGCCGAAGCGGAAGGATGCCAAGGCGACCTTGCAGAGTCGCTCATCCTTGCTGTGCGGGTTGACTGTGCGCCGGAGGAGGAGGAGGAGGAGGAGGAGGAGGAGGAGGAGGAGGAGGAGGAGGAGGAGCGTCTCCTCCCTCCCTCGGTCCTTCGCAGGCTCCAGCAGCGTTCGCTCCTCCGCGCGGCCCGCCCCGGCAGCCGGGGCCGATCGCGCCGCCATCACGGCGAGGTCGTGCGCGAGCGAGAGGGCCTCCTCCTCGGCGGGCCCGAGCGAGGCGGAGAGCTGCACGAGCGAGAGGGCATCCTCGGGGGGCCAAGGGGGAGACGCCGACAGCACATGCCCGAAACCGAAGCTGTCGGAGGCCCGCGGGCACTTCTCGGGATGGAGGAGGAGGAGGAGGAGGAGGAGGAGGAGGAGGAGGAGGAGGAGGAGGAGGAGGAGGAGGAGGAGGGCTCCCAGGGGACCCGCGCGGACCCTCGAGCGCTGCTGCTCGCGTCGCCGCTTCTGCTCGGCGGCGCGCGCGAGGGGGCGGGGGGAGGGGGGAGGGCTTCTTAGAAGCAGGGGGCGCTCCTCAGAGAAGCCCTCCCCCCTCCCCCCACCCCCGATTCGCGCGACGCCGCTTCTGCCTCGGCTCCTCGGGGGACGGGCGGCGCCCCGCCAGGGACAGGGCGGCGGCGCCCTGGCCCAGCGCGAGCAGGGCGAAGCCCCGCATGGTGCTCCGGCGGGCTCGAGCGGCGTGGGCCTGCCCTGCCGCTGCAGTTAAGTCGGGCCTGTCCCCCTACAGGGGGATCTTCGACGAAAAAGAAAAAATATGCCAAAAATAATCCCAAGATGATCTGGGGACTATTTCTTGAGCATGTGTTGACCACGTGGGGGCATTTTTGGGGTCTTTTCTATTCTTCGTCGAAGCTTCCCCTTTAGGGGGACTCGCCCGACAGAACGCTGCAGCCACGGCACAGGCCGGGGGAATATGGCCGACCCGCGGGCGGCGCCCCGCTGGGCGAGGCGCTGGCCACGCCCGGCAGAGCCCCGCCCACGCGTCGGTCGCCCCGGTGGGCCTGCGGCGGCGGCGCGGCAGCGGGGGGCAGGCCCACGAGGGAGCCACTCGGTGGCGCACGGATGTATACAGTATGGGATCTCTGTCCGGGTCGGGCGAGGGGCCCGGCTCGAGCCAAAAGGACAGCGCGGAGGGGGGGTGAGGGAGGCCCTCTGCGGGCGCATGCTGCTCCTCATGTGCTCCTTGCCCCTCCCGTGTCCTTGCCAGCTTGCAGCCTGCACTGCGGCTCTGATTCACTTCTGGTTCGCCGCGCAGGCGCTACGGCTCCCCCGCCTGAAGTCCGAGCAATGCAAAAGGAGGAAGCCGAGGAGGACGAGGAAGGGCGCCGTCGCCGCCGCTGCCGCAGTGGTGGTCTTCGTCGCCGACGTTGTTCGTTATCTTGTCTTCATTCTGGCGGGGAGGAGAAGGATGCTCTGGGGGTTCGGAAATTTTGAAGGGTGTTGGGTGACCCCAAGGTGGCCCTAGGATTCGTAAAAGGGCTCGGGAGTGGAAAGAGGCGGAAGGACAAGGAGGAGGATAACGAGGCTGCGGGCAAGGAGGGGCGCTTGAGGTGCGCCCTAATCCAGACCAGGGGCTGAACTGGAGCAACTTGCCGCAACTAGCTGGACAAACCGAGCACTCATCGTCGTCTTAACAATATGGAATCCCGTCCCCCCTCTACATGAGTCCGTACACGTACTGCGAGGCTGGAAATCATACAGATCCACTGCCCTCGGGACCCCAAGGGGCGGTGGATAAGAATAGCTTTGACATTGGGGCCCAGGGGGGCGAATCTATCCAGAGATCTCGCTTCCCGCGGTTCAGGACGATCGTGGTGGATATGTATAGATCCCAGCCTCGGAAATGCAGCCGACGCATTATTGACACGAGGATCAGGTGAGGTACGAAGCATCTGGTTCGCACAACGTTTGCCGATTGGCTACAGGAGCACTAGGAGAGCAGCACAGTAACCGACAAAAACCGAGCCCCTTCCTGACCGAAAGGGCTTCTTGCTTCAGCGTCCCGAGTGTGCTCCATCACGCGATGGCGAACGCCCGCTGAGGACCTGCTGCACGTCCCGGCAAGCAACAGTCACACCCGATGATCCAACGTACAGGAAACATGCAGGCGCGCACACCGTGCCCTGAGGCACGAGCCGTGCCCCGAGGCACGAGCCGTGGTGCCCTGAGGCACGAGCCGTGGTGCCCTGAGGCACGAGCCGTGGTGCCCTGAGGCACGAGCCGTGTGTCCGCCACCGTGCCCTGAGGCACGAGCCGTGGTGCCCTCGGGCAAAGGGTGAAAAGAGGTAGGCGTGCTGGTGGCCTTGCCTCTGCCGGCGCGCCAAGTGCGCGCAGCCCAAATTAGTGGTGCCCTCGGGCCGCTGCGAGATCTTTGCCCTCGTTCCTGCGCGGATGCGCATCGAAGGGGCGCGGAACCCAAACTTCACGATCTGCCGGGGCGCGCCGCCTGCCTCCTGGCGTGCTGCCGCGTGCTGCCGCGTGCTGTCGCGCACACGTTTCCGAATCGAGGGTGTTCCAAAATAGGGTAAGGAGGGCTCCAAGAGGCCTCCCAAATGGTCTACGGGGGGCCCAGAGTCGCCGAAAGAGCATGCCAAGACGCCCAAGATGGTCCACAGACGCTCCAAGACGCCTCCGAGACGGCCCAAGGGCGCTCCGATAGCACTTCTACAGCGGCGCTGAGAGCCTATAATCGCTGTTAGCCCTTGTTGGTTTTTGGAGCATTTTAGCGCGCTCGGCTTTTGCTTTCGACGCTCCAACGCGGCCCAAGAGGCCACCACGATCGCCCCAAGACGGCCCAAGATGACCCCAAGAGGGACCACAGGCGGCCCAAAAAGAGCTCCAAGACGGCCCATGAGGCCCCCAAGACGGCCCAAGATGGTCCCACGAGAGGCCCCAGGGGGGAAACACGAACCAAAATTCCGAGCCCTTCACCCCAAGACGACCTCCGAGACAGCCGGCTCCAGGCGGGGAAGAAAATACTCAAATCGGGCCCCCAGGGGCCTCCACAGGCATCAAAGAGACAAGCCCCTGACGAACGACCAAAGTACGATTGCGGAGTGGGCCCAAGGCCACCAGATCCGCCGCCCCCGATTGATTAATCAGAGGGGGTGCATGGCGTGCTGAACATGTTTTTTTTGTTTCGAACCCTCCTGCATTTGGCACTCGTTTTGAATTGAGCGCTGTGGTCGCGTCCTCCTCCCGCCCCCCTTCCTCCTCTCTTTCCTCCTCCTCCTCCTCCTCCTCCCTTCGTCTTTTTCTTCCTTCCTCCTCTCCTCTTTTGCCTTTTACCTCCTCCTCCTCGCCATCTCTGAGAGCCTGCGATCTACGAAACTGTCGCCACGTTCGAGGGCTGCTGGGGTGGCCAGCATCGTGGGCACCAGACGCAGATCCAGATTAGACCTCGCCATCCGGGGGGTGCGATATGTGAAACTGTCGCAGTCCTTGAGGGGGCAGCATCGTGCCTGGGGCGCTGCGATCTGTGAAACCGTGGCCACTTTCGAGGGCTGCTGGGGGATCCAGCATAGTGGGCATTCGCCGCATATTCAGATTAGACCTCGCCATCCCTGGGGGCCTACGCTCTTGCGAAACTGTCGCCACTCTCGAGGGCTGCTGGGGGGATAGCATATTGGGTACCAGACGCAGATCCAGATTGGACCTCGCCATCTCTGAGGGTCTGCGATCTGCGAAACTGTCGCCACTTTCGAGGGCTGCTCGGGTGGTCAGCCTCGTGGGTACCAGACGCAGATCCAGATTAGACCTCGCCATCCCTGGGGTCTGCGATCTGCGAAACTGTCGCCACTCTCGAGGGCTGTTTTGGGGCCAACATTGCGGGTAGCAGACGCAGATCCAGATTGGACCTCGCCATCTCTGAGGGTCTGCGATCTGCGAAACCGTCGCCACGTTCGAGGGCTGCTGGGGGGCCAGCATAGTGGGCACTCGCCGCAAACTCAAATTAGACCTCGCCACCCCTGGGGCGCTGCAATCTGCGAAACTGTCGCCTCTTTCGAGGGCTGCTGGAGAGGCGAGCATGGTGGGTACTCGGCGCAGACTCAGATTTGGCCTCGCCATTCCTGGGGCGCTGCGATCTGTGCAACTGTTGCCACTCTCGTGATCTGCTGGGGGACCCAACATCGTGGGCACTCCCCGCAAACTCAGATTCGGGCATTCACGGCAGATTCAGATTAGACCTCGCTATCCCCGGGGGGCTGCGCTCTTGCGAAACTGTTGCCACGTTCGAGGGCTGCTGGGGGGTCAGCAAGGCGGGCACTCGCCGCAGATCTGGGGGGCTGCGATTTGCGAAACTGTCGCCACGTTGGAGGGCTGCTCGGGTGGCCAGCACCGTGGGTACCCGCAACATATTCAAATTTAGATGTGCCATCTCTGGAAGGCTGCGATCTGCGAAGCCGCCGCCACTTTCGAGGGCTGCCAGGGGGGGGGGCAGCACATAAGGGGCATTCGCCGCATATTGAGACTAGACCTCGCCATCCCTGGGGGGCTGCGATCTGCGAAACTGCCGCCACGTTGGAGGGCTGCTCGGATGGCCAGCATCGTGGGTACCCGCAGCAGGTTCAAATTAGATGTGCCATCTCTGGAAGGCTGCGATCTGCGAAGCCGCCGCCACTTTCGAGGGCTGCTGGGGGGGGGGGCAGCATACGTAAGGGGGTACTCGCCGCAGATTGAGATTAAACCGCTTACCGTTCGCATCCCCTTTCATCTTCTCCATGCTGCTGTTGCCGCGATGGCTCCCCGCCCCCACAATTCCGTCATTATCCTGCCTCTCGTTCCCGCCCACGTTCGTCTTCAAGCCTGGGGCCCCGATCCTCGTCCTGGCGATCGCTGTCCTGTGAGTCGTCCAACGTGCGCGCATCCCATGTAGCCTGCACAACAACTCGCCGCGCCTGCACTGTCGCTGTTCCTGCCAATCTTGGCCTACGTCCCTTTCCGTTCGGTGCAAATGGCTTGGGTGCGTCGCAAGATAATTGTTTATGATTCTTGTTGAATCTCCCCCTGGGCTTCGGCCGATCCCGCTGGCCACCCAGAAAGCTCCTCAACATCCACCTCTCGTGGCCCAACTCGCCTCCGGGACTGCCCAGATGGCCCAAGGTGGCCTGCAGGCAGCCAAGTTGCCCCCAAGACCGCCAAGATGGTCCTCGAGAACCCAAGGCGGCCCAACATGCCACTATGACGGCCCAAGAGGCCTCCAAGAGGTCCTCCAGGAAGGCCCGAAAAATCAAACATCCATGATTGTTCTGCGGATGCTGAAGAACTGTGGCATTTGCTTCAGAACGGCCTTCCGACGGCCCAAGACGGGTCAAGAGGCCTTCATATTGCCCCACGAGCGCCCAAGAGGCCTCCAAGATGGCCCCAGGAAAGCCCAAAGGGCTGCCAAAACTGCCGAAGAGGCCTCCAGGACGCCCAAGATGGTTTCCAAGACGGCCATGAAGCGCCCCAAGAGGGCCCTAAGACGGCCCAGAGAAGCTCCCAGGACGACTTCCGATGGCGCTAGACGGGCCAGGAGCGTAAGACGGCCAAAGAGGCCCCTAAGAAGCCTCCTAAAAAACTTCCAAGACGCCCAATGACGCCCCCAAGAGGCCTTCATCCCAGGAGGTCCCAAGAATGGCCCAAGAAGCTTCCAAGACGTCTCATCATCCTCCTCTTCGTCCTCCTTTTCCCTCCCTCGCCTTATCCTCCTCTTCCTTCCCAACGTGTTCCCCGAAGGGCCTTCACAACGGCTGAGGGGGCGCATGATCAAATGGCGTGGCCAGAATTTGCCCGAACGTCTGGCCACATAGGCGTGTCCTAAAAGGCAGGGGACGGCGGTGATTCGCCGTAGGCGTCTTCGATCCGCCAGACCCCTGTTGAATTATCAATGGCTTATGATAGTTTGTGGTTCCTGTGGTTCCCTCCTGAAAAAATGGTCTAATGGTCAAATGGTTTGTAGTTCTTTCCTATAAAATCCCCCTGGGGCTTCGGCCCAGCCCGCCGGCCACCCGGAAAGCTCGCCCAGATCTGGCAGGCAAGGATTTATCCGCTCCAGGTGGCTTCAAGATGGCCCACGATGACCTCCAAGATGCCTACAAGACTGCCAAGGTGCCCCCAAGAGAGCCCAAGGTAGTCCCAATATCACCCAAGACGGCATGAGATGCACCCAATGCAGCCCAAGATGGCTCCAAGATGGCACAGGAGGCCCCCAAGAGGCCTCCAAGACGGCCCGAGAGGCCTCCAAGAGGTCTTTCATGAAGGCCAGAAAATATTCAACAAATGAATTCCATTTGGCATGTGTTTTTTGAAGGATTTCAGCGTTTGCTTCTTTTCGGCCTTCCGACGGCCGAAGACAGCCCAAAAGGCACCCCATCTTGCCCCAAGAGCGCCCAAGAGGCCTCCAAGATGGCCCCAGGACGGCCCAAAGGGCTCCCAAAACGGCTCCCAAAGGGCCCCAAGACGGCCGAAGGGGACTCCGAGACGCCCAAAATGGCCTTCAAGACGGCCATGAAGCGCCCCAAGAGGGACTAAAAATTGCTCAGAGAGGCTTTTAAGACGGCTCCCGGGAGCTTAGACGGGCCAGGAACGCCGTAAGACGGCCAGAGAAGCCCCCAAGAAGACCTCAAAGGCCCCCAAGAGGCCCAATGACGCCCCCAAGAAGCCTCCAAGAGGTCCCCAGGAAGCTCTCAGGAGGTCCCAAGAATGGCCCAAGAAGCTCCCAAGACGTCTCTTCATCCTCCTCCTCATCCTTCTCTGTCCTCCATCTCCTCATCCTCCTCTTCATCCCCAACGTGTTCCCCGAAGGTCTTCCACGACGGCTTGGGGAACGCATGGTCCAATAGCGTGGTCACACGTTGCGCATCCTAGACCACATATGCACATCCTGAAAGGCGGCAAGGGCGGCGGTGATTCGCTGAAGGAGCCGTCGAAACTTACACATAGCTATAACTCACACTACGTAACCGCGTATATACATATAGCACTATTGAACTTTAGAAGAAGTGTGAAAGCATATGCATCGATGTGTACAGTTAGTTACACACATGTATTGGCTGATAACTACGTTTTGGTACTTTACGATCAGCAGTCGCGCGCGGTCCGCTGCTAGCGAGCACCACGCGTCGGGGTAAAAGCGTTATGCACGAAGTGTACGCGGTCAGCCTCCCAAATCATCCGGAGTTGCCCCAGACATCGAGCGCTACCAGAGCACCCAGTTCGGGTCGCTGGAAGCGCTGTGCGCTCCGCTCTGCTCCAGCAGGAGCCAGAGGCTTGGAGACGCTGGTCGGCGTGCCTTCCTCTCTCTCCACCACCCGTCCCTCTTTGCCTCGCTTGCGAGTCCTCACTGAACTCATCCGTCTCCATCTCGCGATCGCGCCATCGATGGGTGTCGGCGTGCTTTTCGAAGCCTCTCGGGGTCTTTTCCGAGGGTTCTTGAAAGCTTCGTGGAGGTCGTTGGGGCTCTTCGGGTGCCTCTTGGGGGCGTCTTGGCTGCCTCTTGGGGGGGGCACTGTGTCGCGTCTGCTCGAAGCCCTCATAGGGCGTCGTGGGAACATTTCGGAGGCATCTTGGGATCCTCGTGGGGTCATGTTGGGGGCGTTTTGGGGCCTATCCGGGGCCTCTGGGGGGCAACTCGAAGCGTCTTGGGGTCTCTTGGGAGCTTGCTGGGTGGGCCTGGGTTATCGTGAGAGCTGCTTGGGGTCTCTTGGGAACATCTTGGAGGCGTCTTAAGGGTTTCGGGGGGCTCCTTGGGTCTTCTTGATGCATCTTGGAGGGTTCTTGGGGGCCACATCACAGCCTCAGAAGCGCACCTGGAAGGAAAACACGAGAATGCACACATCATGGATGTTCCATGTGTTGTTCAATGATGCCCCGCCGTTTGCTCGCTTGCGTCCGCGGACCAAACAGGCGTTGTTTAATTGTTTAATTTGAGGGAGTTTCTGTGGAACTCACGTCATCCTCACCCCCGGCGCGAAGAGCACGAGCCCAGAGCGGCCTCCGGCACCGTTTCCGGACGGATCCGCTGGATCCGCTGGATCCGCTGGATCCGGTGACGAATCCCAAACCGGCGCCCTCGCCTGAGACATCCTCACAAAACGGGCCCCGGGGGGGATGCCCAGAGGAGCCCAGAGCGGCCTCCGGCACCGTTTCCGGACGGATCCGCTGGATCCGCTGGATCCGCTGTGGTGACGAATCCCAAACCGGCGCCCTCGCCTGAGACATCCTCACAAAACGGGCCCCGGGGGGGATGCCCAGAGGAGCCCAGAGCGGCCTCCGGCACCGTTTCCGGACGGATCCGCTGGATCCGCTGGATCCGGTGACGAATCCCAAACCGGCGCCCTCGCCTGAGACATCTTCACAAAACGGGCCCCGGGGGGGATGCCCAGAGGAGCCCAGAGCGGCCTCCGGCACCGTTTCCGGACGGATCCGCTACCGGCGCCCTCGCCTGAGACATCCTCACAAAACGGGCCCCGGGGGGGATGCCCAGAGGAGCCCAGAGCGGCCTCCGGCACCGTTTCCGACGGATCCGCTGGATCCGCTGGATCCGCTGGATCCGGTGACGAATCCCAAACCGGCGCCCTCGCCTGAGACATCCTCACAAAACGGGCCCCGGGGGGGATGCCCAGAGGAGCCCAGAGCGGCCTCCGGCACCGTTTCCGGACGGATCCGCTGGATCCGCTGGATCCGGTGACGAATCCCAAACCGGCGCCCTCGCCTGAGACATCCTCACAAAACGGGCCCCGGGGGGGATGCCCAGAGGAGCCCAGAGCGGCCTCCGGCACCGTTTCCGGACGGATCCGCCGCTGGATCCGCTGGATCCGGTGACGAATCCCAAACCGGCGCCCTCGCCTGAGACATCCTCACAAAACGGGCCCCGGGGGGGATGCCCAGAGGAGCCCAGAGCGGCCTCCGGCACCGTTTCCGGACGGATCCGCTGGATCCGCTGGATCCGCTGGATCCGACGAATCCCAAACCGGCGCCCTCGCCTGAGACATCCTCACAAAACGGGCCCCGGGGGGGATGCCCAGAGGAGCCCAGAGCGGCCTCCGGCACCGTTTCCGGACGGATCCGCTGGATCCGCTGGATCCGGTGACGAATCCCAAACCGGCGCCCTCGCCTGAGACATCCTCACAAAACGGGCCCCGGGGGGGATGCCCAGAGGAGCCCAGAGCGGCCTCCGGCACCGTTTCCGGACGGATCCGCTGGATCCGCTGGATCCGCTGGATCCGGTGACGAATCCCAAACCGGCGCCCTCGCCTGAGACATCCTCACAAAACGGGCCCCGGGGGGGATGCCCAGAGGAGCCCAGAGCGGCCTCCGGCACCGTTTCCGGACGGATCCGCTGGATCCGCTGGATCCGGTCCGACGAATCCCAAACCGGCGCCCTCGCCTGAGACATCCTCACAAAACGGGCCCCGGGGGGGATGCCCAGAGGAGCCCAGAGCGGCCTCCGGCACCGTTTCCGGACGGATCCGCTGGATCCGCTGGATCCGGTGACGAATCCCAAACCGGCGCCCTCGCCTGAGACATCCTCACAAAACGGGCCCCGGGGGGGATGCCCAGAGGAGCCCAGAGCGGCCTCCGGCACCGTTTCCGGACGGATCCGCTGGATCCGCTGGATCCGGTGACGAATCCCAAACCGGCGCCCTCGCCTGAGACATCCTCACAAAACGGGCCCCGGGGGGGATGCCCAGAGGAGCCCAGAGCGGCCTCCGGCACCGTTTCCGGACGGACGACCTGACTGCATAACACGCCTGGATATGCCGACGGGGGCGAAGGAGGAGGAGGAGGAGGAGGAGGAGGAGGAGGAGGAGGAGGAGGAGGAGGAGGAGGAGGAGGAGGAGGAGGAGGAGGGAGGGGGCAGGCGAGGGAGCCCCGGCCCTGGGGGAGGGGCCCTGAGGGAGCCCTGATGGGCTTCCGGCACCATGGAGAGGTCCTGTGGGGCGGCCGCCCCTTCTTCTCTCGGTCGTTTCCCTCTCGCCCAGAAGCGCGCGCCCCTTCTTCTATATATATATATATATATATATATATATATACAGAAACTCCCGATCAACCGCAGAGCGGCGGATGTTACTGCTGGCATCTCCAAAGCTTCCTCGAGCGCTTCTGGAAGCCCTATTGGGCACTCCAGGGGGCTCGCGGATCCTCTTAAGGTCTCCTGGGGGCTTGCAGGGTGCTTGTGAGGCTTGAGGCCACTCATGGGCCCTCTTGGGAGCATCTTAGGCGCCGTTTGTGTGGCCTCCCGGGGGCGTCTTGGGGGCCTTCTTGGGGCTTCTTGGTGCTTCTTGGAAGAATCGTGTGTGTGGGGGGGGGTCTCGGCTGCCATATCGCAGCCTCGGCAGCACATCTGGAGCGAGAACACGAGAAGGCAACAACCGTTGATTGCCCGTGGGCTTGTCACACTGCGTTGCGTGCATCCGGCCCGGGCCTCCCCGAGGGCTCCCAGAAGCCCTCTTGGGCACTCTTGGGGGCGCGCGGAGCCCGTTGCGGTCTCCTGGGCGCTTGCTGGGTGCGAGGCATCACGAGGGCCCAAATTGAAGCCTCTTGGGGGCCTTTGGGGAGTCTCTGAAGCGCCTCTTGGGGGCCTCCGGGGGGCGTCTTGGGGGCATCTGATGGCTTTCTTGGGGTTTCTCTGTGCCTCCCAGGGGCCTCTTCGGGGCATATCGAAGCGAAGACGCGAGAATGCAACAACTACTGATTGCCCTTCAATGTTTCACGCTTTGGGCCTCTTTGGGGCCTCCTCGAGCGCGCCTGGAAGCCTTCTTGGGCACTCTCGGGGGCGTCACGAGCCATTCCGAAGCCATCTTGAGCCGCTTTGGAGCGCTCTTGGGCCGCCTCGGAGGCTTCGCGCCTCTTGGAGAACTCCTGGGCCGTCCTGGAGAGGCCCAGGCACCCTGCCACATCGGTGGAGGTCTGGCGCTTGCCCCCACGGGCCCGGGCCCCCCGGGTAGGACCAGGCGCAGGAGGAGGGTCAGGAGGAGGAGGAAGATGCTGTCCGGCGGAGGAGGAGGGGCAGGAGGAGGGGCAGGAGCAGGAGGAGGTCAGGAGGAGGAGGAGGAGGAGGAGGAGGAGGAGGAGGAGGAGGAGGAGGAGGAGGAGGAGGAGGAGGAGGAGGGGCAGGAGGAGGGGCAGGAGCAGGAGCAGGAGGAGGTCAGGAGGAGGAGGAGGAGGGGCAGGCAGGAGCCCTGGTCCCCGGGGAGGAAGAGGAAGAAGTGGAACGTCAACCCTTCCGCAGCAGCGTTTGTGCAATCCTGCGTTGGGCAACGGTCCATGCATGCATGGCGAGAGGGGCCTTCGCGGCCAAGGAGGCGAACCATATGGAGGGGGAGAACCATATGCTGGGGCCCTTCTCATTGCGCTGGGCAACGGCCCGTTGATGGCGAGAGGGGTCAACGAGGGGGCCCCTCGGGGAGAGCCAACTATTTTCTGGGGCTCTCTTCATTGCGCGCGCGAGGCAGAGGTCCATTGATGGCGAGAGGGTGCTGCGCGGGGCTAGAAAGGTTCCTCAAACCGCATGGCCAGGAGAAACCAAACTTATGCATGAAATATGTGCGTTTGCTTGTGAGTTCTGCTCGTGAACCGTGCGCCGTGTTCTTTTGCTGTCTTGACAGCTTCTTGGGAGGCATCGCGGGGCCTCTCGGGGGCCTCTTGGAGCCCTCGTGGAGGCATCTTGGGGGGCTCTCGGGGGGAGCGGCTCGCAAGGACTTCCCCCTCCTGAGCCCCTCCTGGGCGCTCTTGGGAGCCTCTGGCGCTCTCTTGGGGTCCTCTCGGGGCGGCTTAAGGTGGCCTCCTGGGCCGAACGTGGGCCTTCCTGGGGGCTCTGTGGGGGGGCCTTATGGGTGGTCGTGGAACGAGTTGGGGAGCTTCTTGGGCGGCTTGGGGGGGGTCTGATGCTCGAAACATCGAACATGCCAAAATCCGTCCTAAACCTACGGGGGCCTCTGATGTGTCGCGCCTGGATGCGCTCTTGGGGCTCCTCTCGTGCAGTCTTGTGGGATTTCCTTCGTTCTCGGGGGGCCATCTTGGGCATTATTGGGAATATCTTGGCAGTCGCGAAGCCATTTGAGTCTCTTCCCCCCGCGCTCTCTCTCTCTCTCTCTCTCTCTCTTATATATATATATATATATATATATATATATTTGTATGTATACATATGTAAACATATGTGTATATGTAGACACCAAACGCATACGTAAGCGAATCCATCCTGGGAGAGATGGAGTGATGGAGTGGTGACGCCAGCCTACGACGACGGCGAGCAGCCGCGGCAGACTCGGGAACCAAAAAGAGCCCCGACCCTCGATCGACGACAGCGACGGCGGACGACGGACGACGACGACGGCGACGAAGGACGATGGACGACGGTCGACGACAACCGACAAACGACGGACGATGGACGACGGACGACAGACGACGACAACGGGAGACGACGACGACGAAGACGACGCCGACGACGACGACGACGACGGCGAGGGTGGCGCCGGCGGCGGCGGCGGAGGCGAACGACGGACGACGGACGACGGACGACGACAACGGGAGACGACGACGACGAAGACGACGCCGACGACGACGACGACGACGGCGAGGGTGGAGCCGGCGGCGGCGGCGGAGGCGAACGACGGACGACGGACGACGGACGACAGACAACGGAAGAGGGAAATACGGACGACGGCGACGGACGACGACGACGACAACGACGACGACGACGACGACGACGACGACGCGAGCGGCCGGAGCAGGGTCGGGCGCGGCCGGCCCCAGCGGGCGCGCCGCCTGCTCGGCGTGTCCTTCTCCACCTGCTCGGCGGTCCAGCGGAGGTCGATGACCTGGGCACTGGACCCTGTGAGCAGGAGGAGGAGGAGGAGGAGGAGGAGGAGGAGGAGGAGGAGGAGGAGGAGGAGGAGGAGGAGGAGGAGGGAGGAGGAGAGGAGGAGGAGGAGGAGGAGGGGGAGGAGGAGGAAGGAGGAAGGAGGAGAAGGAGGAGGAGGAGGAGGAAGACCAAAGCCGACTGGATGTATCGGACGTGGAACTGGTAGCGGAGGAGGAGGGACGTCCGCACATCTCATCGCGTCTCCGAGCCCCCTCGTTCCGGAGCCGTACCTAACGACCGAAGCACTGCAGCAGGCTTGCCGTCGCGTTCCGCCTGCTGTGTGCAGGTGCCGCTGACGCTACAGGCGCCTGCGCAAGAAAAACCAAAGCAAGTCGAAGGTGCATCAACGATGCTTCACTACACCCTCCCGTCCCAAATCCACCGCTCATAAGCCTTCACGGGCCTCCCTGTCCACTTCACGAGGCGCCCCCTTGAAGAGACCAGCGCCCCATGGGCCTGACATTCAGGCGAGAGCCCCGTGTGAAAAAGGAACTGCCCTGTATCATTACAGCGAGCAATGAGCGTGCCAAGGTATGATCATGCAGTTCAGTGAGGCGTCTAGCGAGATCCCCATTTTGAAGAAGGACCGCCCCATCAGTGCATCGATTGCACAAGCTGTCATTTCTGACCATGAGCGTAGGACAATCGAAGACGAGAGTCGTCGTCTCCGTCCTCCTCTGTTCCATTCGCCTGGGCCCTCCTCCTCATACGCGCCGTCCAACGCAAAATTGATCAACACAATTAGGAGTGGATTCGAAGGGAAGCCCCTTCCCTTTGATCCCTTCCCCGCGCCGGGGGGGGGGGGTCTGGGGCTGGGGGGTCGCCCCCCAGGTACGCTTTCCCCCCGCGCGAGGGGTGGTCCCAGAGGGGGGTCCTGGAGCTCCTGACCCTCACCCCGAGCGGTCACCCCCGCGGAGAAAGAAAACAGGGGGGTGGTCTCCGGCAGGGGAGCTCCCCCCGCCTGGGCCCCGGCTCTGGCCCCAGCCCCGGCCCCAACCCGGGTCCCGGCCCCGGCCCCAGCCCCGGCACCCCCCGAAGAGACTCTCCTCCTCCTCCTCCTCCTCCTCCTGCTCCTCCTCTCCTCCTCCTCCTCCTCGTCCTCCTGCTCTTCTTCTTCCTCCTCCTCCTCTTTCGCTTCCTCGTCTTTCTCTCCCTCCTCCTCCTCCTCCTCTCCTCCTCCTCTTTCTTTTCTTCCTTTTTCTCCTTTTTCTCTTTTTTCTCCTCCTCCTCCTCCTCCTCCCCTCCTCCTCCTCCTCTCCTCCTCCTCCTCTCTCCTCCTCCTCCTCCCCCCTCCACCTCCTCCTCCGTCTCCTCCTCCGCCTCCTTCTCCTCCTCCTCTTTCTCTTTCTCGTCTTTCTCCCCCTCCTCCTCCTCCTCCTCCTCCTCCTCCTCTCCTCCTCTCCTCCTCCTCCTCCTCCTCCTCCTCCTCCTCCTCCTCCTCCTCCTCCCTCCACCTCCATCCACCGCCCGCCCCATGTCCCGAGCCTCTGGCAGGGTCATCAGCTCATCGTTGTCGTTTTCGGCGTGGTCGCCGTCGTCGTGGTGGTGGTCGTCGTCTTTCTGGGTCGACGGTACCGCCCGCAAGGCCTTCACAATCTGAGACGAGAGCCCAATGTTGAAAAGGAGCAGCCCTCCATCCGTTCAGCTGTACGACAAGCGCAAGCTGCGGGTGTTCCACTTAAGCACTTGAGGAGCTCCCGGAAGCGAACGCACAAGTCTGAGAAGCAGACGCCCTCTATCCGCGCAGCTGTTGCATGCGTTCAAGCTTCTGACCTGAGCCTGGAGAACTTCCCAGCGAACGCCCCACTTGAAAAAGAGCTGCCCGCCACCCCGTGCGACCGCCGTAGCACAGCAGGACGAATGTGCACGGCGCTGGGGCGGGAGCCCCATTTTCAAAAAAGAGCCGTCCTCCATCCCTGCAGCTATGTGAGGCTGCTGCGAACTTCTCGAGCGAGTGCGCGGAGCGCTGAGGGGGCTGAGAAAACCGGCCCGCCCTCCATCCTTGAAGCTGTTGCTAATGTTTGAGACGAGTTCGCGCGGGGCTAAGGCGAGAGCCCCGCTGTGAGAAGGAATCACCATCCTCCATCTTTGAAGCCGCTGCAGAAACATAAGACGAATGCGCGCGTGGCTAAGGCGAGAGCTCCATTCTGAAAGCAGCTTCCCTCCATCCTTGAAGCTGCTGCGAACTGGTGAGACGAATGTGCGCGGCGCTAGGGCGAGAGCTCGATTTGAAAACGACCCCATCTATCCTTGAAGCTGTTGCATTTCAAGAGTCATGATCACGTATGGTGAAGAAGTCTCGGGCGAAACACCCGACCCGCCGTACCGCCACGTCCGAGGGTGTGACAGGGAGAAGTCATTCACAAGGAAAAGGGATGGAGGGAGGCGAGGGAGGGGTGAGGAGGAGGAGGAGGAGGAGGAGGAGGAGGAGGAAGAGGAGGAGGAGGAGGAGGAGGAGGAGGCGGAGAAGGAGGAGAGAGGAAGGAGGGGGCGCCCGGCCTAATTTCGGAATCAATTTGAGTGCTGTGTTGGTGGAGAACTTCCGCCGCGCAGAGCGATCTCCGTCTTGCTGCGATGGAGGAGGTGAAGGAGGAGGAGGAGGAGGCAGCGAGAGGGATGGGAGAGGGATGGGGAAAGGAAGGGAGGGAGGAGGGATCGCCTGGCGCCTGCGTTCGCCCACGTGGACCAGCCACGCCGACAAAACGCCGAGGCCTGGCAGGGGATCCGGCGTCGCGGGTCCGCCCGCTGGCCCGGCTGCCCGTCCGCGGGGTTGGACTTGAAGCGCCGCCGCGCGGCGGGTTCGGAACGTTTGGGGCGCCCCTGGCTGCCGTAGGCGAGGCTGGTCGCTGCTGACAAGACTCTTCTCTACGACAACGCAACTGCCGTCCGCGACGTGCTCTCAGCACCCCTCTTGGGCACTGAGGCGTGGCATGAGCTTATGGTGCACCGCCCTGACGAGTGGAGGGAACTGGTCATCCAGCTGCGTTTCGCCAAATCGGTGTGCGACCAGCATCGGCCTGCGGGGACTGTGACTATGTCATGTGCACGCTCTTGGAGCGTCCCCAAACGGACCTCAAGCACATGAGGTCCAAACGCGGAGCACGGAACCCGATGCAGTTGTTCGCACGTGCCGACGCGAAGTGCCGTTCATGCTGTACGAGATTATCCACGTGACTCCACTTGACCGCACATGTGGGAAACCTGCACGGGACCGACCCAGTGCAGACACTGGTGTCCTACCGATTGCGACCCCATGACGTAACAAGAAACTACGTAACGCGTTGGACGCATTTGACAATCGAAAAAAGGCGGCTCGCGCATAAGTCCAGGCTGAAACACTCAGTCAGCAACGCTCCGTCTGTCAGACCTGACGGTCGGAGATTGGGACTTTTTTTTTTGCACCAGCACCCATTTCGCTGAGATCGCGTCGCTTGCAGCATACCGCAAAAAGGGGAAGCAAGACGAGGGCGGGAGAGACAATGTCCACGGAGGAAGGGAGGGAGCGGAAGAAGAGGGAGAAAACCAGGACAACGACGACGACCATAACGACTCTCCACGGGGAGTCTCCACACCTCCGCCTCCACGCCCTCCGCCTCCTCATTTCCTTCCCCCTCCTCCTTCACTTTCTTCCTCCTCCGGCTTGACAGAAGAGGTCGAGAGGAGGAGGAGGAGGAGGAGGAGGAGGAGGAGGAGGAGGAGGAGGAGGAGGAGGAGGAGGAGGAGGAGACGCCGCGAGGCACGCACGCACGAACCCCCAAAGCAGGACGAGCAGCGCGACGACCTGGTGGCCGGCGCTGGGCTCCGGCCAAGAAAGGCCCCAGCTGCGCCGCCTGGGCGGCGCAGCTGCCGCGGCCGCCCGGCAGCGGCGCGGGGCCCGCGCCCGGCGCGCACCCGAGCCGGCGCGCAGCGGCCGCGTGCAAGGCCCGAACCCGACCCACCCCAAGCCAACCCGAAGACCCGAACGTCGGGTTTGGGGGCGGGGTACGGGTTCCACACGAACTTTTTCAAGGTTCCCCGGCCTTCCCCCCACTGGAAATGGAGGGCAGATTGAGGCCTTCGGGTTGGGTTGGGGTGGTTTGGTGGGCAGTGGCTCCTGGCCCCACCGTGTTTCCCCCCCGGCACATCACGCCCGAGCTGGTCGCGCGCGGGTCGCGCGCGGCCCACCTCCGAGGAGGGCGCCACGAGTGCCTGCGTGGATCTACTGTTTTGGTCGGCGGCTCCGAGGCAACGGACAGGGAGCGGAAGCGGCGCCCGGGTCACGGTACGGGGCTCATTGCAAGGCAATTGCCGCCAGCCGGAGTCGGCAGACAGACTCGCAGCACGTGGAGCTACGCGCAGCCATCCCATGTTTGCCTCCGGCCGGAGCCCGAGGAGAGCGGCGGCTCACGCGGCCCGGAGCCGCCGCAGCTGCATCGCCAGGGCGCTCGCGGCGGCTGGCGCTGCCCCCCTCGCACGAGGGGCCCCCTCTCTGCCCGCCAGGCCACGGCCGCGCCCTGACGGCGGCCGGCCCCCACACAGGCCGCCCGCCTCGAACGCGAGGGGCGCCGTGCCCCACTGGGCGCAGCCCCCGGCCGGGCGCCGGCGCTCGTCGGCCTCCGCCTCGGCGTCGACCGCGCCGCGCCATCGCGCCCGGCCGCGGCTGCCACGGCCTGAGCTGAGACGAAGCCCAGACGTGGATCAAACCGGGTGAGGATGAATCGAGAATCTCTGAGACGCGGCGGCTCTGGAGGGGGCGCCGCAGCCTTCTCAGAGCGCTCCGGAACGCTCTGAAACAAATTTGTCCTCGGCCTTGCCCCGCCCGATAGGCGTCACCGGGCACACATAGCGGTGCAGGGCGGCCTCGAAGTGCAGCAGGGGGGCAGTCCGCCCGCTGCACTTCGAGGTCGAGGATGGCATCCTGCCTCTCCGCCCACAGCGCGGCACCGCAGCGGGAGCAGGGGGCCCGCCGGGCGTCTCTGGCACGCGCCCGGCCAGCGTCTCCGGCGAGCGCCCGCTCGCGTCGCCGCACGGATGTGGCACTGGGCTGCGGGCGCAGCGCCAGCAGTGGCGCGCCCAGACGCGGCTCGCGGCACTTGTCACTGCCTGTCGCGCTTCACGGTCCGCGCGGTGTTGCAGCAGGTCGAGCTGGGGGGGGGGGCTGCGGCCTGGCCGAGCAGCGTCCGCTCCGTGCCGCAGTAGACGGCATCGTCGAGCCGCTGGGCATCGAAACCCGGCGAGGGGTCTGTCAGGCGCCAGCGAGCGGACCGCCGCAGGCGGAAAAGAATGCTGTTGTCTCCGGCCTGGCTTATGCCTCCTCTTCTTCCTCCTCCTCCTTCTCGTCCCCTGCCTCCTCCTTCCTCCTCCATCCATCCTTCTTCCTCCTCCTCCTCCTCTTTCTCCTCGCCCGCCCCCTTGTCCGTCTCATCCTGACTCCCCCTCCTCCTCCTCCTCCTTCTCCTCCTCCTCCTCCTCCTCCTCCTCCTTCTCCTCGTTGTCCCTCCTCCTCCTCCTCCTCCTCCTCCTCCTCCTCCTCATCCTGCTCCTCGTTGTCCCCTTTCTCCTCCCTCCTCCTCCTCCTCCTCCCTCCTCCTCCTCCTCCTCCTCCTCCTCCTCCTCCTCCTCCCCCTCCTCATCCTCATCCTCCTCGTCGATGTCCCCTTCCTCCTCCCTCCTCCCCACCCTTCCCTACAAAATCTGCACGCCGACCCCCCCCCCTGCCCGGGGCTGCGACGGCCCCCGCAAGGCCAGGCACGGTGCACGAATCCTTCGCGCGTCCCAGCGGGAGAAATAGCGCAACGTGCCCCTGGGAGGACAGGATCGATCTTCAAAGGGCTCAGTGGGAGCTTCCTCGTCCTCCTCCACCTCCACTGCGTCTCCCTCCTCCTCGTCCTCCTCCTCCTCCTCCTCTTCTCTCCTCTCCTCCTCCTCCTCCTCCTCCTCCTCACCACCACCACCACCACCACCACCACCACCACCACCACCACCACCACCACCACAACCATCTGCCTTCTCCTCCTCCTCCTCCTCCTCCTCCTCCTCCTCCGCCTCCGCGCCACGCCCGCCTGAGCGCTCGCGGAGGTGGTAGTAGAAAGAGGAGGAGACGGAAGAGCACCAACGGCCTGGATTTGTGAACTGTGGGGTGGGGGCTACTGGGCCTCCTTCCCCTCGCCGATCCTCCACAATTGCTCGACTCTCGATAGTCCTCCTTCCCTCTCTCCGAGGTGGGGCTGTAGCGCGTTCTGGCCAGAGGTTCCAGCCGTGACGACAAGGGCGTCAGTTACACTGTGGGCCCTCCCCTGCCTCTTGAACACGCAACCAGCCCCCAGGACAATCCAGGAGGGACCCTCGAAGGCCCCCAAGAAAGCCCCGACAGATGCGCACTACGGGTTCAGAAGCCGAACACCCTGTGTGAAGGAGGTGGATGATGACGAACACGATGCTGCTGCTGATGATGAGGAGGAGGATGATGATGGTGATGATGATGATGATGAGGTGGATGTTGATGTTGTTGATGTTGTTGTTGATGATGATGATGATGATGCTGGTGTGGATGACGATGCTTATGATGATGAACATGATGATGATGATGATGAGTATGATGATGATGTTGATGATGATGGTTAGGATGATGATGATGCTGCTGCTGCTGATGAGGATGATGATGGTAATGCTGATGCTGATGCTGATGCTGATGACGATGAGGGAGAGGAGGAGGAGGAGGAGGAGGAGGAGGAGGAGGAGGAGGAGGAGATGGATGAGTGTAATTTGTGAATGACGATGTTGATGATAAGTGCGACGATAATGCTGATGGCGATGATAGTGCTGAGGCTGCTGCTGCTGATGATGGTGATGATGATGATGGGGCTGTTGTTGGTGATGATGTTGGCCGTGATGATGCTGACGATGATGACGACAATATGATGACACTGGTGATGATGATGCTGCTGCTAAGAATGATGCTGATGATGCTGATGATGACGACGATGACGGCGATGATGATGATGATGCTGATGCTGATGGTGATGATCATCATCATGCTGCTGATCATGATTATGGTGATGATGGTAATGACGATACGGTTGTTTCTAAATGCATGCATGAATATGATTGTGTTGCTGTTGATGCTGATGACGATGACGACGACGATGGGGAGGAGGAGGAGGAGGAGGAGGAGGAGGAGGAGGAGGAGGATGCGCAGGAGGATAATATAGGAAGAGGATAAGGATGAGGATGAGGATTATGATGACGAGGATGCTGATGGTGATGAGGAGGAGGATGAGGAGGAGGAGGAGGAGGAAGAGGAGGAGGAGGAAGAGGAGGAGGAGGAGGTAGAAAGAAGAAGAGGAGGAACACCAAGGACCTAGATCTGGGTGTGACTTGCGGGCGCTGCTGGGCCCCGTCCCCCCTCTGCGGTCCTTGGTCCTCCTCCCAAAACCGCGCTGTGACCATCGAAGTCCAAAGACCATAACACATGACCATCGACCCTCGACCGTCCTTGATGGGCCTGTTTTCCACCACCACCACCACCATAAGTTGGAGGGGGGAAGGAGGTGGAGGACGAGGAGGAGGAGGACGAGGAGGAGGAGGACGAGGAGGAGGAGGAAGACCCCCTCCCCCTCTAAGCTATGGTGGTGGTGGTGGAAAACAAGCCCGTCACTCCTCCTCCTCCCCGTTCCCCTTCCCCCACCCCCCCTCCCCGAAGAGCGCGACCTTTCGTCGCGGGGGCCACTCCGCCCCTGTAGCAGCTGCCGGCTCCATCCTCGCAGGGAGGCGGCCGAGCACGAGCAGGGAGGAGGCCGCGCGCGCGCTCGGAGGGCGCCGAGTGCACACCCGAACCGCTCCTGACCGGGGGCCCGGGATCGGCCCTCGCGGCCCGGCCACGCAGGCACGCGCAGCAGGGGCCCGACCACAGGAGACCCTCCACCAGAAGCCCAACCCCGAGACCCCAGGACGTCCACATCGACTCTTCGAGCGGGGGCGCCGCGCTTGCCGCCGCAGCCCCCGCGCGAACCCGAAAGCCCACAGGGCACCCTGGAGGCAAGCGGGGTGCTTCTTGGCATGCGTCTCCACTGTATGCACCGATCCCGCGCCCGAGGTCCGCCTGGTCGGGAGCGGCTCGGGCGTGTGGCCGGCGCCCTTGCGGGCACGGGCACCGTGCGGGCATCCACGCGCTCGCCCGTGCCGTGAGGAGGGCCTGGGCGCTGCGGGTTGTCTGCGGGGAGGCCACCGCAGAGCGCTCGGCGGACCCGCATTCCAGACGCGCCTGGCGCAGCCGCATCTGCACTGCTGCTCGCGTCCGTGCTCCCCCTCTGTGGCGTCACCTCTGCCCCGTCCTCGCCGTTCGCCAGGCCCTTCGCGACTCTCCCTCGCCCTTTTCCTCCCTGCTCGCCTACCTCCTCTTTGCCCGTCGCCCTTGCCCTCACTCATTGCTCTTCGCGCCCTCGGAACCTCGAGGTTCCGACGATGGCGCGCATGAGCTCTCAGGCGTGCGTGTGGCGTGCGTCGCCCTCCCTCGCAGATCACAACCCCCCTGCAAGGTAAGAACATTGTTCGTCGGCGGCGACGCGAATGCACGAGGCGTTATGTCAACAACCGGGTCGCGGACGAGTTTTTCGTGCACTGGCGCAGATGGAAAAAGAGGGAGGGCAGCCACCGAGCAGGGCGAAGGGATCAAACGCGCCCAGAGCATGAATCATTCGATGCGCGGTGCTGTTCCGTATCGCCGTGCCGAGGCACCGTGCCATTTGCTGGCGCATGGTGTCTGTCTTGTTGTTATACCTCTAACTCTTTCTCCTTTTTCCTATATCTATGTTTTTTTGGTTTGGTTCACGTCGACCGCTGGAAGGCGCGTCTCCAAAGCACGCCGCGGGATGCCGCCTGTGGGGCAAGTCGGCTCCCAAGTTCAGTTAACGACGTTGCAACCGTATCCGGAGCAGGGGATACGAAGAGGAGCGCGCGAACATCTGTTGCTTCCATGCGTTGGCCAGCCCGGTCCCAAGGCAGCGTGTTTCTATTAGTTTATAGAATGCCATCTGCGATGTGCAATATATGTGGTGCCACGCTGTGCAACATACGTCGTGCCGTCTGCGTGGTACAATCGATATTGAGCAACGTGGTGCAATCTACGTTATGCACTTCACTTTGCCGAACTTGAAATTGTCGACTCCACTGCTCGCGCAATCGTACCACCCACCAGCCCGCAACTTGGTTAGCAAACGCCATACGGAAGCGACTGCGATGAGTGTTTGGTGTTGGCTGGTGCATCTCTGCGGCCGCACTGACCCGCGCATGCTCGCGCGCGCAGCGGCCAGCTAGTTTGTCGCGACCGACGCGAACGCGGTGGCGGTGACCACTCGGCACATCCCAGCGGGCATTTCACTGCGAGTCGTCGACTTGGGCGGGCGAGGTATCATGGCAACGTCGACAACGGTAGACGCGATGATAATAATGATGATAGTAGCGATGAAGGCGACGATGCTGACAGAGACGACGGGGCAGCCACTGACGGCTCCGGTGCTGATCACGCCGGCGACGATGACGGCGTCTTCGCGTCGGCGATGAGGGTTTGGGAAAGGATTCGAAATGCGCGCGCGGCAGACGCGCGAGAGTGGCCCGCATGATATTATTTGACGCGGATCGTGCCACCCAAGCACGCACGCAGGGGGGTCCGAACGATATCCACATGCGCGCGCCACGCCTGTTTGGTAGCACTGTCTGACAAATGTGATATATATATATATATATGTGTGTATGGCTTAGAATTCGCATGACGCGCGCGCAAGTGTTTCCTGTTGATTTGAAAATCACGTTGCGAAACCATGTGTTTTATGTGTGTATATGTACATGTGTGTATATATGTGTATATATATATATGTATTGGGGGCGCTCGGGATTTTTTGTTGAAAGATCCCGGCATGCGCGCGACGACGCGCGCGTGCACACTTCGTCTCAGCTGTTGCAAGGGGTTCTTGGAAACGTATGATTTGTTATCGACGAGTGCGCGCATAGTACTGTTTGCAAAAAGTGGCGGGGGGGCGGATACAGGCTTAGCTGGGATGGTCCGAGTTCATATTTGGGATGGGCGATGGGGCAAAATCGCACGCAAATGCAATACGAAAGGAGGGGCCGATAATCCCGGGGGGGGTAGAGTCTATTGTTTTAGGCGTTGCACTTGATTTTAATAAACGAACTGACACACCCCATGCTATTGCAAACATCCTACCCACCCAGTGGCAACTTGGCTTGCAAAAGCCATGCGGTGGCGATTGCGACACATGCTTGGCATTGGCTGGTGCATCTCTGCGGCCGCGCCAACCCAATCACGCGCGCGCGCGGCGGCCAGTAAGTTTGGCGCGACCGACGCGGCCGCGGTGGCGCTAACCGCTGGGCACATCCCAGCGGGCACTTCACTGCGAGTCGGCGACTTGGGCGGGCGCGGTATCATGGCAACGTCGACAACGGTAGACGCGATGATGATAGTAGCGATGCTGGCGACGATGTTGACAACGACGAAGGCGCGGCCACTACGGGCGCCGATGCTGATCGCGCCGACGACGATGACGGCGTCCTCGCGTCGGCGATGAAGGGTTTGAAAGAGTTCGACGTGCGCGCGCGGTCGACGCTCGAGTGGTCCGCATGGTGTTATTGCAGATGGATCGTGCCCTCCCAACGCGCGCGCAAGGGTGTCCGAATGATGTCGGCATGCGGCGCGAAAGGCCCGTTTGGTATAATTCCAAGAACATGTCGAAAACGATGGTTTTCTCATAAACACGCAAGAGCGCGAGCGCGCGCGTTTCTGAAAATTGATGCTGCGAAACCAGATGGCTCAATGTGTGTTGCACACTCGGTTTTGAAATCGCTACGAAACCGTACGTTTTTTAACGGATTTCGGCATGCGCGGGCGTCGACGCGCGCGCATGCACTTTGTTCCATTCGTGGCACATCATTCTCGCAACGACACGCGCGCAAGGGCGTTCGAACGATTCCGCCATGCGCGCGCTCGAAAGGCTCGAAAGGAGGAGGAGAAGGAGGAGGAGCAAGAGGAGGAGGAGGAGGAGGAGGAGGGGAGGGCCTCGGGGACGTGCAACAATCTATGTGGGGCAACATATGTTGTGCAATCGACGTGGTGCAATACATGTTGTGCACTCTGCGCGATGATGTGTGCTGCACTCTATATCGTGCAACATACGTGGTTGAACATAGGTTGAACAGTTTCTGTCGTGTAATCTATGTTGTGGGTGATGACGAAGCGCGCCGCAGGCGCAACATTTTTCGCGCAATCTACTGGTGCAATTCACTTGCCAGACTTGAGGTTGTCAGCTCCACTGCTCGCGCAATCATCCCGCCCACCCACCCGCAACTTGGTTTACAATACCCATCCGAGAGCGATTGCGATGAGTGCTGGGCGTTGGCTGGTGCATCTCTGCGGCCGCGCTAGCCCGCGCATGCTCGCGCGCGCGGCGGCCAGCTAGTCTGGCGCGACCGACGCGAGCGCGGTGGCGCTGACCGTTCGGCAAGTCCTGGCGGGCACTTCGCTGCGAATCGGCGACTTGGGCGGGCGCGGTATCATGGCAACGTCGACAACGGTAGACGCGATGAGGATGGTAGCGATGCTGGCGACGACGCTGACAGCGACGACTTGGCAGCCAGTGACGGCGCCGATGCTGATCACGCCGACGACGATGACGGCGTCCTCGCGTCGGTGATGAAGGTTTTGGAAAGAATTCGAAATGCACGCGCGGCAGACGCGCGAGAGCGGCTCGCATGCTATTATTTGACACGGGTCGTACCACCCCAACACGCGAGCAAGCGCGTTCGAACGATTTCGACATGCGCGCGCGAAGCCAGTTTGGTAGCCTTTTTAATGACAGTTCTGCAAAATGAATGGTTTTCTTACGAATTCGCAAGAACGCGCGCGCACGCTTTTGTTGAAAGCCCGTGTTGCGAAACCTTGTGTTGTTTATGTCTTTTGAACAGTCGATTTTGAAATCGATCTGAACATCCAAGGTTTTGGAAAGATTCCGGCATGCGCGCGTGACGACGCGCGGGTGTGCACTTCATTCCGTTTTTTGCAGGGGACACATGCAAACTCATGTTTTTTGATGAACGCGTGCGCGCGCAAAATATTTTTTGCAGGGGAATCGAGGGGGTACCCATACCGGCCTGGCTGGGACAGTATGAGCTCACAGGTAGGATGGACACTGGGTCTGAATCGTGTGCGTTTGGCGTAGGTTCCTGGGGGATCGATACGTCCAGAGGGGGGGGGGGCGGCAGAAACCATTTCCCTTTGAAAACAAGGAGAATCAAACGACCAGGACGGTCGACGACGTGGCGGCAGCGACGAGGGCATTGCCGCCAGGCCAAGTGCCATGCCCAGACGGCAGGCGGCGACGAGGCAGCGGCCGCAAGCACGTAGCCGCCGGACGAAGCTGCAGGCCCAGACGACGGGGGCCGACGAGGCGGCGACGGCGAGCACTCCTCTGCCAGACCAGGCGTCAGGCCCAGACGACGGGCGGCGACGAGGCGGCCACGGCGAGAACACAGCCGCCAGAGCAGGCTTCGGGCCCAGCTCCGTAGAGCAAAATGAAAGCCCCTCGAGTGCAGGAAATGAAAGCCCCTCGAGTTCCCTTAGAGCAAAATGGCACCCCCTCGAGTGCAAGAAATGCTTGGGGATAGAAGCGCGATGGGCGTGCGAGTCTGTGGCCATCGCGCCTGGATTGCGGGTGGAAACAGAGACGACACGAAGAAACATTTGTTCAACAACCGTGAACGAACAAAGGCCCACCGATCGTTCACAAAACATGTGACGACTATCAGCTTGATCCCGCTAGCATTGCACAGGTCAAGTTTGTTCTGGTCCCGCTGCCCCAACGCTGCAGAACCTTCAGGCGAACGATGGAAGAAAGGCACAGACTCGTAGTGCTGGGCGCCTTGGAACCCGAAAGCAATGCCCAACTCTTCGTTAGATCCATCCAGCTGTGAGAACGCACGCGGACCAGCTCGGAGAAATATTGGTCGCGCCGTTGCGAAACGAAAGCCAAAGAAAGTCGTCTCGGAAATGGACCGGATATCACTCTCACCATGCCACGTCTTACATGTGAGGCACCAGGTGCCACTGGTCTGGTGTCCTCTCGCGCATTCCCATCTCAATTTCGTTATATTTCTCTGTTCACTTATTCGAATATAAACAGCGTCCCCCTCGCAATTCAGCCACCCCTCGTGCAAATTCATGTCTCAAGGCTCGCCGCAAACGCGCACACTCTGGGCACCAAGTACCTCTGTGTTGGAGGCTGTGGAGTGTTGCATGCCAGACGTGACCTCGCGAGCATTGCATTGTGAACTTTGCTCTACAATGGTGGTACTTTCCGCGGATCGACTGTCCATTCTTCTTCTAAGCGACACTCTGAGCAAAAGGTTAAACCCAAGCGAGATCTATCACGCGAGCAGTGGACGCCAACTTCCACGATTCGGTCCATATTTGATGTATGCCAACGGCGTTTTCCATAAGTGTCCCCTCTTGCATTCCCACACTCACGGGACCTTCGCAATGACGTATTCGATTGACAAGCACCGCCCACCGCGTAGCGCTGCAAGCCGATGCGCTTCTGCGAGGCCAAGTTTCACCGGGGCCCACCAGACAGCCGTGCGGCGCATGGCGCCAGAACGGCGGCTCGACAGGCATCCGAATCTGGGAGCGAACTGAAGCAGTGATCACCCGAGCCATTGACCCGTTGCAGAAAGCGGCCGCCGCCGCCGCTGAGGCACCCGACGAGCGGCAGAGCTCGTGGGAGGCCACGCTGCCCGAGCCCAGGCCGCGCCGCCGCTCGGCGAGCGGACGGACCGAGGGCGCCGCCCCGCTCATGACGGGCGCGGAGGCTGACAGGGACGCGCTGCGGCTCCAGCTCGCCTGAGGATGCCGACTTGAACCGGACAGCGCCGACGACTCCTCTTCCGGCCCCCGCCCTCCCTTCGTCCCCCTAAGCCTCCATGCCCCTCCGCCCAGGGCGCCCAACTGGAAGTCCACCTCCAGTCTGTTGACAAGACCAGGTTGGACACAGTCGGGCTGGACCCAAGTGTGCACGCTGTCGCCGAAGCCTCGGAGCCTCAGCCTGATCCAGAGCCGTCGGATGTGGAGTCGGGTGGGGTGCGATTGGCGTCGACGGGTCGGGGAGGACTGGGCCGACCTTTAGGCCTTCCATGTGAACGGCCATCCGCTCAGGCGCTGTGAGATCGAGTCCCCAGCGAGCAAGAGTGGTGATCAGTCTTTGTGTATGCTGTGGAGGCCACTGTGATGACTGCAAGCCTGGGCCGACGCTGCGTGGCAGCTGTCTCGGAACGGCCCGCCTCCCCTCAGCTCGCCCCCCCAGCTCCGTCGCAGCCTCGGGGGCCGCCGCCCTCACGGGCGGGCCAGCACGAAGACCCTCGCCCTCGGTGCTCCGCGCGGGCCTGGGCCCACCGAGCGCGATCTGACGTCGGCTCGTTGCCTTCCCCTCCTCCTCCTCCTCCTCCTCCTCCTCCTCCTCCTCCTTCTCCGCCTCCTCCTCCTCCTCCTCCTCCTCCTCCTCCTCCTCCTCCTCCTCCTCCTCCTCCTCCTCCTCCCCGTCCGCGCCTCCGCCGTTCGCCCCAGGGAAGTCACAGGCGCGTGGTTTCGCGCCACGGGCCGTCGTCTCGGATGCTTTCGGCCTGCACGAGGCGGACCTCCAGGCCGTCCGATCCCTGCCTGGGAGCGGAGGCGAGGCGTGGCCGTGGGGGGGAATGCAGGAGTCGGAGGACGAGGATGCCTCCGATTCTGACGGGCTGTTTTAGCCATGCTTTCGTAGCTTTCGGTCGCTCCACAACATGCCCCTCCTCCCTCCTGCTCAAGGCATTTGCCATGCACCTACCCCCCTCCCCCTCCTCCTCCCTCCTCTTTCTCCTCGTCCACCTCACCCTGCCCCTCCCTCCTCACCCTCCTGCTCCCACTCTCCTACAGGCCCCCCTCCCTCCTCTCCCCACTCGACCCCCCATCGAAGGCCGGCCCATCTGGTCTTGTCAGCAGCATGCCTCAGACCCCGTCACCCCGCTCCTGCTCTCACTGCCGCCGCCCCCTGCTGTCTCGGATGCTCGGGGCAGCGCAGGAACCGCACCCGCCCGCATCAGACAGGTGGCCCGATGCATGCCACCGGGAGCCCAGGGTGGCTTCCCCGCCATCGCCCCTTCCCCGCCCCCCCCCCCCGAAGGCGACGGCGACGCCGCCCTGACAGAGCCCGCACCCGCCGAGCACCCGAGGGCCCGCAGAGAAGCCCGGCGCGCAGACCTCTCAACGCCGCGACCAGGGGCGATGTCACGCAGAGCAGCGGCATGAAAGAGCGTTCCGTGGTCGCTTGGAGGCGGCGGGGGGGGGTTGGAACCGCCCCCCCCCCGCCTGGATGGAAGGGAGCTCGGGCGTTGCCAGAAGTACCCCTGGACCCCTGGACCAAGGTGCCCCCAGCTCTTCGCTCCAGTTTGGAGCCCCTCTCCTCCTCCTCCTCCTCCTCCTCCTCCTCCTCCTCCTCCTCCTCCTCCTCCTCCTCCTCCTCCTGCAGCGTGGCCAAAGCCTCCTCCTCCTCCTCCTCCTCCTCCTCCTCCTCCTCCCGCGAGGGGTGCCTTCGAGGCCGCTTGGGCCGCCCAGGGGCACTTCTGGCAACACCCGCCTCGCTCTCGCCACGGCGCGGGCCCCCTCTCCGGGGTCTGCCTCTCGCCGCGGGGGGCGCCTCCCGATGGCCCCCCCGGGGGCTGGAGAGTGACCTCCCCGAGGCCGACCCCAAAGGCGAAGCTTAGGTCGGGCCTGTCCCCCTACAGGGGGACTTTCGACGAAAAATTAAAAATCCTTTCAACATTCCCCCAGCAGGCAAAAAAAAATATACTTCTGAGGTGCTCATATGGGTCGGCCGTTGTCAAGCCTGGGCCAGCAGACCCCTCCCAGACGCCCGAGCTCTTCAGCCTGCGCCCAGGCGTGGCCACGAGGGCTCTTCCCAGGGAGGCCCCAGAGGATGCCAAAGGCATGGGGTTTTCCTCCCTCCTCCCCTCTCTCGGGAGCGGCCAAGAAGGGGGTGTCCAAGAGGGGGGGGTGCAAATCATGAACGGCGGCATGTGCGCGGCCCAGCGGGGGGGCCAGGGACGTAATGAAATAAGAAGAGGCGCCATGAAATCTGGGGAAATATCATGGCCCACGCCATGATATCCACCCCCCCCTAGTCATCACCCCCCTCTTTTCCGCCCCCGACTCTCGTCCTTCCCCTCGTCCCCCGGCTCCCCGTTCTCCACACACCCAGCCCTCCCCCGAGGACGAGGTCTGGCTCCCGAGCCGCAGCGTGGGCGGAGGGGAAAACACACAGACACCATGAATCGTCGATCCCCCAGAAGATATATGAAAATATGGGAAGTGGGGGGGGAAGACAAGAACCCAGAAAATATGGGACAAACATTGG
The DNA here is from genome assembly GCA_963575745.1 of Prorocentrum cordatum. Taxonomy (NCBI): domain Eukaryota; class Dinophyceae; order Prorocentrales; family Prorocentraceae; genus Prorocentrum; species Prorocentrum cordatum. Next base: position 128,024 of record CAUYUJ010015990.1, read on the forward strand.
GGATATGTTTATTTGTGTGTGTATTTATTTTTGTGTGTCCTGGGGCCCCTTCAGCAACCAGAGCGCCAGCGCCAGCGCCGCCCACCTCGAAGCTCCCGCCGGGCCGCGGGCTGCCGGGCGCGGCCCCGACGCCCGAGCGCCGCCGAAAGCCCACGAGCACCAGCGAAGACCTGTGACAGACTTAACTCGGGCCTGTCCCCCTACAGGGGGATTGCCGACGATGAATAAAAAATACCCCCAAAATGATCAAACAATAATTAAAAAATAGTCAGGGGACTATTTTTTGAATTTTTTTTTGACATGTTCTGCGTATTTTTTATTTTTCGTCGAACATCCCCCTGTAGGGGGACAGGCCCGACCTAATGACAGACCTCCGAAGGAGGGGGGCGCCGCGCTCCAGGTGATCCCCCCCGCGCAAACGCTCCCGTCGCGGCTCGCTTCGCGGCGCTCCGAGCTCTACGGAGGCGCCGCCCCGACGACGACGGCGAGGCCGAGCGATGACGAAGCCGAGCGGCGACGACGAGAACCAGTCCCCAGAGCCGTCCCTGGGCCCTCGAGCGGCACCAGGCCCTGGCGACGAGAACCTCCAGAACACGCCACGCCGCTGGCGAAGACGACGCCGACCTCCTCCCGGCCGCTGTCGGAACCGCCGAGAGGGCCGCCGAAGGCCTGCGACGGCGGCGCGACGACGGCGGCGGCGGCGGCGACGGCGACTTCGACGACGCCCAGCCCTCTGCTCGCGGGCGCGTTCGGGCCAGAACTCCGCAGCGGGGGCCCCCAGCCGGGGCCCCGAAGCCGCCCCCGGGAGGCCCACGAGGGGGCCCGCACCTGCCCAGAGAGCACACCGGCGCTCGACCCCTCGCTGCCCCTCGAAAGCCTCGACGGCGGCGGCGCTGGCGGCGACGGCGGCGGCGGAGGCGCCACAGCTCGCTGGCGGCGACGGCGGCGGCGGAGGCGCCGCAGCTCGCTGGCGTCCTGGAGCTGCCGCGGCCGCCCGGCGCCGCAGCGCCATCGGGCTCGCCGCGCGGCCACGCGGCGCCATTCGGGCCGTCGGGCTGCCCAGGACGAGGGCGCGCGGAGCGCCGCGCGAGGAGCGCCGCGGGAGGCACCGCCGCCGCCGCCGGCGCCGCCGCCGCCGTGGTCGTGCTCGCCGTGGCATCGGGGCCGCCGTGGTCGTGGCCGCTGTGGTCGAAATCCATCGTGGGCGCTGCCGTCGGGTCGCGGCCGTGGCCGTCGCTGCTGTGGTGCCGCTGTGGCGGTAGTGGTCGTGGCCGACGCCGGCATCGTCGTGGTCGTCTTGGCCGTCGTGGTCGCCGCCGCCGTCGTCGTCGTCGATGTTGGCATCGTCGCCGTTGCATCCGCCGAGCTTCCGCCAGCGAAGTCGCTAGTAGGCTACTTCCGCCGGTTTCCGAGGATATGCAGCGGCTTCCGCCTAGGGGGGGCACATCGTTGATCCATCGACCATCGACCTCTCGCAGGCGATGCCCTCCTGTAGATGGCTCCTAGATTCCCAGTTAATGGGGTCGGAGAATCGCGCCGCATCGCCAATGCATCGCCGATGCATCGGCGCCATCGGCGCGGAGAAATCATGGCTTCACATCGAGCCGCATCGTCGATGCATCAGCGATGCGGGGCGATCCTCCGACCACGTCTACTCCGGCCCCATCTGGGAGGCCTGCAGATCCCGGGAGCGCCCTGTGAGGACACGCGCGCGTGCAGCTCCAGCTCCTCTCGCTACGCCTGCTGGCACGGAGCCTGTGGCAGTTCCCGAACTGCACGCTCCACAGCTTGACGTTCTTGTCGGCCGAGCCCGACGCCACCATCTGCGAGTCCGAGGAGATGTCGAGGCACAGGGCCTGCTCCCACCGCCCCCCCCTGGCCAGGCCACCCTGGACGGGGGAAGAGCCGAAGGGGGGAGGACGGGACAAGCAAAGGGGCCCCAGGACAAACACACATGAATACACACAAATGAAACGATCCCCCATGTTCTCCTGTATATTTGGGAGGGTTTTGCCTTCCCCCCCACGTCCCGTATTTTCTGGGGAATCGACGATCAATTGTGTCTGTGTGTTTCTCTTCCTCCTGACAAGTGGAGCTCCGCAGCGGACGACCCCGAAGGCTCTGCGCGCTGCTTCGGCCGCCGGCCCTCGCTCGCCGGCGCAGGCGGCCTGCCGGGAGCCGCCCACGACCCCCCCCCCCATGCTGGCAGAAGGGGGAGGACGGTGGAGGCGCGCGAGACGACTCCTAAAACAGGGCTAGGATCGGGATAAATCGCTCCAGGGCGTTCCGGAGCGCTCTCAGAGCGTGCCGGAACGCTCTGGAGCGGCCGCGGCGCCCAATACATCCTCCAAACCCGCCGATTCTCAGAGATTTCGAGTTATCCCGATCCGATTTTGTCCCGATCTTCGCGTCGTTTTAATTCCACTGAAGGGAGACGCTCTGAGACATCCTGGAGCGGCCCTGGACTCCTCCCAGCCAACAGGCAGCCAGAGAAACCGCAAGCCTCTCTGCATCTCTCCCCGCCCCTGCTCCCAAGACGTGCAGAGGCGGTGGTTCCCTCTCCCGCCCCGCCGTGCCGCATTCGATCATGGGCCCCTCGCCGCGCATCTTGGCCTCTGAAAGCCGCCGAAAAAACCACCGAAAACCGCCAGCGGGCGCGCGCCCCGCCGCGGGCGTTGGGGCCCAACACAGTCTTCGGCGGTCTTTCGGCGTCTTCGACGGACTTCGGCGGTCTTTCGGTGGTCTTTCGGAGGTCTTTCGGCGGTATGTCGGCGGTCTTCGGCGGTCTTTCGGCGGTCTTCGGCGGTCTTTCGGCGGACTTCGGCGGTCTTCGGCGGTCTTGCGGCGGTGTTCGGCGGTTTTCGGCGGTCTAGTCGGCGGCCCGACACGGTCTCTGGCGGTCATCGGTGTGAAAGCAAGACATTTCGCGTTAACAAGGGGTTCATGATCGAACACACCCACTCCTCCTTCTCCATCCCCCTCCAGTTCCTCCTGTTCCACCCCCTCACGTTCCTCTTCGTTGTCGGTTTCCTCCTTCTCCTCCTCCTCCTCCACCTCCTTCCGCATCCCCCACTCCTTCTCTCCCTCCTCCTTTTCCTCCTCCTCCTCCTGCACGCCCATATTCCCCGTTCTCCTCCTCCTCCTCCTCCTCCTCCTCCGCCTCCTCCTCCTCCTTCTCCTGTCCGTCTCCTGCCCCCGTCAGCCTCCCATTTCCCCCCTGCCCCACCTCCGCCCCCTCTCCTTCCCCGCAGCCATCTTGGCTCAGACCATCCTGGTCCAAGAGGCCCCAGGCAGCTGGTGCGGGTGCCCGATCGGAGTGGGCCTGGCCGGCCGGCGCCGATCGTAGCGGCCATGGCGCACTGGAGACCCTCCGACATGGGCGTATGGCCGAGGTTGCTGCCGCGAGGAAGCGCGGTGGGCCGTTGCGGGCCCCGAGCCGCCGGCGATGAGCAGCGAGCGCCCGACGGACGAAGGAGGACGACGACGATGACGACGACGACGACGACGACAACGAAGGGCGACGACGACGATGACGACGGGCGACGACGACGACGTTGTTCTCTCCCGCTCGCCACCCTCCTCGCCCTCCTCCTCGCACCCCTCGCCCCCCCCTCTCCGCCTGGCGAGGAAGGGTCGAAACCTGGCACGGGCCAGACGTGCATGCGCCTGGGGGCCCAGGAGAGTGACGAGGGGGAGCAGCACGAGACCAGCCTCAGCGCGAGGGACGGCGGCGAGGAGAGGACGCAGGTGCCCGAGCAGAAATTGGCATTGCTCCCGCCAGTCCCTGGGGTGACGAACGACGCGATGGGAACGGAGCGCGTGGACGCGTGGACCTCGAACAGAACAGACATAACAAGCTATACGCCAGTAGGCGCGTGGGCAAAAGAGGAGACAGAGGAAGAGGAGGAGGAGGAGGAGGAAGAGGAGGAGGAGGAGGAGGAGGAGGAGGAGAAAGAGGAAGAAGCAGGGACCAGGAGACTACCATGAATGGTGCTGCGTGCGTTTCCTGCCCAGGCGACTGGGCGCTAAAAGCAAGACATATGTTGCAAATGGTCGCTTGCCCCTTCAAGCCGTGACCTTGCGTCTGCAAGACCAACTCATCATCACAGAAACGTGCAAAGAGTAAGTTGTACAAACAATTCGCCCATTCTTGTTTGGGCCTGCCTTTCCTCCTTGGGTAAGCGTCCGTTGCTGACCGGAGGCCGCCGGGCTCAAACGCCAGGTGCCGCAGGACATCAAAATATGGAGCGCGACCAATCCTCCCCAAAAGTAACCACTTGTTGATGTGAGAAGTGGTGACATCAAACGCCATGTATTCTCGAAATGCGGCTTGGTTGAGCAAGGCGGAGAAACGACGGCTCGATGACTTTCAAGCGCGGTGTCTGCGTGAAATGTTGCACATATCTCCGTCTTTCTGTCACGACTGCCAGATAGCAGCGTTTTGGAGCAAGCCGCGGACAACTACCTTACAGCGCAC
>CAUYUJ010015990.1:137500-165000 GCA_963575745.1 Prorocentrum cordatum
TCACCACGGATGTGCCCAGCCAGTGGTGAAAGGGGTAGCCACACCTAAGGGGTCGGATGTGTGCAGGCGGTTGCGCTTGGTCCTTAATGCGGTGGGACTCACAAAACCATCCCATCTGCATGCAAGGGACGGGGTCTCCTCTCGGGGCCCTCTTAAGAGACTCTCGAGGGGGTCTCGATACTCCCTCCATTGCCTCTCGGAATCTTCTCGGGAACCTTTCTGGAGCCTCAGAGCCCTCTCTGACCCTTCGTGTAGCCTTTGACGAGCGTTTCAGGAGGCCTCTGAAGAAGCCTCTGAGGAAACCTCTCGGGATCCCATCAGGAGCCTCTCAGGACGCCCTCACGACCCTCTCCGGAGCCCCGCGGGACCGTTTCGGGATCCTCTTAGTAGCCTCTCGGGAGCTTGTCGGGATCCTCTCAGGACCCCCGCGGGACCGCGGGACCTGCTCAGCATCCTGATATCAGGGCACTGTGCTGGGATCATTGTTCGCCCTGACCTTTCATGCGAATGCGAGGTCCCGAAGAGCCAGCGGACCGACGAACCCGCTCTGAAAAAGGGACCACGTCCCCCTTCACTCACAACAGGCCAACTCAATTGGTATCAGATCATGAGCACCGTGCGGGTTGACAGGTAAACAAACCCACGAGATCTCTGCTGGTCCGTCAGCGGCTGTCATCTTAGCGGTGGCCCAGTTCCCAGCTCAGAATGGTGATCTGGTCTCAGCTCAGACCCCGCAGCCAACCCTGAGGCAGCAATCGACAGCTATGGAGGCAGAGGCCGTGGCAGAGACAGGGATAGCGGTAGCGACAGCGGCAAATGCATACGCCTGTGGCGCAGACACTACAATGAGCACCTGCCACAGTCATCGTCGGTGCAGCCAGTTTGTAATCATCCTGTGCCACTTTCTTATCGCCCAATCACCCTTCGGCCCAATCACCCTTGGCGCATGTGCGCAGGCACGCGCCCCGCAGCGCGGATAACCAAACGCGCATGCGCTGAAGCAGCGCATGTGATGAACACACTTTACTTCTGAGGTATACCCTGTGATCCGACGTCGGGAAAACGACTGCAGCATCGCAGGCAAAAGACTGTGCAGCACCATGCATCGCCCAACTGCACAATTTCCCAAGCTGCGTCCAACCGCGGCGACAGTTAGGAGGCAACTGCTGGGAGGTTTTCGTCGGAAAGATTAAGGAGGATTAAGCCCCATTTGGGAGCTGTTACGCCGGAATGGGCCTCGGATTAAGCGGGATTAGGCTGGATTAAACGGGATTAAGCGGGATTAAGCGGGATTTAGCTGGATTAAACCGAATTTCGGACCAGGGCGAAAACAGAATTTGACCTCCCAGGAGTTGCATCTGAACGACAGTGGGCCCCCCGAAGGCCGGCTGCCGCTGCCTCAGCTCGCCCTCCTCTGACCGTGACGCTCTGAAGGTCTGGCCGGCCGCTCCTCGGGCTGCGACCCGTGGCCGCTGACTCAGGAGGGAACAAAAACACACACGGACAGAATGGATCGTCGACTCCCAGGAGAATATGGGAAAATGTGGGGATTGGGCGGGAAGGCAAAAAAAACCCAGAAAGTATGGAACCATAGGGGGAATCATGTTATTTGTGTGTGCGTGTGTGTATCTATTTGTGTGTGTGTGTGTGTGTGTGTGTCCTTGGGCCCCTTGACTGACGACGGGCCGAGCGACCGTGGCTCTCCCGAAATGAATGGGGCCCACGAACACACAAACAAACACACACACACACAAACAAAACGATTCCCCATATCTTCCCATGTGTTCTGGGTTTTGTCTTCCCCCCCACTTCCCAATCGACTACCCATATATAAAAAAGCGAAGCGATTATAAAAAGATTCCCCGTATCTTCCCATCCGTTCTGGGTTTTTTGTCTTCCCCCCCCCACACTGCCCACATCTTCGCACACTTTCCGGGGCATCGACGACTCATCGTGTCCGTGTGTCCCTTCCCCTCCCGACGGGGGGCGGTGCGCCGTGTGGTTCAGGAGCGCGGCGGCCACGTACCTGCCGTCGGGCGAGTACGCCACCGCCAGCACCTCGTCGGGCAGCTCGGTCGCCCTGGCCGGCCGGGGCGAGGAGGAGGAGGAGGAGGAGGAGGAGGAGGAGGAGGAGGAGGAGGAGGAGGAGGAGGAGGAGGAGGACGAGGAGGAGGAGGAGGGAGGAGGAGGGGAGGAGGAGGAGGAGGAGGAGGAGGAGGAAGAGCAGGAGGAGGAGGAGGAGGAGGCCGGCCGGGGCGAGGCGGGCAGAAAAGGGGGGCACGCACAGAGAGGTGCAGGGCGCGGAGGCGCCAGCGGGCCTCCGGCCAGCGCCCCGACAGCATGGGGGTGAGGAGGGGGGGGAAGGGGAGGAGGGAGAAGGGAGGGAGGGCGAGTCCAGGCAGGCAAGGCGGGAGAGGGGGGACACGGGAGGAGGAGGAGGATGGGGGAGGAGGAAGAGAAGGGGGGAGGAAAACGGGGGGGGGGGTGCGAGGAGGACGGGCGGATGGAGGGCTGGAGGAGGTAACAGAAGCAGGCCTGGAGGAGGCGGGGGAGGGAGGAGGAGGGAAGAGAAAAAAGGGAGAGGGCAGGGAATAAAAAATGGGAGGCGGGGGGGGGGAAAGCGAGGGACGGCATGGAAGAGAACACGGGGGGAGGAAACAGCAAAGCTGACGAAGACGGATGAGGTCAGAGGCGGAAGAAACGCGGGGGCGTTGAGAAATAGGAGACGGAAGACGCGGAGCAGCAGGAAGACGAAAGGAACATGTGGATTGGGCGTTCGAAGGTGGAAGAGAAGGCAGGATGATGACGCCGACGCCGAGAAGGCGGAGCAAGGGGCATGGAACGGGGAGGAACCAAACGCACTTGAAGACAACGCGAGAACGCCTTAGAACTGGTAGCAAAGAACGGGGGTCAGTTTACGAGAGAGACTCCCCCTGTTATCACCGAATTCACGACGCCTGTGTTCACGGAGCCCTGTTGATATGAGATATCGCCAGAATTCCTTGGGACCTGTACGCTTTCCAGCGCGATCAACCCCAAACACTGGGCGAGGGCACTTTAAAATCGGACACGCATGTCAGCACATGAGTAATCACAGAATAACAAACGTGGATGCACAAGTATGTTTCTAGCTATAGGTGGCTGCAGTGTATGTGCGGCAGCGTACGTTGTGCAATATCAATGGTGCGTCTTGGCGGTGCACAACCTATGCTGCCCACTTGCGTTGTGCAATACATGTGGTGCGCTCTATGCTGTGCACTCGATGTGGTGCGCAACTTACGCGATGTAGTCGACCTCGTGCAATCTGAATTGCTGAATAAACTTAGGGGTGGGATATATGTTGCGTTATCTGGATGGTGCAGTAAATGTGGTGCACTATGCGTGGTGCAACCTGTTCGGTGCAGTTCACCCTGCTTAACTTAATGTTGTCAACTCCACCGCTCGCGCAAGCATCCCACCCATCCATCCGCACTTTGGTTTGCCACACCTATGCGACGGCGATTGCGATGGGTGTTTGGTGATGGCTGGTGTATCTCTGCGGCCGCGCTAGCCCGCGCATGCCCGCGCGCGCAGCGACTAGCTAGCGCGGCGAGGCCGACGCGGCCGCGGTGGCGTTGACAGCTGGGCATTTCCAGCGGGCGCTCCATTGCGAGTCGGTGACGTATGCGGGCGTGGTATCGTTGCGCCGCCGACAAAGATAGACACGATGCTGATAATAGCGGTGATGGTGACGATGCTTGCGATGACGACGGCGCGGCCTGCGACGGCGCCGACGTTCATCACGCCCGCCGATAACGACGACGATGTTCTCGCATTCGGCGGTGATCGTGCCCCGCCCCCCCCCCCCTAGCACGCGCACGAAAGCGTCGGGATAAGTTCGGCACGCGTCGCGAGAGGCCCGTTTGGCAACACCGTACGAATTCGCCAGAGCGCGCGCAGGCATTTTCTATTAAATAAAAAACTGATGCTGCAAGAACCTAGTTCCCACGGTTTCGGAACACTCGTCTTTGAAATCCCTGCGAAACCGAAGGTTGTTGAAGGATTTCGGCACGCGCGCGCGACGACGCACGCGTTTTTTTTTTGGGGGGGGGGGGCCTCTTTGCGAAGCCACGTTATGCGCTTTCGGGGCACGCGTTCTGAAATCCGTGCGAAACGCGAAGTTGTCGAAGGATTTTGGCACGCGCGGCCGACCACGCGCGCGCGCACTTCGTCCCATTTTCCGCCAAGGATTCTTGCAAACTGATGATTTGTGATGAAAGAGCGCGCGCAATGTGTTTGGCAGAGGATAAGCAGGGGGGGGGGGGGGGGGGCGAACTCCGGCCTGCCTGTGGTGGTATGGATTTACATGTCGGATGGACGATGGGACAGAATCATGCGTAAATTGCGCATCCCAGGGGGATCGTGATAAGACCGGCCTCGGGAGGGTGGTGGATCCTGATTCTTTTTTGAAAACGAGAATCGAATGGTGCGTTCTACGGTGCGCAACCTATGTTGTGCAACCTACGCGGTGCAATCCGATGCTCAAGCTGAACCGGTTAACTCTACTGCCTGCGCGATCGCCCCACCCTGCCACCCGCAACTTGGTTTGCCAAACCCATGCGGAAGCGATTGCGATGTTTGGCGTTGGCTGGTGCATCTCCCCCGCGCGTGCGCGCGCAGCGGCCAGCGAGTCTTGCGCGACCTACGCGGCCGCCGTGGCGCTGACCGCAAGGCGCGCCGCTGCGAGTCGGCGAACTGGGCGGGCGCGGTATCATGGCGACGTCGACAACGGTAGACTCGATGATGATAATGGCGATGCTGGTTACGATGTTGCAACAGTCGACAGTGACGACGGCTGGGCCAGTGACGGCGTCGATGCTGATCGCGCCGAAGACGATGACGGCGCCCTCGCGTCGGCGATGAAGGTCTCGGAATGATTTCGACATGCGCGCGCTGCCGACGCACGAGAGTGGCCCGCATGGTGTTATCTGACACGGATCGCGCCCCTCCAGCACGCGCGCAAGGCCCTCCGAATGAATGCGGCATGCGGCGCGAGAGGCCCGCTTGGCAGAATGCGATGACAATGTTGAAACGCCTGTGAAATTTCTCAGGAACTCGCAAGAGCGCGAGCGCAGGCTTCATGAAAACTGCTGGTGCGAAGCCATTTGTTTCTATTTGCTTTCGGGGCGCTCGGCGCTGCAATCCTTGCGGAACCTATAGTGATTGAAAAATGTCGGCACGCGCGCGACGACGCGCGCGCGTGCACTCCGTCGCGTTGTTTGCAGAGGATTCCGGCGACAGCACGCGCCCAAGGGCGTTCGAACGATTTCGACATGCGCGCGCGAAGCCCGCTTGGTAGAATTCGATGGAAATGTTGAAAAACCTTCGGTTGTCTTGAGAATTCGGAAGGACGCGAGCGCCAGCATTTTTTGAGGGTCACCCTTGCGAAACTATGCGTTCCATATGTCCTTTGGACACACGAGCGCGCGCGCTGGGGGGTCGGGGGGCGCGACCCCTGTCAAATGAAACCGCGCGGGCCACTCGCGCCCGCCGGCCCCGCGCGCACGTCGAAATCATTCCAAGACCATCATCGCCGAGACGTGGGCGCCATCATCGTCTTCGGCGCGATTTGCATCGGCGCCGTCATCAGCCTTGCCGTCGTCATCGCCATCGTCGCCGCCAGCGCCGCTACTATCGTCGTCGCGTCTGCCGTTGTCGACGTCGACATAATACCGCGCCCGCCCAGTTTGCCGACTCGCAGCGAAGCGCGTCCGCGCCAACGCGGCCTGCGCGGCGAGTTGGAGGGCCCCCTGCGACCAGCGCCACCGCGGCCGCATCGGTCGCGCAAGACTAGCTGGCCGCTGTGCGCGCGAGTCTGCGCACGCCAGCGCGGCCCCAAAGATGCGCCGACAGGCGCCGCGCCGTCATCGCAATCGCCGACGCATAGGTTCCGCAAATCAAGTTGCGGGCGGGCGGATGGGATAATTTCGCGGTCAGTGGAGTTAACAACTTCAACTTCGGCAGGGCGACTTGCGCCGCGAAGAGTGCAGGGCGTGATTTGCGCAAGCTCCCCCTCCCGAGGTTATCCGCCGCCCTTTTCGCATTGCAATATGCGCGGGGTTCTGCCCCATTGTCCATCCTAAAAAAAATCGCATCGCACCAGCTAAACTGGCGCCGCCCCCCCCCCCCCCCCCCCCCCCCCCCCACCACCACCACCACCACACGCGCACGCACGCACGCGCACGCACACACACACGCACGCACACACACACACACACCACACACACACACACACACACACAACACACACACACACACACACACACGCACACACACACACACACACACACACACACACACGCACACACACACACACACACACACACACACACACACACGCACACGCACACACGCACACACACACACTCATGCACACACACACACACACGCACACTCACATGCACGCAGGCACGCATACACAGACACACACACACACACGGACACACATGTACACACACAGACATTCCCCCCCCACCCACACACACACACACACGCACACACGCACACACGCACACGCGCACACACACACACACATACACGCACACGCACACACGCACGCACGCGCCCTTTGCCAAACATGCTATGCGCGCGCGCTCGTTCATTGCAAACCATTGGTTTCCACGAACCCCTGGAAAAAGCCGGGGCGAGGTGCGCGCGCGCGTCGTCGCGCGCGCATGCCGGAATCCTTCAGGAACATCGGGTTCCATGAGGCGCGCGAGAAATCAGTTTGGCCGCGCTTTTGATAATCATGTCGAGGGACCTTGGGTTTTCTGCGGAGTTGGCAACCACGCGCGCGCAATCTTTTTTTGACAGCTATCTTGCAAGATAGTTCGCGTGCGTCTGTTTCGGGGGCACTCGACTTTGAAATCCTACGGCCCCCAAGGTTTTGAAGGATTCCGGTATTCGCGCGCGACGGCGCGCTCGCGCGCACTTCATCCCCTGCGTTGCAAGAGGTTCTTGGACATCGGTGAGTTCGGAAAAGAAAAATCCGCGCGCCTAGCAGTCTGCGACGAGGTTGAATGGGGTGGATACCAGCCGCCCAGCCTGGCTGAGATGGTACGAACCCACTTCTAAAACGAACGATGGGGCGGAATCATAATTGCACTGCGCAGCGCCAGTGTACTGACAACCCACGGGGTAGATCCTAACTCATTCTGAGAATGGGGAACCTGCGCGGTGCAACTAATCGTTGTTCACAGTGAGTTGTCAACGCCACTGCTCGCGCAGTCTTCCCACCCGCCTGCCCGCAACTTGGTTTGCCAAACCCATGGGGCGGCAATCGTGCTGCCTGCATGGCGGTGGCTGGCGCATCGCTGTGGCCGAGCTAGCGCGCGAAGACTGGGGTGCCGAGTGGAAAGCTAGCTTGGAACGTCAGGGGTGGCCGCGGTGGGGCTGGCCGCTCGGGGGTGGCCGCGGTGGGGCTGGCCGCTCGGGACTTTCCAGCGCATAGTACAGGCCGCGCTGACGCGCGGGCACTTCAATGCGAGTCGGTAACCTGGGCGGGCCCAATGTCATCGAGACGTCGACAACGGCAGGCACGATGATGATCATGGCGATGAAGTTACACGGTGGATAACGATGGCTACACTAAGGCCAAAGAGGGCGCCGATACAGATCGCGTCGATGACGATGATGGTATCCTCGTGTCGACGATGACATGTTTTGGAAGGGTTTCGACCTCCGCGCGCGGCCGATGCGCGCGAGTGGCCCACATCGTTCTATTTGACACGGATCGTGCCCCCCCCCCCCCCAACACGCGCGCAAAGGCGTTCGAATGATTTCGACACGCGCGCTCGAGAGGCCCACGCGGTCGCACTTAATGAAAATATGAGAAACCTCCCTGGTTCCCCTGAGGATTCGCAAGGTCGCGCGCGCAGCTAGTTTCGAAAACCGATGTTGCCAACCCATGTGCTTTTAGTATGTGTCGGGAAAATCCGGTTTTGAAGTCCTTGCGAAAACCACGGTTTTTGAAGGATTGCTGAATGCGTGCGCAACGACGCGCGCGTGCGCCTGTCGTCCCGAATGTGCAACGGAATCTTGAAACCTGATGAATTGGGATAAACGTGTGTGCACGCATACGGCTGCTTTGCAAAGAATGGGGCGGGGGGTCGATACGGGCTTAGCTGTGACGGTACGGGCTCAAATCTAGAATGGTCGATGAGACAGGATCATATGTAAGTTGCATGCCCCCAGGGCTGGGGGAGAATCCCCTGGAGAAGGGGCGGTCGACAATGTGCGGTGCGTTCTACGTTCTGCAATGTAGGCGGCGACGGAGCCTCGACGGCTACAACATACCCGCAAGACCGACAATCACGCCCAGACGACGGGCGGAAACGAGGCGGCGACGGCAACAACGTAGCCCTTAGACCTGGGGCCGGCACGGAAGCGGAAAAAAGCGCTTCAGAATCTTGACCGAAATTACTCACACCACCGTTCGTACTGGGAGCCTTGGCGTTGAAAGCTTGTTGCGTCACCCCTCGCTCTGGGGAGCCTTGGTGATCAGAGATTGTTGCGTTGCCGCCCGTTTCTGGGCCTTGGCAGGGCCTTGGTGTCAGGAACTTGTTACGTCACCGCTCTCTGCTGGGAGCCTTGGTCTGATCAGCTTGTTTACGTCACCGTTCGCTCTTGGGAGCCTTGGTGTGAAGAGACTTTTGCGTTACCGATCGCTCATTATCTGGCGTATCTGGGCCTTCTTGGGAGTCCCATTGGGGCCCTGTTGGATCCCTTTTGGGGGCCTCTGGGGGGCCTCTTTGGGGCTTCTTGGGGGGATCTTGGGGTCTCCTGGGAGCCTCTTCGGGCTAAAGGCTAAACTTTTCGGTTCGTGGTCCCCCTCTTGGGGCCGTCTTGGGGCCCTCTTGGGCTGTATTGGGCGCCTCTTGGGCTGTCTTGGGGCCCTCTTGGGCCGTTTTGGGGGCCTCTTTGGGGCCTTTGGGGCCGTCTTGGGGCGGTCTTGGGGGCCTCTTTGACCGTCTTCAAAGCTGTGAGCACCGAAGCGCCGTGTATGGTAAACATGAACCTTTTCCTGTAGGAAATCATGGATGTTGGCCTCCTGGTGGCCTCTTGGGACGCCTCTTGGGGGCTTTTTGGCGAAAGGCTAGACTTATCGGTTCGTGGTCCCCCTCTTAGGGCCGTCTTGGGGCCCTTTTGGGCCGTCTTGGGCGCGTCTTGGGCCGTCTTGGGGCCCTCTTGGGCAGTTTGGGGGGCCTCTTGGGAGCCTCTTGGGCCGTCTTGGAGCGGTCTTGGAGGCCTCTTGGACCGTCGCCAACACCGTGAAAGCCGCAAAACCGCAGATGCAAAACATGCATGTTCTCCGAAGGAAGAAATATGATTTGGGCCTCCTGGTGGCCTCTTGGGACGCCTCTTGGGCGCCTCTTGGGGCGTCTTGGAGACCTCTTGGGACGTCTTGGGGCTGTCGTGGGCGGTCTTGGGCTCTTCTGGGACGGACGAGGGGAGAACCCGAAAAACACACACAAAAACCCTGGGGCCTCGGGAAAACCCGAAAACCGCCATTACCAACCCTGCGTCTGGGCCTCGCCCCTCCCCTGGACCCCTCCCTTAAGGGCTTCGCCCCACACTAGAACGTCCTCACTCGTACAGTAGGGGCGTTGACCTAAGGAACCCTAAATAAGGAACGAGGCCCATTTTTTCCATAAGTTAACCTTCGATTTCCTGTCGCAACCATAGGGGAAGCCTGAGGCAAGCTGTGAAACACGTAAAGAACGCGGAGCCCCTCCCCAACGGAAAGGGTTCCTTCTTCAGGGCCCCGACTGTACCTCGCTCTTTCCGAAGCCCGCCCGCAGTCGCAGACGCCAGCCAACGACGACGCGGCGCCGGCGACAACATAGTCTCCAGACTGGCCCTCCGACCCGGTTCTGTAGAACAGTGCAAGCACTGCTTGGGGAACGAAGCAGAGATTCACATGTGTACGAACAAACCTCTGTACACATGTGCATCTGTATGCACATGTCTGTGCATCTGTATACTCATATGCCTCGCATTTCTCCTCCTCCACCACCACCACCATGCACCTCATTGTCCTAGTCCTTGTCGTCGCTCCTCCTCCTCCTCCTCCTCCTCCTCCTCCTCCTCCTCCTCCTCCTCCTCCTCCTCCTCCTCCTCCTTCTCTCCCCATCTCCTGTCCTTCTCATCCCCCACTCCCTCGTTCTCATCTTCCCTATTGTCCTCCCCATCGCAAGTCTTCTGACTCGTCTTCCGCCTCAGCACTATCCTGTTCTGCGGCTCCCTTCTCCTCTCTGCTTCCCCATCTCGCATTTGTCCTCTTCCTCCACCTCCTATTATTCCTCCTCCTCCTTCTCTTCCTCATGCTTCTCCTCCTCCTCATCCTCCTTCTCCTTCACGTCCTCTTCCTGATTCCTCCGGGTCATGTTCATATTTCTGCTGCTCCTGCTTCTGCCCCTCGTCATCATGCCCCCCATTCATCTTCCTCGCCCTCCACCCCTTCGATCTCGTCCAGCTGTTCACCCTCACCCTCCGTGGTCCTCCCTGCCCGCCTGATTCCACCGCCTGGTCATTGATCGTCCTCCTCCTCCTCACGTCCGCGCTCGGCCCCCCCCTGACAACCCAGAGATCCGACGTCGTGATTTCTGTCAATACGCGGTCCCCGGAAGTCTCGACCCATTCCCCAGGACCGGTTTTTCATCCTGAGTCGTTTTGTTGACGGTCCCGAGGCCCGGCGAGGGCCCCTAGGGGCCGAAATTTGCGAAAAACCTCCGTCTTGATTTTTCAATACGTTGGATCTCTGGGCAGCGCAGACGGCAGCCACCTCCTGGTCGAGGAGGCTGGAGATCAGGTTGTCCCCCCCGACAACTTGGAGATCCCCCCGCTCTGCCGGAAGCACCGCGCGGCCGCGGCCGCCCCGTGGCTCTTCCGAGAAGAGGCCCTTCGCCGAGCAGGGCGCGAGGACTCTGCGGCTGCAGTGGTCCACGCGTGGCTTGCCTTGCCCGCGCCTGTGGCAGCTGTCCAGGGCCAGCCAAGGCCCCCACGCGGGCACCGCAGAGCAGGCAGGGCAGACTCGGGGGAAACCACCGGGCACCGAATACCCACCCTGCCCGGACCTCTCCCAGGATGCGTTCCGGCCAGGATCCCGAGGCAAGCCCAGCGGTGGCGACAGGGGGCCTCCCAGGAGGCCGAAAAGGGTGTAGACGAGCGACGGGTAGCGGTATGTGTACCTAGTTCCTCCTCCGAATACTGGGAGGCCCCTGCACTGTGCCCGCAGCCAGGTCATCCTCAGTGTTTGGCCGCCTCGGCGGCCGCGTGTGCGCCTCCTCTGGGTCCCTGTGGGGGAGGGCGCGCCTGGCCCTGCGTCCCACTCGTTGCTCCTCGGGGGGCTGTCGCGCCTCAGGATGTATCGGCGCGCGCCGTCCAGCACCTGCCTCGTGCCGACCAGCATGCGGCTCTCGTCCTCGGGGTGCCACGCGATGGCTGACAAGCCCTCCGGCGGCCCTGCTCCTCGAGGACCGTTGCGGCCGCCAGCGGGTTGGCGTGGAGGGCCAGCACTCTGCGGCGGGCTGCATCCTGCTGGGCTCGGGCGCACGCGCCTCGGGCCTCCGCGAAGGCGCTCCCTGGCTGCATCGAGCGCGGCGGAGGATGCCGCCGTGCCCGCGCGCTGGTGCCGGGAGGCTGCCTGGGCCACCTCCCGGAACGCAGCGGCCTCGGCCGCGTCAGTGCCATGCCTGCGGTTTCGGAGGGCACCAACTATACACCAACACCGATCCTGGCCCAGCATCACCCTGGGCCCAGGATCGGTGTATATGCCTTCTTGCGCAAGGCAGGAGGGCGTATACACCGATCCTGGGCCCAGGGTGATCCTGGGCCAGGATCGGTGTTGGTGTATAGTTGGTGCCTTCCTACGGTTCGCCAAGGGCGCTGGTGCCAGGGCAAAGGTCGCCCACAGATGCGGCAAGGGGGGCCGCCGCCTGCCACGTCCACGCGGCCACGGCAAGCGCTGTCTTGGTGTCCCGCGGGGGAGCCGCGGGTCCAGGAGGGCTGGTGGCCGTGGGCGCTGAGCTCGTCCCCTCGCCCCCCTCCCCCTCCCCGTCCTATCCCATCTGCTATTCTCCTCCTCCTCCTCCTCCTCCTCCTCCGCCTCCTGCTCCGCCTCCTGCTCCTCCTCCTCCTCCTCCTCCTCCTCCTCCTCCTCCTACTCCTGGTCATCCTTCTCCTCCTCCTCCTCCTCCTCCTCCTCCTCCTCCTCCTCCCACACTCCGCGCCTATCCACCAGCTCCTCGAACGTCACCGTGTCGGAGGCACCCTTGGTGAACGTGAACTCGAAGAAGCGAAGCCGCCGACCCCCCCCCAAGAGACGGGCGCTCCCAGAGCGCGCCACTGGTGTCCCCTATCGCAGTCCCCCCAAGCCCAAGTCTCCCTACCCTCCTCATCCCCCTGCCCACCCTTCCCTCCCTCTTTCTTTCTCATTTTTCTCCCTCTCCTCGCCTCCTCTGCCCTCGTCCTCCCTCGCTCCACTTCGTGCCTCGCGGCACGGTGGCGAATACTTAGGCACTGTCCTGCCTGGAGCTCTCGTCAGTCTCGCCGACCTTCGGCGCGACTCTCCACAGTTCTGCAAGCTGATAGTCCCAAGCCCGTGATTTCGCCGAGCTTGGCCGAGACTTTCGCCAGTTATCCTTCCTACCGTCCTTCCTTCCTTCCTTCCTTTGTTTGTCCTCCTCCTCCTCCTCCGCCTCCCTGCTGCTGCTCCTCCTCCTCCTCCTCCTTCCCCTCCTCCTCCTCCTCCTCCTCCTCCTCCTCCTCCTCCTCCTCCTCCTACCCCACTCCTCCTCTTCCCGTCCTCCATCCTCCATCTTGCATCCTCCATCCTGCATCGCCCGTGCACCCTCCGCCCTCCGCTCTCCGCCATCCTGCTCCTCCTCCTATTTACTCCTCCTCTTCCTCCTCCTCCTCTTCCTCCTCCTCTTTCTCCTCCCCCTCCTTCTCCTTCTCTTCCTGCATTCCATCTCCCCGTCGCCATAGCACAGGGGTGCCTCGAACAAGAGCGATAACACTCCAAACTTCGATAACAATGTTGGTGTGACTGTGCGCTAGCGGAATCGGAGGCTGGGGGGTGAGTCCGACGTGAAACGGAGACCCCCCTACCAGGAAATCAATTTCGGCTTCGGGTTCGTGTCGTGCGTGCCGTGCGTGCGTGCGGGCGAGGCGAAACTGCGTGGGCGGGCGACATGAAATCCTCCTGTGGCTGGGCCGCGGCCGGACCAAATGTTTCTCCTCCGGCGGCCGGTGGCCCGCGGTGTCCCGCCGGAGTCCCGCTGGTGTCCCGAAATCCTCCTGTGGCTGGGCCGCGGCCAGACCAAATGTTTGGTGTCCCGCTGGTGTCCCGAAATCCTCCTGTGGCTGGGCCGCGGCCGACCGAATGATTCTCCTCCGGCGGCTGGTGGCGCGATAGCGAGATCGAGACTGAGATCTATACTGAGATCGATACTGAGATCGATGTGGTGCCCCGAAGTGTCCCGTGGTCTCCCGTGGTGTCCCCAAAACTGAGATCGATAGTGAGATCGATGGTGAGATCGACAGGTGACCCGTGGTGTCCTATGGTGTCCCGTTGAGTGAGATCGATAGTGCGATCGATAGTGGGATCGATAGTGGGATCGATGTGGTGTCCCGAGGTGTCCCGAGGTGTCCCGTGGTGTCCTATGGAGTCCCGTTGAGTGAGATCGATAGTGATATCGATCGTGAGACCGATTATGAGATCGATGTGGTGTCCCGCGGTGTCCTGTGGTGCCCCGTGGTGTCCCGTTGAGTGAGATCGATAGTGAAATCGATAGTGAGATCGTCAAGTGGCCCGTGGTGTCCCGTGGTGCCCCGTTGCGTGAGATCGATAGTGAGACCGACACTGAGATCGATGTGGTGGCTCGAGGTGTCCCGTGGTGTCCCAAAAAGTGAGATCGATAGTGAGATCGATAGTGAGATCGACAGGTGTCCCGTGGTGTCTCGTTGAGTGAGATCCGTAGTGCGATCGATAGTGGGATCGATAGTGAGATCGATGTGGTGTCCTGAGGTGTCCCGCTGAATTAGATCGATAGTGAGATCGATAGTGAGACCGAGAGTGAGATCGAGAAGTGTCCCGTGGTGTCCCGTTGAGTGAGATCGGTAGTGAGATCGATGTGGTGCCCCGAAGTGTCCCATAGTGTCCCGTGGTGTCCAACAAAAGTGAGATCGATAGTGAGATCGATAGTGAGATGGACAGGTGTCCGGTGGTGTCCCGTTGGGTGAGATCGATTCTGCGATCGATAGTGGGATCGACAATGAGATCGATGTGGTGTCCCGAGGTGTCCCATGGTGTCCCGTTGAATGAGATCGATAGTGAGATCGATAGTGAGACCGATAGTTTTGATAACAAAAGCGATGTTCTTAGAACATAAGCCCGATGTGTTAAAATAACGCAATATCAACAAGAAATGCTCGAAGAACGTTTCGTGGAAGCCACAGAAGGTTCTTAGAACATTGTTTGGTAGGGCTATAGGCGAGCCAGGACGCTTCGCCACTGCTTGACCGCCGAGGCGCATTCGTAGTGGGACCGGGGCCAGCGCCGGCGGAGCCCGGCGTACGGCCCGGGGTGCTGTGCTTATCGGCCGACCCGGTGACCAGCCCCTTGTGGTCGGGGCGCTCGGCGATGCTGTAGACGGCCCCGCTGTGCGCCTGCGCCGGAGGGGGGAGGGGAGGAGGGCGAGGAGGAGGGGGAGGAGGAGGAGAAGAAAGGTGCCGAGGAAGAGGAGGAGGAGGAGAACGAAGAGAACGAGGAGGAGGAGGAGGAGGACTAGACGGAGAGGAGGGGATTTCGAAGGGGGCTGGGAGGTTCCATTGTGTTCTGAGGCTCCCCGTGGGCCTCAAGAGGAGGAGGAGGCTTCTTCCTCCTTCTCCTCCTCCTCCTCCTCCTTCTCCTGCTTACGTTCCTGCTTCTGCTGCTGCTGCTGCTGCTCCTGCTGCACCTCCTCCTGCTACTCCTCCTCCTTCTCCTCCACATATTCCTTCCGCTTCTCCTTCATAGTCGACTTCCTGCTTCTGCTTCTCCTCCACATCATCCTTTTCTCCCTTCGCCCTATCCTCCTCCTCCTCCACCGCCTCTCCCATCTCTCCTTCTTCTCCCGTTCCTCCTCATCATCAATATCACTATAGTTACCATCACAACCATCTAATTCCTTGTCACTTCCACCGTCATCCTGTAGTCACACGCACAGGTCATCATCAGAACCACCATCATGACCAGCATCACTATTACATAACCGTTGTTATTATATTCATCCGCATCATCATGTTCCTCCTCATCATCTACTTGCTCATCCTATTCCCTCCCTCCTCCCTCTTCGTTTCGCCGCCTACTGCTCCCCCTCCCTTCTCATTCTGCTTCTTCCTGACCCCTTCGGCCTTGCCTCCTCCATCATCACGTCCTCCTCAACCCCTCTTCCTTATGACCCCCCTTCCCCTCCCATGTCGCACCACCAGATGTGTCCGCAGGCCCGGCCAAGTGTTTCGCTGGAGAGTAGTTTACGTCTCACTCTCCTGAAATTGAAAGTGCACTAACAAATACGCGTATGGAGAACCGCTCGTTTCAAACATACGGTTCTCCTGTCAGAGCCGCGTACATTCGTTGCCAGACCTTCCAACAAGTCGTCGGTTATTGACAACATGCGGCCCTCGTCTTAGCGGATCACACTTCCGCTCTCAAAAAGTCCAACATCTACAACTATGAAGGGCCGGCCGCTTTCAAAAGAGTCTCTTATCACTAGCGCCAGTCAAGTTCGCTTCAGGCATTTCCAGTAGCTAGAAAGACCGACGCCAATGCATTCTCAAAAGATGGCTCTCGCGTGACTCCATTCCTGCCCAGAAACTCAAAACGGTGCAGCGGTTCCATGGATGGAGGGCAGCTCCTTTTCAAAATGAGGCTCTCGCTTGAGACTTCCGCACAATCTGCAAATGTAACTCCAAAGATGCTCAACATTTGCACGGGAGGGCAGGCAGACCATGTCCAAAATGGAGCTATAGCTAGTCACGCCTTGAACCGTGTCACGTTTGATCCTACCTCTGTGCGATTGTTTTAGCTAGCATGATAGAGGTGGCTCCTATACAACGGGGGGTCTCGCCAGAGTGGCTGGCCCATGATTGGGACTCGGATCCCGCTACAGTCGGGGCGTTGACCTAAGGAACCCTAAATAAGGAACGAGGCCCCTTTTTCCCACAAGTTAAACTTCGATGTCCCATCCAAACCCTAAGCAATACCAAAGGCGAACTGCAAACAAAAACTAAGGAACACCGAGCCGCTCCCCAACCAAAGGGGTTCCTTCTTCAGGGCCCCGACTGTACGTGGAGCAACGTGGCGTTCACGGATGGCCCAGGGCTGTGGAGCAGCCCGCCCGAGACTCGTGCATGCGGCGGGGCGGTCGTCCAGATCGACGGCGCAGGCGAGCCAACCAGAGCCTGCTATGGCAGGCTCGGCGGCGCCGACTCAGACGGTTGGCGAGGCGGAGCGGGTGGCGCTGCTGCGCGCGGCCGAGAGAGCCCCGTCGCTGCAGGGCGTTGTCGATGACCTGCCTGGCCTGGCCGAGGAGGCGCTCGATTGGAGTCATGCACTGAAGGGTCCTGGGGCTGAGCACGCTGCGGTGTGGAGGCACGTTCGAGCCGTTGCCCACAGCCGTGGCCAGGTCCCTCCTCCTGTGCGCTGGTGCCCTGCCCACAGAGATCTCCAGGAGGCTGTGCTGTCCACCCCAGATGCGGGCCCGCCCTTCGCCTATGTGACTGGCCATCGCTCGGACGTCCACTCCCTGTGTTTTTTGTCGGTTTCGTGCGCGTTTTTTTTTTGTTCGCAAAATGATCGAGGATTCTCCTCGATGGTCCTCGTCGAAGGAAAAAGGCACACGTCCGAGCGATGCCAAGTGTGAGCGGTAACTCGTGGGCGGATTTGTTCGCCAAAACGGGAGCGGCCTCTGAGGTGGTGGGGCAGGGCACGGCTGACCTCTGCAGGATGGCTTCGAAAGAGTACCAGGGGTTTGCTGAGTACCAGGCCTGGGCGGGGCTGAGAGCGATCGAGCTGGGTCTCGGAGCGTCGTCGTCGGATTCTTCGCCGGCTCGTCGTCGTAAGGCTCTTGCCCCGTCAGGTCCTGTGGCAGATCTTTTGGAGCCTGATCAGGCCCCGTCGAGGCATGATGTCTGGTGGAGCGCCGGTGCCCAGGAGTGGAGGTGCAGGTGCTGCGGAGCTGCGTCTCGAACGCGGACTGGTGTCCGCGCCCTCAGGAGCTCTTCGGCGCGCTGTACGCCAACGGCTCTGCAGGAGTGGCAGGCAGCCCGAACGGTTGCGCGCGCGGGAGGTTTTAGGCCGATGACGTCCGGGGCGGTCAGGGTCGCCCTGGAGGCGGCGGCAAGGGTCCCAGAGGGGGGCCCTGAAGATCCCGAGAGCCTGGCTTGTGTTGGACGCCCGAGTTATCCGGGGTAACTCGGGTCCGGGGTAACTCGGGTTTGGGTTCCCGAAAAACGAACCCGAGTTATCCCTGACCCGAGTTATCCCTGATGATTCGGGGCTCTGGACGCCCGAGTTATCCGGGGTAACTCGGGTCCGGGGTAACTCGGGTTTGGGTTCCCGAAAAACGAACCCGAGTTATCCCTGACCCGAGTTACCCCTGATGATTCGGGGCTCTGGACGCCCGAAATATCCGGGGTAACTCGGGTCCGGGGTAACTCGGGTTTGGATTCCCGAAAAACGAACCCGAGTTATCCCTGACCCGAGTTACCCCTGATGATTCGGGGCTCTGATTGTGTGTGTCTCCTCCGGGGGGGGGGGGGCTGGCGCGTCCTCGGGGGGTGCCTTGGCCGCGTCGGGTCCCGCAGGGGTGGGGGACGCGCCTGGGTCGGCTCCTGGGGACTCTGGTGGCGGCGAGGGCTCTGGGGAGGCTCGTCCTGCCGACGTCGGGTTCGCGCGTTCGGTCCCTGTTGGAGGGGGGGTCTGGGGCAGCTCTGGCCACGAGCTCCGTGGAGGGTCGCCAAACTGCCTGGACCCTCTTTCACAGCCTCGGCCACAGAATGGCCGAGGTCGAGGCCTATGCGTTCTGTGAGCGGTGCGCGTGTGTGGTCGGGGAGTCGGAGAAAAGCCCCTTGCAAAGGCCCCTCGGAAGTCCCCAAGACCCTCAGCGCCCAGAAGGCTCGCCTCATGAGGTTGAGGCGTGGGGAACCGCTAGGTAGCGGTTGAGGGTCCTGGGTCCTGGCTGTGTTTAGCCTGGGGGGACCCCTCAAAGTTTGTTTTCTAGTGTAGAGGGCGTTCGGGCGGCTTGGAATCACCTTGTACTGCCGTCGTCCTCCTCCTCCTCCTCCTCCTCCTCCTCCTCCTCTTCCCTATTTCTCCTTTCGCATGCCGCATCTAGCGACGGGCGCCTGGGCGGGGACTGGTCTCGGAATTCCCCCTCGCGCGCCGCGCAGATGTACGCCCAGCTGGCGGTCGGTGACACTGCAGAGCCACAGGTCGAGGCGCCGCCCTGACACCGGGGGCCATGCAGTGGCACCCGGCCAGGGCCCCACAGCTGCAGCGCCCCTCCCCCCGCGAAGTCCGACGCGCAGCTCCTGCTCCGCGGCGCCGGTGCCCGCCGATGCTGCTCAGCGACGCGGCCCTCGCCAGGCTGTTCCTGGTTCCCGAAGATCCGGCATTGCGATAGAATGCAGCATCGGAAAAACATCACGACCATAGCCCCAGATCCAATCTTTCTGCTGCATTTTTCGCACCAGTCGATTTGTGGTGGCTCCTGGCCAGTGTGAAACAACTGCAACGCCCAGATTTCCTGCTTCGCCGCCCTTGTGGGGCGCGGCACTGCCGCTCAAACGTCGAGCGCAACTGAGGCCCCAGGGTGCTGCCGACAGGGCCTGGCGCTGCTCAGCGCCGTGCCGCTGGTCCCCGCCGTGCTGCCCAGTAGCGCGCAGCACGACACCTCTCCGCATCAACACTACAATCTCCAATGACACCCATCACCGCCATGCACCATCACACGCGCCCGATTCTTCCAGGGAAGAAGACATGGCACAGGCAAACACTTTCGGAGCTCCACGCGGATTTCTCAGACCTATGCACCTATGCTGGACCCCTCTCCCTAGGGCAGCGCCGGAGGCGCTACCAACCGGGTGCGCCGACCTCCAAAAGTCTATATTCATGCTACTACTTCGTATGATTATTACTATTTGTTTCGACTATTTCCTCCCATCCTCAGCCTCATCCCCCTCCTACTCCTGTCCTTCCTCTTCCTCGTTGTTCTCCTCGCCCTCCTCGTCGTCCTCTTCCTCCCGCTCCTCCCCCTCCCCTGGCCACGACGACGGCGTCGATGCGCCTGGTGCTCCTGCGCCAGCTCCGCCACCCTGAGGTCGAAGAGTTCGAGCTTCCCCTCCTTGTGGCCGCCGGCGGGGAGGGCCCAAGGAAAGCGGGCGAGGGAAGGGGGAGGACCCAGGCCCAGACCTCCTCGCGCCGTGACAGCAGAAGGCAGCGCGGCGGACGGCTTGTCGCGCTACCTGCGGCCTCCGGTGGCCCTCACCAGGCCTCGGCACCGTCAGAGAACGACCCAGGACGAGCAAGCTGGTACACGGAAAGGGGTCCAGACCTCTGGGGGTCGCGTCATCAAAACGCATGGCGCTGGGGGCCTTGGTGGGAGGAGGAGGCTCAAAGATCGAGGTCGCTGCAGCGGTCGTGGCCCCTTCTTGGGCCCCAGAGGCCTCGAAGCGGAGCGTGCCCAGAGAGGCTCGCCAGCAACCGGAACGACTAACCACTGCTACTATTGCTGCTGCCGCCGGCTGAAGGCCGCTCGCTGTCACTTCCTTCGATCCAGGACACTGGCCAACAAGAGACAGAGGGCGAGAGACGGGAGACAGGCGGGGGTGCCTGTGCAACGTCGCGGACCACCTGAAGACGAGTCCGCCGCGCCAGGAGACCTCAGCGCCTGCCGACTTGGCGGCATGCGGATGGCCACTGCAATGGCCTCGGGCAATGAGGACGCCCCAGAGAATGAGAGAGGGCGTTGCTGACTCGAGGCGCGGCTGGCGGCGATGCGCTACGCGTGATAGCAGGCGACGGTGAAAGCGAAGTGGCGACCATGGAGGCCAAGGAGAAACAGGACATGGGAGGGCGGAGGGACCTAGAGAGCCCTGGACGCCCAGGGGAGGAGAGGGGAACAATGAATATAATGAGATAAGCGATCAGGGGGCCCGTGGCAGCCGAAGACGCACCCACCTCCACGCTGCAGCCTGGAACCTGTGGTCCAGCCGCCAAGCCAGGAACGAAGGACGACGAACGACTGCGACTTCGGGCTCTCGGCGAGGGCGGAGCGAACCGACTGCCACTCGACGGGCGAGAACTAGACTTGGCATCGGAGATGTGTCTGAACTCTTCTGACAGTGAGTGGCTCTAGACATTGACCGAACACGCGTGCAGCAAATGTCCCGGCGAATCGACCTCGCCACTCCGGCGTCCGCGCAGCCGGCGCCTCTGGGGGCGGGTCGCGGAAGACGGTCAGAGCCTCCGAACCAGCGGCTCGGAGACGGGGCGTCGCTGGGAACCCCAAGGCAGCCTGTTTCGAAGGTAAGAGAGTGGCAGTGGAGCGCCTTTCCTCCTCCTCCGCCTCCTCCTCCTCCTCCTCCTTCTCCTCCCTCCTCCTCCTCCTCCTCCTCCTCCTCCTCCTCCTCCTCCTCCTCCTCCTCCTCCTCCCCCTCCTCCTCTGTCCCGAGAGAGAGGGCGACAAACGGGGAAGACCAGAAGGGAGGAGCCAACTCTCGGGACTGCCCCCAGCGCGAGCTCCCCGCGCGCATGCGTAGAAGCGTAGCACTGCGGAGACGCGACAACACACGCTGCCATGTGGCGCAAGCGGCGAGGGCGGACCGCGCGAGCGCCGCGGCACGCAAAAGCCGCGAGAGCAGTCTGTGCTCTATCCTCGATCGCTGCCACGAGAGAGGGAACAGTTGCATTTTGTGGCCGGGGACGCTCTGGATGCGCTCGTTATACAGTGCGCGACAAAGACTGCCGGCGGAGCTCCACGCGAACCCGCCGCAGACGCACGCCCAAGCGCTTTGGCGATCGGAGCCAGCCATTCGTCGTCGAGCGTCGCCTCGGGGCCGAGGAAGCAGCCTGAGTACGGCGGTTTGATCCGCGATCTTGAATTCACGCCAATCCGAATTCGCACACGCAAGCTGATCCTGCAGGCGCTCCACTACGTCTTCAGACATCGGGGCCCAGAGAGGAACTGCGACACAGTTGAAATACCTTCAGGGCCAAAGCTCCGAGACGCTTCGCCAGCCGAAAGACGGGCCCAAGGCGAGGGCAGCCTCGGGAGTCCCACACGATTTCCCCGATATCATCTCCGCAAGCCCGCACTAGGCCACGCCGTGGGCGAGAGAGGTGGAGCTCGAGGTCACGGAGGAAGGGATTGGCAGAGAAGAGATAGAACGTGCCACTCAACGGGCATCCCTGCAGGGCGCCAGAGTCCACCCAGAAGACGAAGATCACCCCATCCCCTATAGCCGCGAAGCAGGCGTTGGCACGGTAAGAGGCCCGAGCAGCGGCGTTGAAGCCGCGGGGAAGAGGGGCCTCATCAATGGCGATCTTCATCCATCCTTGGGAGACAGATGGGAAAGCCTGGGAGACGCCGAAGGCGAGGAGAGAAGGGGCATGATATGGATCACCAAAGAGATTGATGCGGACTTCACGAGCTAACGCGTCTAGATGTACGATCTTGTTTAAGAAGTTCCACCTCGTAATGAAACCCCGTTGAGACGGCGCCGCCAAGGCTTGGGCGGCCTGCGTCGCCGCGCGGTTCAAAACGCCTGCCACTACCTGATCACAAGCGTTCTTAAACCCGAGGAGTCGCACATCTTGGGCCCTTCGGATCAATGCTCCGCCGTCATCATTCCGACCAGGGAGCGGCTTAGGCATGAACGCGTGGACCGCAGCGCAGAACTCTAGCGAAGCATACTTGCCCGAAAGAACCCAACACAACGTTTCGCGAAGAAGTTCGGCCCCGCGCCCGCGTTTCCAACGCGAGAACGGCAGCCCACCAGGGCCAGGTGTAGAACCCATGGCCCGATCCAGAAAAAAAAGAACACTGCGGCGGGTGTGGGGGGGGAGGTCCCTGAAGTCCAGACCACCTCCAGCGAATTTCTGAATGCAGGCCGCAACGCCGTTCGGGGGGGCTCCGACATGCCAAGCATCGGGGCCCAGTACTGATTGAGGGTGTCCGTGGCCACTTCGGGAGACGTAGCGACCGACTCACGACCGCGCGACTCCGACTTGACGACGCCAGCCAGAAATTCACGTCTCCCGAACGAGGACCAGAGGCGGGCACGGCGCGCAGCAGCCATCTTCTTTTTAAGGATCCGCGCGTGCTGCTCACGGCGAGGTTCCCTCGCGGCCTGCTCATAAACTGGAGCCGTCGCCTGAAAAGTGGCTGCTCTTGCTGCTGGAGGGAGGAGTGGGGGGCCAGGGGGGACGGGGGGTCCATGGGGCGGACCACGCTGGGCGCTGACCCCCCCGCTATCACTACTTCTCGTGCCAAAGCAATGCGAGCCAGGTTCGGGCCTTGGCGGGCGACCGCCCGCGCAATTGACCGAGCGGCCGTCGCCCTCGGCGACAGAACACGAGGGGCAAAGGCGAGCTGGAGGTCACGAACAGCCCGCGCCGCTACCTGCCTACACAGCGCGCCGCCTGCCGAGGGAGAGGGCGAGGGCAATGACAATCCGATTCATCGCGGCGGCTCATCGCGCGCAGAAGAATTGGAGGGTGGACCGACAAGTCAGCAATCGACAATTCTTCGGGCTCACGAGCACACGAGGCCCGTTGGAAATTCTCACAGAGGATCCAAGGGGGGGTCGCTGGAAAGAATCGGCCCGCCGCCAAAGTCGAGGAGGTCCCAGGGTGCCAAAAGGCAGGGCCTTCAGGAGACAGCTCGGAGTGAACTGCTTGCCCAGCTGCGGACCCTCGAGACGACACTGATCATCCAACGAACACCCTGCATCTTGAAGCCAACCTCCGATCACAGCTTGAACGTGTATGAAGGCCACTTCTTCCATCGCATTGATGGTGAAGATCGTGAAGTCCTTAGGGCGATCCCACTCACCAGTCCGTGCAGGAGGCTGGCCAGGGGGCTGGGCCTTGGTCAGATCCAGCTCAGACCCGAGTTTGGCGGTGGCGCCCCATCTCCTTATGCAGGGCGGGGACCGCGTCAATGTTAGACTCCATCCACACCGTGGAGACGGGAAGACAAGGCCTCGAAACGCTGGGCCACCCGCTCGTCGAGCTGTTTGAACAGGGGGCCCGTCGCCGTCTGGAGGGCTTTCGGTAGGGTAGCTTGCATCGAAGCCAAACAAATACGCGACATCTCAGCCATGCGTGTAGCTCGGAACCCCTTGAAGGCGGTTTCGCGCGCCGCCTGCAATTCCTTCCGCACAAGGGAGGCAGCCCAGGGGTCCAATGTCGGAACAGACGATCCGGTAGCTTCGGGAGCACCAGGGGACAGAACACCAGCAGCCTCCGCCTGACCATCCCGCCCATGAGCAGCAAGAGCGCCACGAGGACCAGAGCCATCATACGCAGGAGGAGTAGGCCACGGCGACGGGACCAAGCTCGCGGAACCAGCACCAGAATGAACACTTCCATCATGATCCCAACCCCGAACACCGAGTTTTTGCGGTGGGGACGTGGGGGCAGCCTCGAGCCGGGCCAGGAGCTCGGCGTCCGCCAGGGCAGACGCAGCCGCGGCAGCACGACCCGCACCGCGTGCATCGTGCGCAGGGGAAAGGCCGCCGCGGTCACTCCGTGATCTCTGCGAGCCGCGCCCAGGGGCCCCCGCTGGTGATGCCGCAGCCCTGCCAGACGGGCCGGCTGCAGAGCGCCGCGACGCACGAGCACTCGGGGAAGCAGGCGGCGCCGATCCCACGGAGATGTCAGACCACCCGTCGCTGGCAACGGACGATGGATTCGCCATCGCTCGGACGTCCATTCCCTGTGTCTTTTTCGGTTTCGTGCGTGGCTTTTTCGCGAAATGATCAAGGATGCTCCTCGATGGTCCTCGCCGAAGGAAAAATGCACACGTCCGAGCGATGCCAGGATGCTGCGCCACCTGGGGAGGCTGACAAGGCGGTGCGCTGAAAGAGCTGGATCTAGCCGCGGACCAGCGGCATCCACGTGTTCCCCTGTGGAGCAGAGCACTTTGAGACAACGTGGCTGCGGACCCCAGACGCCTCGAGGAGGAGAGGGGACGGAGAGGAAGAGAGGAGCGCGGGCAGGAAGGAGAGGGGGCAAGGGGTGGAAGGTTGAAGGAGGAGGGGAGGGAAAGGTAAAGGGAAAGCAACGTCGAGTTACTTCGCCGTCACAAAAGCTCGACCAACAATGCAGCGATTCCCTTGAGGTGCTGGGGCGTCAACACACTGTTGCTGGGGTGCGTCTCGGTGCTTGCGGTAGCCAAAGGATACCCCAGATTTCGTAATAAAGGGCGGGGGGTCTCATTTCGGGGGGGGTCTTTTCCAAGCTATCTTGGAGGGCCTGGGGGGGTCTGGGGACGATGTTTTGGAGGGTTCTCCCACGGGGGAGGTCTGAAATGGCTTGTCTTGGAGGGTCCAGACCCCCTCCCTTTTATTACGAAATCTGGAGTACGTTTTCACACAGTTTGGCCATCAGCCTGAAAAATGGTCCACCTCTGTCCAAGGTGTATCCCCAAAGAAATTACAAGCGAAATCGCTGGTTGAAATCGCTGGTTCGTTGTTGGACCGCCGAGTTTCGACTTCTGAATCGCCATTTCTTCTTCGAGAGAGCGAGTTCGGACATCATGTCGAAATCTTGTTTTTTGCATTCAACGCTTTCGACTTTTCGGGTGAGCGGACTTAGACTTTGAATCAAGTCGGGCTGGCCAAGATGAAATAAAGAGCCCGCCTGATCATTTCCCAGAGAAAAAACTCGACCGATGTCGAACCTTCTGGGATCGAGATCGACGTGGCAACTCCGCCAAGGACTTCTTCCAACACAGAAGTTGAAACCTGTTCGGCTAAAACTTGGAATGGCGATTCCGCCCAGGACTTCCCCAAAACACACGTCGAAACCTGTTCGGCTCGAAATCGGAACGGCGATTCGTCTGAGGACTTCCTCAAAAGCCACAAATCGAAACCGTTTCGCCTCGAGGCTGACACTGCGATGCCGCATAGAACTTCTTCGAAATCGCAGGTCGGAGCGTTGCCGGATCGAGGTCAAGAATTACTGGCAATTCAGCCAAAAACGTTCTTCAAAACGCAAGTCGAAGCGTGGTCTTGGTGGAGTCGCGAAACGGGCGGAACCTTTCGCATCGCCAATGTAGAATGGGAGGGGACGGCTCCTTCTTCTCCTTCTTCTCCTCCTCCTCCTACTTCTCCTCCTCTTCATCCTCATCCTCCTTCCTCCTCCACATTATGCCCATCCTCCTTCCCCCCCCTTCTCCTGCTGCTGCTGCACCGCTGACTCCTCTACGACCATAACCTTCCCGACCCGCGTCCATAAGCGTCCAACGCGGCATCGCGAAAGATCACGACTGGAGTCCTAGACCTTGTATTTCTGCTGCCCTCTTCGAGCTGGATCGATCTGTGATGGCCCCAGGCCCCACGAACGGACGAGCACGCCTTCTCCAGTCCGCCTCCTCCTTCTCCTCCTCGCCCTCCTCCTCCTCTTCCTTCCCCTATTCCTCCCTCCTCTCCTCCTCGTCCTCCTCGCCCCTCCTTCGTGCCCACGAGGGCGTGCTCGTTGCCAGCCACGAAGAAGCCGCACAGGCCGTACCCGGACGCCATGGTGCGGACCTGAGCGAAGAGGGGCCGGAGGGCGCCGGGGCTGGGCGACGGAGAGCTTCACGGGTCGGAGCAGAGCGAGGAGCCCGGAGCGAAAAGAGGAGCGAGGAGCACAAGCGAGGAGCGAGGAGCAAAAGCGAGAAGCGAGGAGCGAAACGAGGAGCGAGTAGCGAAGCGAGGGACGAGGAGCGAAATGAGCGGGCCGAGGAGCGAGGAGCGAAAGCGAGGAGCGAGGGGCGAAACGAGGAGCGAGGAGCGAGCCCTAGCTCTTCGCCTGCCCCGCCCCCCTGAAGCCGAGCACAGTCCACGGCCCCCCCGTCGTGGTTTTGCGTCACGACGCCAGGAGGCCTGCCTTGGATGATTCGCAGCGAAACGACCCCTGACCCTCTGGGAGGGGGCTCAAGTCAGGAGGGCCGAAGACATCAGGGATAGGGGCCTTCTCTTCTGCAGATGGGTCGCACCGAGCAGGCCAGACCTGTGATCCATACTGCGAAGACAAGGACCTGAGTGAGGCCACGCCCTCACCACTGTGCTCTTAGGGCTAGGGGCTCTTGTGTCCTCGCTGACGTGCTGCGGCCTGGAGTGACAAACCTATCGCGTCGGACGGAACGGGAGCTTGGTAGAGGGAGGGTTGGGGCGCCCGAATTATCCGGGGTAGCTCGGGCCCGGGGTAACTCGGGTTCGGAATCCCGAAAAACGAACCCGAGTTAGCCCTGACCCGAGTTACCCCTGATGATTCGGGGCTCTGGACGCCCGAATTATCCGGGGTAGCTCGGGCCCGGGGTAACTCGGGTTCGGAATCCCGAAAAGCGAACCCGAGTTAGCCCTGACCCGAGTTACCCCTGATATGATTCGGGGCTCTGGACGCCCGAATTATCTGGGGTAACTCGGGCCCGGGGCAACTCGGGTTCGGAATCCCGAAAAACGAACCCGAGTTAGCCCTGACCCGAGTTACCCCTGATATGATTCGGGGCTCTGAGGGTTAGCGAAGCAGCTCGCGTGGCGGCTTTCTCTAGCGCCTCCCGGCGCTAGGAGGCGCCAGCGCACGGGGCAGAAAGCGCCCCGCGGCGGGGCCGAAAGCGGCTGCGCGCGGCAGAGTTCGTAACCTCCCCTTTACATGCACCCCCCCTTTCTGAAGGGGCTCTGGGACACACAAATAAATGCACACAAATGAAAAGATTCCCCAGATTTTCCCATATTCTCTGGGTTTCTGTCTTCCCCACCACTTCCCATATTTTCCCATATTTTCTGGGGAATCGGCGATTAAGTGTGCCTGTGTGTTTCTTTCCCTCCTGACTTTCGTCCGACCCGAACTTCCAAGACGTTCAGCGTCTTCCACAGGAGCGGCCGCATTTTGCCACAGCTCGGGCCCCTGGGGGGCCCTCTTCGGGCCCCGAGCATGAGAGAAGCACCACCAGCAGCGAAAGCCTGGCCCCAGGAACGGGGTCGGAGGCCTCGCAGCGCCAGAAGCGAAACAGATTCGACGCGGGGATCTCTACCCTTCCAAATCATGATCTGGCACTTCCCTCTGTGAGTGTATGGGCGAGTCCGAGCGCGATTGTGACTGAGCGTGAATCCAAACGGGGTGTCCCGAATGCATGCAACGCCTGCTAACAGTGTCCTTTGGTGCGCGGCTTGGGAGGCTGCTATCGCATCGCATCCAACGATCGGGG
>CAUYUJ010015990.1:172500-197500 GCA_963575745.1 Prorocentrum cordatum
AACTAGCTAGTACTGCAATACCGCTAAAACTACACACACGATCAGTACCATAGTGCTGCTACGAGTGCCACGGTGATTTCGTCTTAGTAGTAATATTCGCGTGGGGCAATTCCGAAACAGATGATCGCCTCTGCTAATACGAGTACTTCTTCTACGACGAATACTGCTACTTCTCAAAATACTTCCATTGTGCCAAGCACGGGCTGCCAGGGCGTTCAATCGCCACCGTCGCCACCATTCCCAGCCTCCCCGCCTTCTCCCTATTTTCACCGTGGACGCTTCGGCGCACATCTGCCGCGCCGAAAAAGAACGTCCAGCTTGGCTGTCGCGGGCGCCCCAGCGATGGTCGCCGCAAAGGCTGCTGGCAGTGGTGCTTCAGAGCACAGTGGCGGCAGAGCGCGTCCTGAACCTTTCATGGCATCTTCTTGCAGTGGTGCTGCAGAGCACCCTCATGGCAAACTGTTCGAGGGAGTCCTCGCTTTTTCGAACACTGGGCCCCCGGGGGCAGATGTAAACGAGCTGAGGTGGGACAAGCATAGCACGCGATTGATCGTGCTCGTGTCAAACGTGTTCATGTCGGCCACGGAGCGCGACCGTATACTGAGTGGCCGCTGACTGAACGAGGCGGGCTGAGTGACCTGCTGGACCAGGAGGCGCGAAACAAGTACGACGGCATGCTAACGATAGCTTTCGCAAACCATCGGGCATTCCAAAGCCACAACTGTAGCGAAGGGGAGACCATGGCGGCCTTTCATTCTATGTGCTGGTGCAGAGCTCACCACGCCTGGTGTGGATGGGCAGGGTTGGCTCGTGGAGGACGGTCGACCGTTCCGTACTGCTCGGTGCTGCAGAGCAAGGACCTTGCAAGCTTTTGTCAGGAGAGGAAAAAACATACAGACACAATGAATCCCCGATTCCTCAAAAAATATAGGAAAATATCAGAAGTGGGGAGGAAGACAGAAACCCAGAAAATATGACAACATATGGGGAATATTTTTATTTGTGTGTAGTTACTTGTGTGTCCCTGGGCCCCTTCATTTTGCTCAGCCAACACCAGCCGCAGCCAGAAAGACGTCCGTTCCGACCCATGGAAGTGATGAGCCTCTGCAGTCCGTTCTCAGTTCCGCTGTGCGGCAGGTGGTTGAAGAACCTGAGCGTGGGGCCTGGGTGTTTGGCGAAGCGAGGCGTGTTTGAAGGGGAACTGGGACACACACATAAATACACACAATTAAAAACATCCACCATATTTTCCCATATTTTCAGGGTTCTTGTCTTCCCCCCCACTTCCCATATTTTCCCATCTTTTCTGAGAATCGCCGATGAATTGTGTCTGTGTGTTTTTTCCCTTCCTGAGTGTTGAGATGCCGACGTCTCCGCCGCGCCGTGGCACGCTGCGTGTGCGGAGGTGCCCGGCCCGGGGGGCCTCTTTCCCGGCGCCGGGGCTCCTGGGGCTCCGAGCGCAAAGCCCGCGAGACTTGACGGTTGGCCGCCTCGACGGCGAGAGGCAACACGGCGATCTTTACAGTAGACAAGGCGACAAGAGATCCTGCTCCAAGATCGGGGGGGGGGGCGAATGCGTCGTCGAGCTCGGAGCTCCCCGAAGACAAGACAAGGCGAGGAGAGACGAGAAGACAAGACGAGAAGAGAAGAGAAGAGGTCCTGCTCCAAGATCGGGGGGGGGCGAAGGTGTCGTCGAGCTCGGAGCTTCCCGAAGCGCCTCAGGGCTTCCGTGGGCCCGAAGGGCCATCGGGGGGTAGGAGACTTCTCTGTGGGGCACCTGCCGGCAGGCCGATTTCTTTGAAGGGGCCCAGGGACACGCAAATGAATGCACACAAATCAAAAGATTCCGCATATTTTGCCGTATTTTCTCGGTTTCTGTCTTCCCCCCCACTTCCCATATTTTCCCGTATTATCTGAGGAATCGAGGATTCATTGTGTGTGTGTGTGTGTGTGTGTGTGTGTGTGTGTGTGTGTGTGTGTGTGTGTGTGTGTGTGTGTGTGTGTGTGTGTGTGTGTGTGTGTGTGTGGTGTGTGTGTGTGTGTGGGCTGTGTGTGGTGTGTGTGTGTGTGTGCGCCGTGTGTGTGTGTGTGTGTGTGTGTGTGTGTGTGTGTGTGTGTGTGTGTGTGTGTGTGTGTGTGTGTGTGTGTGTGTGTGTGTGTGTGTGTGTGTGTGTGTGTGTGTGTGTGTGTGTGTGTGTGTGTGTGTGTGTGTGTGTGTGTGTGTGGTGTGTGTGTGTGTGTGTGTGTGTGTGTGTGTGTGTGTGTGTGTGTGTGTGTGTGTGTGTGTGTGTGTGTGTGTGTGTGTGTGTGTGTGTGTGTGTGTGTGTGTGTGTGTGTGTGTGTGTGTGTGTGTGTGTGTGTTTTCCTGTCCTGAGGAAGGCCGCACCCCGAGTGGCACTCCACAGGCTGCCCTCGGACGCCGGCGGCGCACTGCAAGCCCCGTCCTCCCTCCAAGGCGGCGGGCCCACGGAAGACCGCGAGGACGAAGACGACGACCGGCCATCGCTCGGACGTCCATGGGCAGAAAGCATCTATACACCACCACCGTGCCAGACCAGGGCCATCCTGGGCCCCAGGATGGTGTATACGCCCTCCTGGCCCAGCCAGGAGGGTCTATACACCGCCTGCGGCCCAGGATGGCCCTGGTCTGGCACGGTGGTGGTGTATAGATGCCATCGCTCGGACGTCCATTCCCTGTTTTTCTCGGTTTCGTGCGTGTTCTTTTCGCCACATGATCAAGGATTCTCCTCGATGGTCCTCGTCGAAGGAACAATGCACACGTCCGAGCGATGCCAAGACGAGAACGAGGCCGAGAAAGAAGACGACAAACGATGAAAACGCTGACTGCTCGACTATAAGACGAAGGCCACGATAACGACGACGACGGTGACGACACCAGCAGTGACGACGATGATGACGACGACGACAACGACGTCGACGTCGACGACGACAACGACAACGGCAACGACGACGACCGCCAGTAGCCTCCGCGCTCGTGGACATCAGCAGCGAATCGTCGTGCGCCACCGCGAGCGAGCGCACGCCGGTGCGGTGACCCGGCAGCGACAGCGCGAGGCCTCGTCGTCGCCGTCGCCGTCGCCGCAGTCATCGCCGATGCCTCCATCGCGTCTTCGTCGCCGTCGTCGTCGATCGAGGAGGGAGGAGAGCAGGAGGAGAGGAAGGAGGAAGAGGAGGAGAAGGAAGGCCGATGGGGGTGGAGGCTTTGAGACTTCGTTGGGCCCTTCCTGGGCATCGGGGGGAAGGGGGGGGGGAAGAGGGGACAGAGGAGCGGAGTGCCTTGCCATCCGACGCCATGTTTTTGTTTGTCTTTGTGTGTGTGTGCACGCAAGCGATATTTTCCTGGGTTCCGTGTCCGCCACCGTGCCGCGAGGCACGGGTGCATTGAGAGGTGTATGCGGTATTCCTTAAGGGGGGGGGCACAGCCCCAAGTTCTGGTTGCTCTCAAAGCGTGAAATTTCCAGGCGCCAAGCAGTAAACAGTTTCGCTGGAGACATCCTCAACAAAATGCGTCCCCGATGGGCTCCTTAACAATGACCAGCGGGATTTCAGGTGACACGCCCGCGCGCGTGTCACTCGATCGCGCGCGCGTGCGGACGCGCGCGTGGCGAGTTTTGATTGTTCATAATGGAAGAATTAAGTAATCATGTTGGGCTGGGAACTAGATTGGACCCCTAATGGTGACCGGTTCGATTTTGAAGTCAACATGCGTGTTTCGAATGTTTTCAAACATACGAATGTCCACAGGTTGGTCTCGAAGCCAACGTAAGCCCTTAATTAACGGTGGCCGATTGGATTTTGAAGCTGACATGTGTTTCTATTCGGTGTCTTCAAAACGATCCATCGGATTCCTTACGAATTGGCACATGCATGTCTTCAAGATTCTGATGGGTTTCCTAACGAATCATATGGATTGCCCACGGGATCCTATGGATTGCATCCGGATTCCGATGGGATTCCTAAGGGTTCCAATGGATGTCCTAAGGGGCCCGATGGATGTCCGAAAAAAAATTATGGGATTCCTACGGGGCCCTGAGGCATCCCCAAAGAATCCTTTGGAAGTCCTAAGGAATAATATGGATGTCCAAAAAAGTGTTGTGGATTTCCTGAGGACTCCTTAGGTGCCCAAAAGGAACCCGATGGATTTCTCAAGGGATCCGATGGATGTCCAAAAGAATCCTACGGATGCATTCAGGAATCTTATAACTCTTCAGAAAGGAATCCGGTGGATGTCCTCATAAACCTTCTGGATGTCTTAAGGAATCCTACTGAAGCCCAGAAGAATCAGATGGATCTCCTTCGGCTTCCGATTGGGGTCCTAAGGAATCTTGTGGATCCCTAGGGAACCCTAGATGTCATAAGGCAACCTATGGATGCTGGAAGGACTCCGATGTATTTTCTACAAAGGAATCCGATGTATGTCCCAAGGCATCGAATGGACTGCGTAAGGAATCCTATTTCGTGCCAAAGGGGTCCGATGGATATCGTAAGGATTCCCATGGGTGCCCTCAGGGATCCTATGGGATGTCTCAGAAAGTCCACGGGTTTTGTAAGGACGTCTATGGATGTCTTCACGAATCTTGCATATTCCCAAACAAAAGAAATCCTCTTCCTCCCCATTCATGCGCGCCCACCCCGTTTTTTTGCATTTCGTTCTTTTTGTAATTTTTTTATATTATTATTATTATTATTCTTATTATTCTTATTATTGTTATTGTTGTTATTATTATTATTATTTATATATATACACACAAACACGTGAGCCGGCACGGACTCCCTCTTACACATGTGCCGTTGTCAATAATTTTGGAAGATTGAGACTTTATACGTAGAGCGCCTAAGGTCCCAGATCGAAATTCATTTTGGGGGGAAGCTGGTCCTGGGGGGTCCTCGTCGTCCTCCTCCGCCCCCTCATCCTTCTCCTATGGATGTCCGGTGGAATCTTACAGATTGCCAAAGGAAGCCTGTGGATGTCTTAAGAAATCCAAAGGGGTTTCTTTGGAATCTTATGGGTTGGTTTAGGAATCCTACGGATGTCCTCAGGCACCCTAAAGATGTCCTAAGGATGCCGATTGCTTTGCGGAAGAATCCCCTGGATGTCCTAAGGGGCCCGACGGGTGTCAAAAGGAATCCGATGGATTCTACGGAAATCCGATGGATTTCAAAAAATAATCCGATGGACGTCCTCAGGAGCCCGATGGACTTCCGAAGGGAACCGATGGATTTATTACGGGATGTCCCAAAAAACCCGATGAATTCCCCAAGGTGCCCGACGGATTTCTTACGGAATCTGGAAGATTCCCCAAGGAATATTATGAGTGCCCCAAGGTATACTATGGATGTCCATAGGTTTCCTACGGATGCCCATCGGAATCCTTTTCACTTCCTAAGGGATCCGATGGGCTCCACAAAGAATTCGCAAGTTTCCCCCGGAATCCTCGAACCCCGCAGACCACGGTCGAGCAGGACTAGAAGTTCCCCGAGCTGGCCAAAATAGACTGGCGCACGTGCAGGTCTAGGCTTCCAAGCTGGGATCCGAATGGATGGGGTCGGAAGATCGCGCCGCGTCGCCGACGCATCGCCGATGCGGCTCGATGTGGAGCCCGTCTTTCGCCGCGCGGACGTCGCCGATGCGTCGCCGTCGTCGCCGATGCATGGCCGATGCATCGGCGATGCTGCGCGATCTTCCGACCGCATCTACCTGGGACCCCATCTATGAGGCCTCTAGCAGGGCACCTCGGCGCACCGAGCTCGCCAAGCATTGCGCGATCACGAGCTGCGGGCAGATCGGAACGGGCGACGCCCTCGAGCTGGGCATGGTGAGCGCGTTGCTCGGCGAGATCGAGGAACGCGCGGGCGCCCCCGACAACGTTCTGGCGACCGAGCCCACGGCGGCCGTCGCCTGGGCTCGAGAGGGCCAGGGCGAGGGCGAGGCCGCCGCCCGGCGGAGGAGAGTCTGGAAGGCGGAGCCCGCCGCCCTGGCCTGGGCTCGAGGAGCAAAAGCGCTGGGCGGAGAGAGTCTGGAAGGCTGAGCATCTGCTGAGCGCGGTGCACTCCGAGGCCCCCGCGCACGACACCTACCTCGAGGTGTCCAAGCAGGGGGCGG
Source organism: Prorocentrum cordatum (assembly GCA_963575745.1). Classification (NCBI taxonomy): domain Eukaryota; class Dinophyceae; order Prorocentrales; family Prorocentraceae; genus Prorocentrum; species Prorocentrum cordatum. The sequence continues at coordinate 178,625 of CAUYUJ010015990.1, forward strand.
GCACAGCCGTCGAGTACAGCGACGCCCTCAAGCAGCCGTCCGAGAACACCAAGCAGGTCGCCACGAGGATCCTCCGAAAGCTCCGAGCCATCGGCCCTGCCAGGGAACGCCCTGCGAGCAGCAACGCGATGTTCCAAGCGGGTGGCTGGACATGCGGCCTCTGGGTGGCGAGGTGGGTCGAGCGCGCCTTGCGCGAGATCCGGGGCGAGGGCCGCCAGCCGCCCATCGGCGCCATCCAGGCGTGCGCCCAGGGCAACGAGTGGGCACAGAAGCTGCAGGACGCGAGCGACAAACACTTCGCCACGGCCAAAACCAAGGCACAGGCCAGGAGCAAGGGCAAGGCCAAGCCGCCGAGTGACCCGGCAGCGCCAGAACCAAGGTATGGCACCCTCGAGGAGGCACAGGCTGCAGCGCTAGCGTGCGCGAAGTGCCTCCCGTGCAAGTACGGCTCCAAAGGATGCCGGGCCTGCATGGGCGAGTGGTTTGAGCATATGCGCAAAAGATGTGTCTTGGCGAATACCGTCAAGGGCCTCAAACTCTCAGGCCAGCTCTAAAAAACAACTCTCGCCGAACACCAAGAGCCGTCAGAGCGAGGAAGCATCATCTTCTTCATCACCATCATCATCAACACCATCATCATCGTCATATTCAAGAACCCATATACATGTCCATTTATGTCCCATGTATTTCCGAACGAATCCTATGGATGCCCTAATGGATATCATCGATTTCCGAAGAACTCCGATTGATGCCCTTCAGATTCCAATGGGTATCCGAAGAAATCCTTTGGATGCCCAAAAGGATTCCTATGGATTTCCCGCTGGGGCCCCATGAATGTCCATAGGAATACAACATCTGTCCTTAGGATTCCCATGGGTATCTTCACGACTCCTATGGATTTCCATCGGGTTCCGAACGGTGTCCTAAGGACTCCTACTGATGTGCTCAGGAATCCAAGGGATTTCCGCAGGAATCCTAATATATGTCTGAATGAATACGATGGATTCCCGAAGGAATTCTACAGGTTATCTTCTAGGAATCGCATAAATGTCCAAAAGGAATCGTATGGCTTCCAAAGGGATCCTACCTATTTCCATGGGAATCCGATGGATGCCCTAAGAACTCCTACGGATTTCCTAAGTCATTATATCGATGTCTGAAGGAATCCAACCGATTACCTTAGGATTCCGCAGGATATCTGAAGGTACCCTAAGGGTATCATTGGATTCCCATTGACTTCCTAAGGAACCCTATGGGTTTCCGAACGAATCCTGTGGATGTCCTCAGGAAGCCTATGGATGTTCTCAAGAATCGTATGGATTGCCATCAATGTCCTATGGAATTCCGAAGGAAACCGATGGAATCCCTAACGCATCCAATCGATGTCCTTAAGATTCCTTTGCATATCCTATGGATGCCCTGCAGATCCTTGTCGGTTTCCTTAGGATGCCCATGGATATCCTAAGGATTCCTGTGGATTTCCATCGGATTGTATGGATTTCCAGCGGAAGCCGATGGATATCCGAAGGAACCCTCTGGATATCCGAAGGATTCCTATAGATTTCCATGGGACTCCTGTGGATGTTCGAAGGACCTTTATGGATATTTGAACTATTCTTATGGGCGCTCATGAGCAGATTGATCATCATCATCGTCATCATCTTCATCACTATGCGGAGATATCCGGGGAAACGTTTCAGTGTCCCGCGTGGACCCCGAACTCTGTTATCCCCAGGGGGGGTATTACCGGGAACCCAGGGTTAGCTCGGTGTTTAATGCCACCTGCTTGAAGCCTTCTAGGCCTTTGAAAGGTATTCGTAACCCATCTGAAGCAATCGCCCCCAAACCGTTGCATCCTTCACGGAGCTTTTTGTTTTGTTTTGTTTTTTTTGCTCGAACTCGAAACAAGCCAAATCTTTTTGTTTTAACAAAAAAAAAAAGCCGGCCGGGTTAACGTCACCCCAAGCGGGCACTGGTCAGATTCCCCCCCGGAGGCGACAGAGATGCACCATTGGAATTCCTAAACCACTTCGGTCAGGACCTAAGGAAACAAGACGGCGCAAGATACGAATTACCCCCAAACCGTTGCATCCTTCACGGAGCTTCTGGGGTCCCGCAGGAGCTCCGACGGAATTTCTTCCGAGGGCCCTCTCCGCTGGAGTGTGCCGTCCTCCACGAGAGGGCCCTGCGTGTCACGCTGGGGCACAGCTGGTGGACCTTCATGATGGACCAGTACAGCCGGGGCCTTGACCAAAGGAACCCAAAAAAAGGAACGAGGCCCCTTTTTTCATAAGATAACCTTCGATTTCCCGTCGAAAACACAAGGGAAGCCTGAGGCAAGCTGCGAAACACTTAAGGAACGCGGAACCCCTCCCCAACGAAACGGGTTCCTTCTTCAGGGCCCCGACTGTAGGTGAGGATAGCGAGGAGGGTGGTGGCGCGGGTACATCCCGCAAGCATGCCCTGGTACACCGTCGCTGGCGTACTCCAACATCCGAGCGCCCTGAAGACCCGAGGCTGCGAATCATTCCCGATCGACATCCAAAGCAATCGACAAAAAGGTAATCGCAACCGACGAACTTCACCGACCAACGCGGGAATCAACACTGTTTCAAAGCATCTCCACATATCTAGGAACACCATGATCGAGCTGTCGCCTAGAGCCGCCGCCGTTTCTGTTTGCATGCGATGCCCTAGTGAGGAATAGCTAGAAGAATGGCCCCGACGATTACCCCATATGAATCGCAATGGCAGTGCACCCATGATCTTGAAATGGGGCTCCTAACACTAGCCCCTAGTCCTACAATGTTCAATGGAAACATCACCCAATCAAAAAAATACCTTGACGACCCCCCCTGGACAACCTGGGCAACCCATGCTGATGAAGAGTGGCGGCAAAACTACCTTACCCTGGACATCCCCTTGGACAACCCAGAAGGAATCCGGCCAACCTCTCCGGACAGCCCCCTTGGACAAGCCTCCCCGGGATTCCTTCCATTATATATAACCGCCCAGAATCTCACCAAACTCTCGATCCACTTGATGAGACGTGTACTTCCATCTGGCTTGCCTATCCTCATCATGTCATGGATACTCCGTGCCGAGGGCCATACCAACAATCTCTCACAATAGGTGTGGAGCATGCAAAGGGCCATGCGACCAGCATTCGACAAGTGGACAAAGAAGCGAGGATGGATTCTCGTAGGACCAACAGCTGTCTTCCGACTGAAAGAAAGAGCAGCACGCTGCACGTCCCCGGGAAAAAAACGGTAACGCATCCCAGAACATATGATCACTTGGTATTGAGGGCTGGTCCTGGGGAGAGAGGAAAGGAAGAGGGCGAATCAGGAGGAGGGAAGAGGAAGTGCAATGGGGAGGAGGAGAAGGAAGGAGGAGAGAGGAGGGGGGGGGAGGGAAAATGGATGAGGGCGGAGGGGGAAGGAGGACACGGACGAGGACGAGGACGAGGAGGAGGAGGAGGCGGGAGGGACAAGGAGAAGGAGGAGGAAGGGGAAGGAGGAGGAGGAGGAGGAGGAGGAAACGGAGGATTGGAACTTCCCATGCTCCTCCTCCTTCGGTGGAGAAGGAGGAGGAGGGCGAAGGATGATGATGATGATGATGATGATGATGATGATGATGATGATGATGATGATGATGATGATGACGATGAGGTTCCGTATCCATTTTGGCTCAAGCGCAGCTTCGGCTCAATGGCTAAGCCCAAGCTGACCAGCGCGCCCTTGGCGCACCCATTGCCAAGCGCAGCACACCATGAAGCCTCCTCTGGATCTACATCCTCAGCGGCTTACAGTACCTCAACAAGATCACGACGAAGACATCTGGATACCTACATACGTCTTTGGTAAACCACCGAAGATCATCGACACCAACGAGGTCAAGCTCCACTGCACCAACAGAGTTAAGGACCTAGACTACGCCAACCAACAACGAGTTGCAGTTATCAGCGCAGCTCCACGCAAGACGTGGAGCGAGGCTCCGCCTGAACACCAATAAGAAGGAATGCCCATACTCATGTCCTACAACAAGGTCTACTACGACAAGAAGGCGTTCATATACACTCCTGGAGACCCAAAAGCAGAACCACTAGGAGCTGTTCCTTGCACAGGCATCGTCAAGCCATCGCAAGGAGCCAACACGTCCGACACCCTCGCGCGCTACTACACGTACGTCTACCTCGACCTGGGTTACATCTGCGTCCCCGCGGCAGTGAAGGGCGGTTTCGAGCGCGCCACCTATCGGCACCACGTCACCATTGTCTACCTCGCCGCAACTGGAGAGTGCGGGAAGGACAAGGTCAAGGAGAGCTGGGTCACCGTGCTTGACAATTTCATGGTCCATTCCAACAACGAGATGTGGACTGACAAAGACCACTGGATGGACCGACCTGATAACTGCCCGCATTACCGCTCCGCCACACATGGCCGCGCGCAAGAAGACGCCGCTAACGACCGCGACCCCAAGAAGATACCTGTCCACAACCTGGAGTGGCACGACATCCAAAAGCTGGCAAGCACTGGCCCACCACTGCTACAAGCACCACCGTGGAATAACGAAGACGAAGAGCCCTTCACGATCCTCCAGACGTTACACGCCCTCAGAAAGAAGGGCATGGAAAAGCGCCACAACTTCGAAGAGGTCGAGCGCGAAGCCATGCACAGCCTCATCAAGAGATACAGCCCGAAGGTATACATCGTGGCGATCACCAACATCCCCAGCGCCCTGCACCCTGCCTCCGGGATTGGTATACTAGCCGCATATGCAAGAGACATCGTGGAAACTCGAAGGAGGAGAACTAGGTCCATGCACGGACAACTACATCCCACCTGTCGATGGTCACCGCACTACTCCACAAACAATCCGTGACTTACATTGCGACGAGACGGGCCTCAGAGGACAACGAGTACCAGTCCAAATGTCACCAACGGGAACTCGCACTACTATCAGCATGGACGGGCACGTACCGAACGCCACCGCTACCTACAAAGGAGATCGACCACGCGACGATCTTAAATAAAAGTGAGCGCACCCACCAGCGACCTCCCCAAATGGCCCGCCATCATCGACAACGCCCTCATCGAATACCCAGGTGCTGCAGGATTTCACCACTACCTCGGAGACATGAACAACAATAATCGACGGAACCACCAACGCCCACACGGAGGCCGACATAGCGGGAGATCATCGTCCGCCAAGCTCACCCCAGACGGAGATGCACCAAGCAAGATTAGACAGCGACCTGACTACGAAGCACCAGAGTGCAAGCAACCTACCGACACCCTACTTGGCGGCAGCATGCAGATAAAGGCCGCCGACATCGACTGCCGACCCGAGCGAGACGCACGCACAGCACGGCAGTACCTCATCAAGGACGAGGACAGCCACAGCACGCCCCATCTGCTTCAACACTGCCAACAACTACGCAACGCAGGCTTTCGGCCCATCAACTGGGACCAGAGCTACTTCCCCGATCCCCGATTGGCATGCGGCGTTTCCAAAAGCTAGACCTCAACGAGCACAGCGACCAGCTCGCACAATCCCAACAAATGCCGAACTGCAACTCATCCAGCGAAGATCCACACCACAGGTCCAACAAACCATCCCGCTACCTATGCCGATTGTCTCCTGGCCCATATACAATCAGAACGCGACTCCGAAGCCGAACCGGCCGCCGCCGCCTGGTCCACCCCCAGCCAGAGCCCCAATACAAACCACTACGATTAAGTCGGGCCTGTCCCCCTACAGGGGGATTTTCGACGAAAAATAAAGAATACCCCAAAAATAATCAAAAAATGATCCAAACATAATCAGGGGAATCTGTTTTGAGCATTTCTTGACCTTTTTGGAATATTTTTGGGGGTACTTTCCTTTTTCTTCGTCGAACATCACCCTGCAGGGGGACACGCCCGACATAACTCTGCGACGACGCCAGGGACCAACCGATACTTCCGCGGCCCATGCGCCCCGCCAACTTACGTGCCAGGGGGCGTCCCGCGACCCGACCCGTCCCACTGCGCAGAGCTGCCACCGGGCTGGCTTGCGCACGCTGACGTGAGCAGAAGCCCCGCCTGCTGCCGCGACCCGGAGACAGGCGCCACCCGGTGGAAGTTCCCAGGCGACGTCAGCTACGAACCATGCTGCGCTCGGCAGCTAGCCGACGAGAACGTCGAGACCTTCAGCATAAACAAGAACGGCTGCTTCTGCCGCAGCCTCAAGCCGACTTCCACTCCATCCCTCAACGACCGCCCTCCTATACCGGAGCAGCCAGTCAAACGAGAGCAGGCCGACGTAGCCATGACACAAACCATCCACGACCTACTCGACAAGCTGCGGTCCGAAGTCCAACGGGACCCAGACGCGCGCGAATGGGTTGACCGAGCAAATCTACGGCGCAGTGATCACGCAGGTGGCACATTCTTCTCCCGCCCCAAGGTAAACCAGGACTCCGAGCCATTCCTCATCTTCGGCAACAACATGCTCGCGGTCGCGCCCACGCGAGAGGGGGGCCCACGCCCTCCACCACGCGCAAGTCACATCATCCATCGTACAGATCAGCTACGCAGCCCCAAACCAATCCTGGCACCATGCGGCGACCACGGCACCTTCGAGCGCGAGATCTACATCGCGATACCACCGACGCGAGAGCCATCCTCACAGGGAAAGACACCCCACAAGGAGGGAACTACAATGATGACCGCAATCAGTAACACAGCCCACCTATCGGACACTGACGCGCCTACGAGCAGTGGCAATACAATTGCCAGCACAACGCCAGAAATCACCCTATCACAGGCGACTCTCAACCCAGTCCACCAAGCATCCCCTCATAGCGGGCCCATCTCAGGAACGAAACCAATGAGATTCAAAGCCCCACATACCTTGCCGACCGTCAAGAAAGACACATCAGAACAGCCAGCGGGCAAGATCGACTACGAGGGCAAGACCCTTCATGGGAGCAACCCATGCCCATGACCGAAGCCAGCAGCTGCGACCCGAAGGCAAGCGACAGCACCCCCGCAGCAAACGACAACCAACCAACTGCCATACAAGTCGAACCACAGAAGCCCACTGGCTGACTCCCATCGCGACGATCACCCGCGAGAAGGTCAAACCCGACACAATCAGCTTCCCCATGGGAGCTACCCTGCGCCACCCGTACCAAACCAAGCTGGAAGACTCCATCGCGCACGGCACCATCACGGTTAACGAGGGCGACGAGGTCACAATCCTCAGTATGCCCTAACAACAGCAATAGCGACCTATAGGCACGGGGTACCGTCGCTCAGACCAATAACATGCGAAGTACCAAACGAGCCTTGACATCAGACATCATCACCGAGTACCGCTCCCAATGCAAAAACACCCAGGAGAAGCTCGACACCCTCATCACAATGGTAGGGGAACGAAAAATCAGCTACAACCAGGCCCTCGACATCCAAAACGAGATCACCACGGCCAAGGGCTTCGCTTCCCAAGTTCCTCGACAGGCTCAGCGACCACATCAACCAACTACGCCCCTAACCACTGGCGATAGCCATCCTCGCTATCACCCATGCAAGCCTGGACGGCCGAACACGGTTCCCACGCGCTTGACGCCGTCACGGCACAACCTGCCACGCCCTTCCAACCTCTCCGACCCACGCTCCAACCGACCTCTTCCACTCACACTCTGACTCCCTCTACGACTCACAAGACCCGACCTTCTCCGAGCGAACCAGGCTTACCCCACCTTGACGCCACTACACTGAAGCCATGCCTCAAGGTCGGACCGACCTTACAGCGGCTGACCGCGCGATTCCGTCATCTCTCAATGAGCGCACCTATCTACCCATCTTCCTCATCTACGGCAGAGTACTGACGAATGGCGGCAATACCTCGGATACGGCGACTACTTCGATGGCGCCGCCTACATCAATTTCGCGACCTGACTCCACCTTTCCTCCCAACCTTCACCACCTTCCCGGTCCTCCTCGTGCCTCGCCCCGCTACCCCTCCCCCCACTCATGTGGAGTCGAGATGGGCGGGGATATCTTGGGGAGGGGTCAGGGGGGGACTTTCTGCGGCGCGCTCTTACCCACCCACCCACCAGCGCCGAGATTCCAGATCGCACTACCATGTCTACCTGTATATCACCTTTCACCTGTTCTCCTCTCTGTTCACTTGATCTCTGCTACCGCCTTCGCACCGCCGTGCTGCTCCCAGCGTAGCTTGCTCACCGAAGTTCTGCCACGTCATTAGGCAACCCGCTGGGACAACGTTCCATGAGGTAGATTTTTACAGAGGGGTCGACTGGTCTCCCCCCCACTCCAAAAGAGCGACCCTACTGCTGGGACCTCCAAAAGAGCTTGCCAGTGCGGCCCTCTGCCTCCGCCTTAAGAGCACGCCAGCCGCAGCATACCAGCCGACCCATTTTAGGCAACAGGATCTCCACCTCCCTTTCATGATACGTTACTCCCTCTCTCCATCTGCTGTTCTATCGCCGTCTCACCGCGGAGATGCTACCAGCGTTGCCAACCACCGGCGTCGGCAACCCGCTGGGCCTCACCTTCCATGAGGGGGTGGACCGTTGAACAGGGGAGGCAGGTTGTCATGCGGGTGGGGACGGGGAGAGATACTGGCCCATGGCCCCGCGCTCCCACCTGCCCATCTACCTCCGCTTCTCCCTTCTTTTCCCCGCCGTCATTACCTCTTTCGTTCCTCTCCTCGCCTTGCGTTTGTTCACATCTTGGTGGTCTAAATGCGCTTACCTACTTTTTGGTTTCCCCCTTCCTGGCCGTTTCCTCCCCTCTGTTTTTCGGGGTCCCTGGTCTTGGGCCTCCCTGGCCTTCCCCCTCTGCGCTAACTAGACCACCGCGCCGTGCTGCCCAGGCGATCTCTACTTTTCCCCTCCACGTTCGTGACTCTCCAATGCCATCCATACAGTGTTCTCGCTTCTCCCAGATGAGCCCCGCCCCCGCCCCGCCAGGTTGAGCCGTGGGGCGGGGGCAGGAAAGGAGGCCGCGTCTGCATGACAATGCGGCCGAGAGCGAGCGAGGAGGAGGAGGAGGAGAGTGTTAGTTCCTCAGAGATGGGTCCTCTTTGTCGTCGTCGTCATCGCCGTCGTCGTGGTCGTGGTCGTGGTCGTGGTCGTCGTCGTCGTCGCAGGGCGGAGGGCGCGCCTGGCTCCACGGCGACGGAGCCCTCGCCTTCGGCCGGGACCTCGGGCCGCCGCGAGGGCGCGGGGCGGGGTGCGGGGGGGGCGGGGATGGGGGAGAGGAGGGGGGGGGGGGGGGAGGAGGGGGAAAGACGGGAGGAGCAGGGGCCGGAGAGAGGGCCGAGGAAGAAGGAAGGAGGGGGAGAAGGAGGTGGGGGGAGGCGCAGGAGGTGGACAGATATTGGAGCTGGACTCGGGTAGGGAACGCTTCCCGCCGCCGATCGGCGGACGGCCCCAGTCCAAATTGAACAGAGAGCAGAGAACGAAACAACAGATACAACTAGCTGGGCACACATGTCACGGGTAGCTCGCCGTAGCCCCACGTTAGCCTGGTCCCCCCATCCAATAATCGTTCTCGTCGGCATCCACCTCTTCACGCACGTGCGTACACGCAAACGCATACACGGCAGGACTCAGAGCAGTGCGCGCAAACGCCTCGCGAATCCTTCAAACAAGGGCTCAGCATGGACCTAGGGGAAGCCAAACGGCTGGATTACCTGATCAACACGGGCCTGACTGGGCGGAAAAGAAGCAGCAGGCGCAGGACGGAGGAGAACCAGCATGAACAGGACGAGGAGGAACGGGTAAGAGGGGGGAGGGACAAGGAAGGGGAGGAGTATGAGAGAGGAGGGGAAGAGGAGTTCTGGACTTCTGAATATAGCGGCCAGGTTGGTGACAGCCGGCAGACAGCTACCTGGACTGGACTGAAAGAGTTACCTGTTTCTTCGCCTGCTGCTTGGCCAGCTCAGCTTTGCTGCAAGCGTTAGGTCGCAGGCCTCTCGAGGTTCTCACTAAGTAGATCGTTCCGATTGCCCTCTACACGTCTGGGACACTCCTGGGCAAACTGGTACAGCAGCCGAGATGCATGAATCCACAGGGAGCACAGTTTCAGACACACAACCCCGCCTGACCTTGAGAAAGTGGTTTTCATGAGCGGCGGCCCCACCCCCGCGATGTGCACCCTCCGCCGAAGGTTAAGTCAGGCCTGTCCCCCTACAGGGGGATTTTCGACGAAAAATAAAAAATACCCCCAAAATAGTCCAAAAATAGTCGGGGGACTATGCTTGGAGTATTGTTTGGCCTTTTGGGGATATTTTTGGGGTATGTTTAATTGTTCGTCGAAAATCCCCATGTAGGGGGACAGGCCCGACCTAAGCCTAAGTGGGAGACTCCAAACCTGACTCGTCAGTATCAATGAAATCAAAGCAAAGCGTCCCCAACAACGGCGAACGACGACAGTTTTTTCTCACGCCTGCGGCCAGAGCTGGCCGTCTCAACATCCTCTGCCTTCAGAGCCTCGACGTGGCTCTGGAGAAACCTCATCCTGACCTGGAACGCTGTGTGCTCGACCTGGTAGCACCTGGCGCGCGCGGCTGCAAAGAGCCTCGCCACCTCGGCTCAGGCAGCCGCGAACGTGTCCACCACCGCGCCCCCAAGGAAAAATGCCTTCGGGGAACGGCCGTGCTCTCCGATGCGAGGCCTTTTGACAGTGCGCCGCAAGACGTCACAATCAGCCCTTGAGCCAAACAGCGGCGGTGAATATATCCGCTGCTTGGCAATGCTGCAAGATCCTCCTCCAGGCGTGGGGTGAACACGTCAGCAAGTCCTCCTCCTCCCATTCCCGCTCCTCATCTCTCTTCCCTCCTCATCCATATCCTCTTCCAACACCGAATGCGACGAAGAAAACGACGCCGACGCGTCCTCCCCTCTTGGTGGACCAGCCGCACGGACTCCAAGGAGTTGTTGGCAAGGCCGACGAGGACCAACCCGGACGCCGCGCACCACGTCAAGGACGCCGCCTCCGTCCCCAGGGCGTCGTCGACGTCGGCGGCGCCGCAGTCGGCGCCAGCGTCATCGGAGGTGTCGCGGGAAAAGGGAAGGGGAGCAGGAGGAGGATGAAGGGCAGGAGGAGGATGAGGAGTAAGAAGGAGGAGGAGCGACGAGCGCAGATGAAGAACGAAAGAGAAGGAATTGGGAGAGGGAAGAAGAGGGGAAGGGAGGACCAGAGGAAACCCCAGAAGGCAACAACGATGCTGCATTCTATTCCGCCCATCCGAAGTCCCCTCCCAACAAGTCCCTGCAAGCCATCGTCTGTAACATAAGAAGCCCCCCCGTGAAATACGAACACCCCATGTGCGTGCAATTCAGGCGAGGGCACCGTTGATTTAAGGAACTGCCTTTTGCCCTTCTACAGAAGATATGATCACGCAATTTAGGGGTGTATCGAGCAGAAGTTCCGCCCTGAAACGGGGCTGACCCCACTTGCGCAAAGAATGCGTTTTTCTTCACAACATGCTTCTTGTATTCGCGCAACTCTAAGTCGAGCGCTATAAATGGAAAATCAACAACAACACAAAATATAACCGTGTGGCCGTTCAACGTAGGAGTAAGCAAGAACAACATTTTGAAAGGGAGCCGCCCTACGTCCTGGCAGTTGTCGCAAGCGTTTGAAACGAATGAGCGCGGCGCTGCGGGCGAGACTTCCATTCGGACAATGAGCCGCCCTCCACCTGGTAGCTGATACATGCCGTTAAGACGAATGTGCGGGAGGCTACGGCATATGTAACGTGCTGAAAAATTCCACCTCCATTTGTGTAACGGTTGCAAGTTCTTGCAACGAAGGAATGTGGCGCAAAATCGAGGACGCCGTCTTGAACCCACCCTTTTGATCCCGATCGCTTCTGCAAGCCGTGAAAACGAGTGTGCGCGGCGCCAGTGCGTGAGCCACATGCGAAAAAAAGCCCAATCCATAAACGGACGGTGACAAACTACAAGATTCGAGAAACAAACCTGTGCACGGCGCTAAGGTGAACGCCCCAGCTTGAAGACGCCTCTCCTCCCTTAAAGTAACTGTTGCAGTATTGGCGAATGCGGGAAGCACAGGGGGCGAGGCCACGTTTTCAACAGGACCGTCATCCAGCCCTGTGATAGCCGCGAGCTTCTCAAACGAGTGTGCGCAATACTAAGGCAAGAGCCCTTTCTCAAAATCGCCCCCATGCCTATAACTGCTGCAAGAATTTGGGACGAATGCGTGCGGTGCTGAGGCGAGAGCCCTATGTTGAAACAGGTCCCCAATCCATCCTTGCACCTGCTGGGATTCTTGAACTTCACGGCCACAAGTGGTGGGCAAATCTCGGGAGAACCGCCTGGCCCCCCCTACCGACACGCCACAGTGTGCGGCACGGGTGAGGTTTCTTCTACAAGGAAAAGGGACGGAGGAGGAAGGGGGCGGGGAATGACAGGGGGAGGAGGAGGAGGAGGAGGAGGAGGAGGAGGAGGAGGAGGAGGAGCAGGAGGAGGAGCAGGAGGAGGAGCAAGGGGAGGAGGAGCGACCGTACCGAATAAGTTCACGGGGAGGAGGAGGAGAAGAAAGAGGAGGAGAAGGAGGAGGCCGAGCATGCCCAAATAAGTTCATCCACGAGTGCCTACGCCTCACCTCTGGGCCCAAAAACGTACAGTGGGTCCCTGGAGGGGCAACCGAATCGCAGCGCGAATCGTCGAGGCTCGCACTCGCGCGCTGCCAAACTGAGAAGCAAGGCGATGCGCGTAGAAGAAGGCAACAACAAAACTAAAGTTGTATCTGCATGATGTAGCGTCCTCGCTCGGGCCTGGTGCGATCTCGACTGGGAAAAGCCCAAGGCGAACGAGCGTATCAGCAGGGACGTCCTTCGAGAGCACGGTCCGGACAAGAGCCTCCAGAAGCCTACACACAAGCAGGTATCGCGACACGGAGTCATCCGCAACACAGCCGAAAATACACCCGCGCCCGGAGCGCTGCATTCTCCTCGAGGTCGTCCAACCGCCTAGCCAGCTCACTAGACAAGCCGAGGCCCAGGCCAGAGGAAACGCCTTCAGTCCCTCTCGAATCCCCCCCCAATCCACCAGGCCCACTCCTCCCCACGGAAAAACCAGTTCGAAACACGACGGTCGAACATCGGGGCAATGGCGGCACTGAAAAGATGCTCCTGGAATATGGTTGAGAAGCGCGCCTGCCAGCGTGGGCGCGCGCCTGCAATGATGATCTGCTCGCCATCGGGTGTCGAGCCTTGTTCGAACAAGAGGCAGCATTCCGCACCTGCTCTGGCCAGACGCGGCTCCTGAGGGAAACCTGCAGCGGCCTGGCTGAGAGAATAGACAATGGCAGGAGACTTCCAAAAGGGGGGGGGCGAGAGAAGGGGAGAAGCGCCACGTCATGGACCCAAACCCAAGTACAGCATGCTGCAGCTGTGAGAGCTGAATATGCCACGACGGGGTCGATACTAGCGCCGCTCTCATCAGCGATGCGCAGCCGAGGGCCCAGCTCGATGGAAAGTCAGGCCCGCCCCACCTCCCCAAGCTCACCCACCCGTCCCAAGTAAGAATCGAGTTGGCCGTCCTCCATAGCGATGCAACACGATGCCTATCCTCGATAGCCAGCGATCGAGGGAGCGGAAAGAGCTGCGCCCCTTATATGAGAGAACAGGACGAGCACGAGTCTTAAAGTGAAAGACATTTGTGCTGAGATCAGCCGAGGAATCACTAGCAGCACGCACGCGCGCACGAAGTTTCGCCCACGGCGCTTCCCACTGATCATTAAGTGTCACTGAGGGGCCCATTAGCGTGCCTAGATACTCCAAACACGGAACAATCGAAAACTCAATCCACTCAGGCACGGCACGCGCGATGAATGCCCGCGCACGTTGCTCAACACTGGCGTCAAATGGCCCGAACAGTGGCACAACCTTACATTTGGCGACTTTGAGGACAAGAGAGGCGAGGCGGGAGGCAAGCGAAAAGATACGCGCCAGGCGACGGAGACCTGCGGCAGCGAATACAACCGAACCAACATCATCAGCACACGCGCGCGAGAACGCATGCTTCGTACCCTCAGTCGTGCGCTCCATGTCCCACAGGAATGGGTTCGAGGAAAGCACAGAGAGGGATCCACTGAGAGGGCAGCCCTGCAAGACTCCAGCAAGTACAAAAAAAATGGAAGATGGACACCACCCTCATGGAAGACGCACATATTCAGGTGGTACAGGCATTGGGTGGCTGTGGTGAGACCAGGAGGGAGCTGGAGAGATTGCAGGGCCGCGAGGAGCCAAGACTGGGAGACGCTAGGGGGGGAGCCAATCCTCAGAGGCATTTCCACGCTGGGGGGAGCCCTTCATGACATAACCAATCCGAGCATACGCGCCCAACTCAAACACGTTCTTCAAAAAGGACCTCCCCCTTACAAAGCCATTCTACGTGCGTGGGCTGACCTTTTGCACAACCGAAGTGAGAGGCCAATTGATAGCAGCAGCTACACATGTATTCCGTGTGTTCTTCAAAGATAGAGGCCTGGTTTCATCCGCGGACCTGGTGAGAGTAACTGCCTCGGCATCCTCTGGCTTGCCTCCTTTGGCCAGGAAGGCCGCGAGGGACTCAAAGAAAGCAATCGGAAGAGCCTGCCCACCCGCGAGCGCCCAGAAGGCTTCCATTACCACCCAGGGGCCCCGTCCAACCGCCCAGGTGCTGTAGGCGAGACCGTCGGGCCCAGGGGCCGAATCGCACGCTCGCCGCAGGATTTCCCGCGCCAAGCTGGCATTGGGCGGAGGCGCATCTTTGAAATTGAGCGGAGAGGCAAAACGTGCGGCACGCCGAGGGGCGCCTGCCGCAGGGGCCGACGGGGTCTGAAACAACTGGCGCCCAGAAGGCAGACAGATTCCTGGCCTTGGCCTCTGGGGGCGACGACGCGCCGAGAGGGCCCGAGACGGCCCCCAAGACACGCCCGCGGCCCATGGGATCCCAAAGCCGAGCCCTCCTGTGCAGGGCGATGAGACGCTTCGAGGAGGAGGCGGAGGAAAGTCCTCGAGCAGCCTGTGCGCCCTGAGACAATTGGGCGCGGGAGACCTCTGCCCTCGCAGAGGCCAGCTGGGCCTCATTGAAGGCAATGGCAAAAGCCTCACTCTGAAGTACCAGAACACGGCCTTCGTCGACTTGAAGGTGTCCTCGGAGCCAAGGATGACGAAGCAGAAGAGCCAGAGCAGCGTGCCCATATTGCCTGCTGACCGCCCGTGACGCAGATCGCCATATCATCGCTCTCCCCTGAGGCCCAGGGCGGACACGAGCCAAGAGCGAATCTCGAGCAGCGCGCCCACCAGCCCGCCGCGCACGTACTGCTAGTCTAGTGAGAGTGTCAGCAGGCCAGTCGTACACGTCCAGCTTGGCCGTCTTCTCAAAGGCTTACACCATCTCGGCATAGACGGGGTCGCGAGTGATGAAGCCAGCAATCGGCTTAACCCTTGCACGTTCACCACCAGAACGAGAAGACCAGCCCAATGCCAAAGGTGAATGATCACTGACTTCACGACGCTCCAGTTCTTCGGGTTCAGCTGCCAGAGAGACAGACTGCCAGGAACGAATCGCAATCCATGTCGGCACAGAAAAGAAGATGCGGTCAATGCGGGATGAGATATGATTGGGTCGGTGCCAGTGCGTCGGTCTGGCAGCATCATACTCAGTCATCCGCTTCCAAACTCTTCGCCAAGCTGCCTCGTGCCGACGCTGAGCCTGCGACGAACCAACCTCAAACCTCCGAGACGGGGCAGGAGCGGGCGTGCCCGAACCAGGCCCTTCGATGTCACCGTCGGAGATGTTGAAGCCGCCCGTGATACACACAGAGAAGCGGTGGGGATCAGCCAGCGCACGAGAAATTTGCCTGTGGGCCTCGTCACCGATGGCTTTCAGCTCCTCCGTAGTGGTGCCGTGATTGTGAACATTCCAATGATACCACGCATGAGCAGCAGTACTGATAGTCACCAGCAACACCCGCCCATCAACAAAAACTTTGGGACTGACGTCAACGATGAGAGAGCTCCGCGGGACGATCGCGATCACGCCACCATTCCGCGGGGCAGGGGGGGGAGAGTCAAAGAAGTAGTGCGACTTCGACCAGTGACGCAGAAGTGCTTCCACGTCAAGGCCTGAACAGTGCGTTTCTTGAAGAGCAACGATCGATGAGAACTTCATCAACTCCTGCAATTCACCGAGCTTGTAGTTCATGATCTGTGACTTGTAATGTGTAAGGGCACGTGCATTCCACGTGCAGAATGAGAGCGAGTCCACGCCCTCGAAACTCTTGTCACCCAGTCCACTGAACTTCACGTATGCCCAGCGACTCGATGGCGAGGTCCTCCAGCTCCCGTCTCTGCACGCGTGAGTTGGCGAGCGCGTCCAAGTTCCACTTGAAGGACGGCTTCTCTGCCGGGTGAACCTCGACCTTGAGCTGGCGCTCCCATCCCATCGAGAGCACTCCTGCCTCACGGTCAACATATACTGGGCGACCAAATCTGGCAGCGAAGGCATTCTTGATCTTCTTGCAGGTGATCTCGCGCGAAATGTCCTTATGGTTCTTGTCGACTAAGACCGAGAGCGCCACAGGGCGACCGCTGGGGTCGTTCGCCACGAAAGGTCGCCACTGTCCAGTTGGAGTACGAATGGCCGCCAATGCCGTACCTGCCCTGCGCTCAGCCGCAGCACCTTGGAACTTGAGGATAAAGGATCGCGCCAAGTGCTCACCCTCCAACTTGACCTCCTGGCCGAGCGTGCATTGTGCATCCTGGAGCCACGACTGCAAACTAGCAGCAACGGCCTCGTATCCCACGTCGGAGCGGGCACGCACCAGCAGGATGGTCCTGTCCACAGCGCGCTCCCATTCGCCAGTGCGAGCGATAGGCACGTGCACCCTCTGTCTCGAAAGGTCCAGCTCCTGCTCCAGCGCCTTGAACCTCGCTTCATACTCGGCCTGCACTCGACGAAGCTCTGAGATGTCCGACTCGGCTGCGCCGATCCTCCGAGCGCGCGCCGACAGCTGCGATTGCACCTGCTCCTCGAACTTCCTGAACAGAGGCTGAATGGCGCCAGCGACGATCCCAGGCATCTTGGCATCGATAGCCTTGCCCAGCTCCTCATGAGCAATCCTCTGGATGCTGGCGGCGATCGCAGTCTGGACCTGCTCAGCGATACCGTGTGCATTCGCCTGCGCCCGCGGGTCCAGGATAGGACCACCAGCAGCGGGCGGCGCAGCGGCAGCAGCTGCACCTGCGCTGTCGCCCAAGCCACCTGCCATGCCACGCCAGCGCCCCGCGAGGTGATGGACAGATGGTGGAGCAAGCCATGACTGGGGTCCAGCACTCGCGGAGGAAGCTCCGCAGAGACCACGGCTAAGCTCTTGCGAGGGGAAGGTAGGGGCAGCGTCCAGTGACTCCAGGAGCTCCGCCTCCTGAAGGGTGTCAGCAGCAGCCTGTGCTCGTGCGTCTCCACGGGGCCCTGGACCAGGAGAAGGTACTCCTCCTCGGCTGCTGCGCGATCTCTGTCCAGGTGTAGGAGTCGCGTCCTCTCTCCGACCGCGACCCGATTCAGCACGAGGGGTGCGCGGTGTGCGAGGCGGAGACGAAGCTGCAGAAATAGGGGACAACCTGCCGCCAGCATCAGCAGAAGGGGAGCGAACAGCACCTTGGCGACGCCTGGCAGGGGTGCCCTCGCTCTTGCCACCCTTCTTGACCTTGCCATATTTATTTCCCTTCTTATCGAACTTCTTATCGTTCTTCTCACGATCAGGCATCAGAAGCGCAGACTAAGCGGGTGCCCGACTCCCGCGGTGAAGGCAGCAAATAGTTGTGGTGTGTCCTCGGATCAGAGGCAGCAGGGAACTGAACTGGAGAGTGGCCTCAAAGCGGAACCTCCCTCGCGCTCTAAGGTCGCCCCGAAAGACTCGCGGTCGTCGGGGCGGTTCATAGCCTTGAGCCAAAATGGCTACGGAGGAGAAGAAGGAGGAGGAGAAGGACCAGTGAAAGCCCAAGACTCATCAACTATGTTGGAATACGCCATCCCTCCCAGATTCCTCTTCGCCAGCTTCTACAACGGGTCATTTCCACTGAAGGAATTGCCCCGTCGGGGGGACGACCATGTGGACATCTAAACCAGTCTCAGGACTTCGAAGCCACGATTTAACCTGATGGTAACGTCTTGGCGATCGTGCATCGGGCCAGAACACCATCCTTGGGACTTCAACACCGCGCACCAACGTAAATCCTGACACGCTCCAAAACACCATGTCTGGTACGTTAAGTATGAGAGTAAATAGAACTCTCGCGCATGCTTAGAACAAACATGCGTGGGGCTAAAACGAGAACCAGATGTTGAAAAGGAACCGCCCCTAATCCGCAAAACCCTGGCAAGTGGCGGGACGAATGTGCGCGGCGCTAAAGCGATAATCCTTTTTCTACGAAAACGACCCGCCCTCAATCCGTAAACCTCTTACAATTGTTTAAAGCGAGTGTCCGCGGCGCTAGGGCGAGACCCACATTTTGAAAACGAACCACCATCAAACCGTGAAACACTTGCAAATGTTTGAAATTAACATGCGAGGCGCGAAGGCGAGAGACACATTTTGGAAATGACCCGCCTTACATCCGTGAGCTCTTGCAAACGCTTAGAACGAATGCACGTGGCGCTAAGACGAATACCACATTTTGGAAACGACCCGCACTCATTCCGGGAAGCTCCGGCAGATTTTGAGAAATGAGTGCAAGGGGCGCTGAGCGACAACCGCATTTTGAAAACTACCCGCCCTCAGTCCGGGAAGCTCCGGCGAATGTGTAAAACGAATGTGCGCGGCGCTAGGGCGAGAACCATATTTT